>CM071944.1:16750000-17320000 GCA_036784905.1 Acrossocheilus fasciatus
ACCACAAAATATTTCAATGTATTTTGAACATGCAAAAATCTATTGGAATATCCAGAATAGGCAAAATGAGGACTTCTTTTTCACATGTATAGCATACATTTTTTATTGTCCACATTCAGTCCTGTTTTGTGGATTCATTAGGATCTATAAACAAGAGACGATTCAGTCTGCGACTATTGCACTCCAGACTGGCTTTGTGTGTGTTAGAGTGAGTTTAAGGTCTATGCTGGTCATGAATTCAGGCCAGTGACTTGATCAGAGACATGTAGGGTGGGGGCGAGACTTTAACTGACTCTTGACCTCACGGCCTCTTGGGTCTTCCCTCTGAGAGTTCAGAGCATAGCCATTTAACACAAATGAACCTGCCCTAATGCTTCTAGGCCACCTTGCATTCATTTTTTCACACACAAAAACACACACACACACACACACACACACACACACACACACACACACACACACACACATTTGGCTTCATTTGCACGTATAATGACCATGTGATACTTTCCTATCAACAATAACATACATCAGAAAGCTGTTCATCTGATTTCAAAACACCCTTTCTGCTCTGATTCTGATCATATGGACAAACAGATAAAAACGGTGACTAGATCTCAACACTAGACTAGACTAAACACAGATGCCCCACATGGACGTGTCCTCAACCACACAATCAGATTCACAAAGTACACCACAGAGCCAAGAACAATGGAAAAGCTACATTTTGTTGTTTTATTCTGTAGAACGGAAACAGCAATAAGACTTTAGTTTACTAAAATAAAAGTCTCAAGGTTCATGCCTCATTATCTGCAACAAGAACACGTTCTCTGTCTCCAGACATTTGTCTGCTTCAGTCCACTTCTCAGAACCATGTGAATCATCATAGTTTGCATCTTTAAAGCTACTTCCAACTCTGAAAGAGCTCTTGCTCAACAAATACACAAGAGAGAACGCACATGGATGTTTATTCACAAGAAAGAGCATCACTCTGTCCGCCTTTATTTGGAAGGGAAGTGAATAGTGTGTACAGATTTGAAACTCAGATTATCTATTTGGCAAAGGAGTTCACAGCAGAGTAGAGATTCTTATTCTTATGTCTTATTCCAAATAAATAATTGTTTGGGTCTTAAAGAGTCAACAAAAAATATAATTTGACATGCAAAGCTGAAATACACATTAAAAATACTAAACATAAAAGTATTATATTGTGGTTATAATTGTTGGTACCCTTGGTAAATATGATTATTAGGCTGTGAATATAAATGTGCATTGTTAATCCTTTTGATCTTTTATTTTTTTAAATCACAAAAATCTAAGCTTTCATTGGAGAATAAGAATTTAAAATGGGGGGAAATATCATTATGAATCAAATACATTTTGGACACAATTATTGGTACCCCTATAAATTCTTATGAGTAAAATATCTCTGAAGTATATTCCCATTCATATTCACAATTTTGAGCACACCAGCTTGATTATGAACATGAAATTACCCAGCCATGGCTTCCTGTTTCACAAATATAAATAGGAGGGAAAACAAAACAAAGGCCAAATTCCAAATTAATCATCCATCACAATGAGGAAAACCAAAGAATATATTTCTGATGTGCAGCAAAAGATAATTGAGCTTCACAAATTAGTGAAGTGGCTTTAAGAAAAGAGCTAGAACAATGAAAATTCCCATTTCCACCATCAGGGCAATAATTAAGAATTTCCAATCAACAGAAAATGTTACGAAACTGCCTGGAAGAGGACACGTGTCTATATCGTCCTAATGCACGGTGAGAAGGAGAGTTTGAGTGGCTAAAGACTCTCCAAGGACCACAGCTGGAGAATTGCAGAAAATAGTTGAGTCTCGGGGTCAGGAAACCTTAAAAAAAATTGTCAAACAGCACCTACATCACCACATGTTGTTTGGGAGGGTTTCAAGAAAAATTCTCCTCGCTCATCCAAAAACAAACTCCAGCATATTCAGTTATCAGACACGACTGGAACTTCAAATGGGACTGGCTTCTATGGTCAGATGAAACTAAAAAATGAGCTTTTTAGCAGCAAACACTGAAGATGGGTTTGGTGAACACAGGGATAAAAAGTACCCCATGTGTACAATGAATTATACTGCTGTATTTTTGATGTTGTGGGCCTATATTTCTGCTGGAGGTCTTGTTTAGACACATGGCATCATGGATTCTATCAAATACCAACAGATAAAAAAATCTAAAAGTGACTGACTATTGTTAGAAATCTTATAATGGGCCATGTTTGATCTTCCAACCAGACAGTAATCCAAAAACAAACCTTAAAAACAACACAAAAATGGGTCACTGGGCACAAAACCAAGCTTCTGCTGGCCATTCCAGTCCTCTGACCTGAACCCTATAGAAAATGAGTGAACTGAAGAGAAGAAGCACCAACATGGAGCTGGGAATCTGGAGTGATTCTGGATGAAGGAACGGTCTCTGATCTCTAACCTTATCAGGCATTATAAGAGAAAACTATACTATTTTGGCCAATGGAGGTTTCAAAAAATATCGAATAAAAGGGTACCGTCAATTATGTCCAATGTGTATTAGAGAAAAACCATTTATTTCATAATGATATTTCCCCCTATTTTAAATTCTTATTTTCCAATGAAAGGTTAGATTTTTGTGAATTTTTAAAATAAAAGATCAAAAGGATTAACAATGCAGATTTATTTCCACAGCTTTCTTTGACCATATTTACCAAGGGTACCAACAATTCTGACCACGTGTGTACATTACAATATACACTACTATTAAAAAGTCTCTTCTGCTCACCAAGGATGCATTTATTTGATCTAAAATAACTGTCTTCTATAAAAGATCCCGGTCATGATTCAGAACTACAGACGGTAAGTGAAACGGCATCAAATGTCTGTGTTTTGTTGGCGATCGGCGCTCAAATGCTTGTCACACTTTAGCTCCGCCCACGTCGCGCCTCCAGGAGCTTGGCTTTTTTCAGAGAGAATTGTAAAGATGTATCTTTCTTTTAGAAATACGATAAAACTAAAGACTTTTTGGAGATATGAAGGATGCAATACTACTCTATGTACTCAAGATTAACATGAGATTGGATGAAACTGTGTGTTATGTCCCCTTTAATATATGTAAAAATGTCATTTATTTTTGTGATTACAAAGCTAAAGTTTCATTACTCCAGTCTTCAGTGTCACATGATCCTTCAGAAATCCTTCTAATATGTTAATTTGGTGCTCAAGGAACCTTTCTTATTATTATTATCATGTTGAAAATGATTTTGATCAATTTAATGCAATTTAATCCTTGTACACCACTCAGGAACCAAATAAAGACAATGTAATATATACCAGGATCACATTAAAGAGGTGTGTTCATCAAGTAATTTCCACTTTGACCATATCTAATCTGAATATTCCCATAAACTACATCGCTACCTCACATCTCGCTAACCCTGTGAACTTAGTACCTTACTCTAAGAACAGATCCCGACTTTGGAAAACCCAAACCTAAAGTGTGGCATGAGTCATAGTCGTTATTGCGATAGTCCTCTAAATCTCAAACATTAATAGAGCGTTCTTCAGCAGTCACCCTGTCATGTATGCCTACAGTACCAGACAGGGGTCAGACTTAGTGCCTGAATCACACTGACAGGAGTCCAGATATACAGTGACTTACTTACATTCATAAACTGACTGTTGTTCATCAAACAGTACATTTGTTATTGTAACAGGAGGTGACTAGGAGCCAGCTGACCCCTGAATGCGTCATAACAACCGAGACAGACCACAAGCATGACATGACTCATGTGTAACTATGCTTAAAATGAAAGCATGTGAGGTCTGGACAGCAGGACAGCATTCTATGGAAGAAAAACATTGTGATACACAATTTTTTTACACATTCAAAGAGATCAATCATCAGGAACTTTTGCACTATTGCTCAAAAAATGTCATGCTTTTGGTCATCCTCCCGACTATGCCAAAAATGTCTGATCCTGCTGACAACCTTGTTTTTGCCCCCGTAAGATAACAGACAGAACTGGTCAAAATAAAGGGAGGAATAAGGTAATGGTTTCCAATTTATCAGTTGTCAGTACATTAGTATGGCGTTCAGTACATTAGATAAAATCAGACATGGTACCATTCAAATGTTTGGGGTCAGTAGGAATTTTAAATGTTTATGAAATCTCGTATGATGACCAAGATTGCATTTATTAGATCAAAATGACAGCAAATAATTAGTAATATTGTAATATTGTAAAATGTTATTATTAAAATAAGTCTTTTAATTTTAAAATACAATTTATTTCTGTGATAGCAAAGCTGAATCTTCAGTCTCACACGGTCCTTCAGAAACCATTCTTATATGCAGATTTGGTGCTCAAGAAACATTTCTTATTATTACAAATGGTTTTGAACAATTGAATGCATCCTTGTTAAATATAGGAATAACAGGTATTAATAATTCTTCTAGAAAACTAGTAGAAAAAATTCACTAGAACTACTGAGTGTGTGTAATTAAACTGTGAATTTGATCATCTTTATTAGATTTTATAAGTTTTATTCTAAAGTCTGCCTCTCTAAAACATCTGCTTCTCTTTCTCAAATGTTGTTGTCATGTAACATTAAATATTGCCAAACTCATAAAAAAAATGTTCTATACCCTGTAAATTGTTAAAAGGCTACAGACTTGTGAAACCCAAAATGGAAAGAGAAAGTGAGTGGGAAGCAGAGCAAAAGAGGAAAAAGGAGTAAGAGAACTGTGTCTCTCTAAGAGACGCCAGATTATCTGCTTCACTGCTTGAGTGAAACACATTAGCAAACTGGATTATTCAGCCCAGTGCTTCAGAGAACAAGTGCTGAAATGAAAGCGTGTGTGTGTGTGTGTGTTGGGGTGGGGGTCAGTCCTGTGCTGTCTCCCAGACATACCTCTTCATCTGCTGTTTGAAAGGCACCAGAGGTATCTCTGAAACTTAAAAAATAAAAACTGTAAAACACTCACTATTTAACCCTCTGTATTTCCCTTCCCATTACCAGAATCAGATGGACATGGAGATTGTTTAACTACAAACTAGGAGTGATTATCTCAGTGAGGAGTAAATGATGACAAGGTGGTTTAGAAGGTGAAATCTGAATACCTGTGGCAGGGAGGGGGAGAGAGACACTGTAGACCACAGGCTGACATATCATTAAGTGCCCCAGTCAACAGCATATTACCGCCTCTGAAGAATCATTGAGTCTGCCAGGGCTGTGTGACCTGTCACACAGACTTACATCATGAACAGGAACATGTTACCAAACCCTACACAAAGACAAAGAGATGAGAGAGGAGAAAACAGGCATCATTGGGACGCAGTGGTTGATTTTCAAAGAAACTTCATGCAGTGAAGCATTCTAAATAATGGCTGTGAGATGTGGCACAGTGGGTAGGAGGACTGCTAAGATTAGTGCACTTCCAAAATAAAAATTTCCTGATAATTTACTCAACCCCATGTCATCCAAGTTGTTCATATCTTTCTTTCTTTTGTTGAAAAGAATGAAGATTTTTAAGTGAAAACCCAGTGTTTACAAAGCAAACGTTCAAAGAAAGTCAAACACTCTTTACAAAAAAGGTAAAACAACGATTTCAGATGATTTCGAAGTTGGAGGAAAAAATGAGATATAGTTTTCCGCCTACCTTTTTGAACTGCAACAAACATAGAACAAACCACGCATGACTTTTCCAACTGCATTTCAGAGCTAGTGCAAGATGAGCATTTGTGGTTAAAAATGATTAATATTATTATTATTATTTTTTATTTTTTTTAGAAAATGACCCATCATTTTGCTACATAAAACCCTTATTCCTCAGATGGGATAGAGCCCTTTGAAGCTGCACTGAAACCGCAACCTGCAACCCGTTGGCCGCCACTGAAATCTACTACATGGAGAAAAATCCTGGAATGTTTTCCTCAAAAACTTAATATCTTTGAGACTGAAGAAAGAAAGACATCTTGGATGACATGGGGGTGAGTAAATTATCAGGACATTTTTATTCTGAATTTGAAATCTCTAATAATAAAGCTCTTCTGATTCTGAAATAATCCTTTAAAAGAAATAGCTCTCCTAAAAATAAAAACTTGCTGAAAATTTACTTGCCTTCCATGACCATCCAAGATATGTGGCCCTATCATACACCCGGTGCAATGCGGAGCCAGGCAGGATGCAAGTGTTTCTTGCTAGTTTCAGCCCAACGCAGTTATCATTTTCACGTCCTGTGCCATGTTGTTTAAATAGAAAATACATTAGCGCCCATTTGTGTGCTGGTGGGAAAACGAGGTGTGTTCAGGTGCATTGTTGGCACATTGCTATTTTGAGGCAACTGAAATAGACCGCTCCATTGACCAACTAAAACCTGGTCTAAAGTCAATGGCGCAGTGTTTTTTTGTAATTTAAAGAGCGTTAGTAACATGCGCCTATAGGTACACTCTGATTATTACACACACAGGAAAGCGCAGCAGCACACACGTCAAATATTAAAAATTAAAGGATTACAATGTAAGACTATTATTGTGTAGGCTACATAAATATAAAAATACCTACAAGCCATAATGGTAGTCACTGCATGTATAAGAATGAGGCTTCTTATTTGCTCGTGCATGAGCAGCTCCGTTTCCTCTCTGGATATGTCTTCAGTCTTTGCTCTTGTAAATTACGCCGTGTAAATAGTGAATCCGCCATGGTGCGAGCGCAACTGGCTCTTAAAGGGAATATGGGAGATGAGACTCTGATTGGTTCATTGCACTTTTTTCTTCAATGCGGAAGTATATATGGGTGAGACTTCCGGTTCATTAGCCGCTATAGGTAAATAACAAGAAGAATTACAAAGTGCAGTAAACGGTAAAAGTGTTTGGACTACAAACCAGTATGTTCTTAATTAAGATAATACATTAAAATAATGGCAAAACACACCAATTTTCAATATCAAGCAGCAAAACAAACTGTTTTGTACAGATGAAAATAGCTGGACGCAGACTGAACCGGAAGCTAGACCCATTTTTACGGCAAGAAAAAGGTGGATACCCAAAACACAGCCATTACTCATTAAAAGAATAGGGACAACACTTTTAGGCCCCGTCCACACAGAGCCGCGTTTAGCTGTATACACATAAATTTTGTATGGTATAGGCATTACATACCGCTATGTCACGTAACAGCAACAAAAACATGAACAAACACTGAACGATTGTCTTTTTATTTGTGCCCAAATTTTTCTGAATGGTTTCATGCACATAGTCGTGTTAATAGTGTCCTGTGTGAACATGTTCTGCATTTATTTTCCCCATGTTTTTTTTTTTTTCTTCTTGAAAATCATATTTGAATGTGCGGCAATTATAGTTGCCGGTGGGCAAATATGTTGTATGCACCCCTTCAATGGCAAATTTGAATAGGAGGAGAAAATTTGGCTTCTAACTCAAAATAACTGCTTTCAACAGATCTTTATTCATGAACAAATTTATTATGTATAAAAGTCGAAGAACATTCGATGCAAACCCAAAAAAGCTGCATCTAGCTTATAATCTCTTGAATATAAATATGCAACAAACAACAAATCCATGTGTCTTAAAGTGGTGGAACATAGTACAGAACAAAGTGCAGCCATTAAGTTGCCCCAACAGGGCATTGTGTACATAAATATGTACAGTGCCCTCCAATAATATCGGCACCTTTGGTAAATATAAGCAAAGGCGGCGGTGAAAATAAATCTGCATTGTTTATTCTTTTGATCTTTCATTCAAACAATTCACAAAATTCTAACCTCTCACTGAAGTAAAACAACTGAAAGTGTGTGTGGGGGGGGGGGGGGGGGTATCTCATTGTGAAATAAATGCTTTCTCTAGTTCATGTTGGCCACAATTATTGGCACCCAATTATTGCATCGTCCTTTTCCTAAACTCTCAGAAATAAAGGTACAAAAGCTGTCACTGGGGTGGTACCTTTTCAAAAGGTACATGTTTGTACCTAAAGGGTCCATTTTGGTACCTTAAAGGTACAAACATGGAAAGGTACCCTGGGAAAACTCGGCACTAGGCACTAATAGTAACTCTAATCATTTTAGCATCATGTTAACAACATGTTAATTGTGTTAGCATTATGCTGACAACATGTTAACACAAGAAAATATTAAAACAAAATTAGCATGATTAACATGTTGCTAGCATGATGCTAAAAAGCTGTTTTTAACAAGAAGGTAACATGATAGTAGCACTATAGTTGCCGCTTGGACTTGACTAAGTATACAAAAACTATAGATCTCTTGTAAGAATTGTTTTGTTTGGATGATTATAGAGACCTTCATGATTATATAGATGTATATAAATCAACAAAAAATACTTATTAGTAACATGAAAATGATCTTTCCTTAGGAGGGTTTGCCTTTGCCATGCTTCCTGAAAATAGGAGTAGGAAGTTGACAGCCTCATGTGACAGGAAGGAAGTGAATACCTTTTTTTCCCCCTTGACATCCTTTATTTGGTTGTTAACTTGCATGTCATTGAGACATCAAACATGGAAAACATCTAGAAAATTAATTACAAACAGAAAATGACAACTATAAACTGCGGCAACTATAGTTGCCGGTGGGCTTAAATGGTTTTTAACTAACATTAACACAGATTAATAAATGTATTGTTCCATGTTCGTTTGTGTACCCTTATGCGCATAGTCCAAGTCTTCTCCGCTTTTAGTGTATCTCTGTGGCAGAATTACAGCGCCACATACTGGTCTGGCATGTATACTACATCGTTTTGGGTCGGTTTTGTAATTTCTTGTGGACGCAGATATTTCTTGAGATGAGGGGGAAAAAAGATCTTGTAGACACTGGCAGCAAAGGTCAAAGCACACCACTGCTTATCTCCATCACTTATAGCGACACACGGCAATTCTTGTGAACATGCCTCACCACATCCAGGACTTATGTACATGAAAGTAGCATGAATATGTACAGCCTGCAGTTTATGTTAAGAACTGTATCTAAATTAGTGGAAAGTCCAACATTCTTTTTTCCATATATAGAAGAAACAGCAAGTACCTATTACATATTAGTAACCGCTCTGTCTTTTAAGGAAACATTGCTTCCTTGAGCCAGAAAGAAGATTTTAATTTTAACTAAGAGCAACTGTGCTCACAAAGACAGCTCGGTACCTATAATGTATAAAATCCATTCTCCCTATCAAGTTCTGTCTCTTCCCTGCTTTCCTATAACTCAAAATTAACTTTGCAATGACTGCCCAAAAAACCTAATGATATTAAAACTGAGGAGAAACGGTGGGAAAGGACCACTGAGCTCACATAGGCACCCCCCCCACCCAGTGGAGTCATTGATCCAGAGAGCCTTACATCACATGATGGGAAACTCGAGCCAGAGAGGAACCCTGGTCTTGACAACAGCCTGCTCTTCTAAATGAACACAGATAAGATTTGCCCATCTGAGACACATATTATCCACATACTCATGGCATGATGTACAGGGGTATATGCACAAATGTAAATGATAAAGAGCTGCCAGAGTTTTTAAAGTAAAGACAGGCCTCATTATGGCCTAAATATGCAAGAAAGTATGTGCAGAAGAGTTATTTGCTAACAAACAATTAAAAAGAGACTCAAAGACAAGCAGATAAACACGAAGGCATACACTGACAAATACACTTACTTGTTGAGAGGTGAGGTAATCTTATGCCTTCTAACAGAGCGATCAATGATCACACAGCCCTCAGGATATCACTCAAACTGATCCATCTATCATCAACTGAATTATTCATACACGACCGACAGTGAGTGTGTGTATTTGTGAGAGTCTATCCCTAATAGGGCAGCTTAGGAGGATTTGCACTTTATTCTATTTGTTTATCTTTAGCACAAATAACCAACCAATCAAACTGTTATCTTTCGATTGTATCACAGCTAGACAATTGTTATCTTGCTATTGTATCACAGGAAATATTCTGAAAGCGATCCTTATAAATAAAACACACGCTAACCACACATATACAGTAAATACACAAATCAAAACAGTTCACACACAGATCCCAGCTGGCAATCGTGGTACAATCGCGTACAAGGATAATCCTGATCAATATCTATACTTCCTGAGAGATCAGTTTCCATAAGGATATCAATATAGAACATGAGTTTCAGCACTAAGACTATAAGACTATGTGTTTATACAATTAAACATGTGCCTTTGAATGTAAAAAAAAAAAAAATTGATTCTGTTTATAGAGGGTTCATCAATCCTGCCTTAACATAAGTTCAAATATATGTTATTTTACACAAAAACAAACAAACAAAAAATAGGACAGTGAAGTCCAAATCTCTAGGACTACTAAATGTTTCTATTTTGCACTTTTATAATTCAATAGAATATTTTTAATCAAGAAATGGTGAAGAATCTAAGAAACTTTATTATTAATCTTTATCGTATTATTACTTTGTTAAATTTATTTTCAGATTTAATTTAGAATTTGAATCCAATATTTGCTGATGCTGTTGTTTCATATCCAACACACACACACACACACACACACACACACACACACACACACACACACACATTACTGACAGTCCGGAACACACTCATCAGTCTCATTCACACGTTGAGAGCTATTCTGGTCCACTTCCTGGTGTGACTGAGGCATAAGATATCTCAAGCCCCTTGTCTGCAGTAGGGCACAAGCACACTGGCAGCAAAGGTCAAAGCACACCACTGCTTATCTCCATCACTTAGAGACACACGCCAATTCTTGTGAACATGTCTCACCACATCAAGGACTTATGTACATGAAAGTAGCATGAATATGTGCGGCCTGCAGTTTATGTTAAGAACTGTATCTAAATTAGTGGAAAGCCCCACATTCTTTTTTCCATATTTAGAAGAAACAGCAAGTACCTATAGTAACCGCTCTGTCTTTCAAGGAAACATTGCTTCCTCATAGTTGGAGCCAGAAAATACACAATATTGATACTAATGAGAGCTGATGTACTGTCAAAAACAACAACAACAAAAAAGTGTTACTTGAAGTTTCAAATTCATTTTAAGTTTAGTCAAGTCTTCACTAACAACTTTAAGTTTTGAATGTGACAGCTAACTGCAACAATTTATTTTTTAATTGTTAGTTCAACTGTAAAAACTAGAAAATGTGCTAGCTATCTCTAGTTATTGTAATGACCCTAATAAACCACATAATGCCAAATGCATCTAAAGGATCACAAGCAGTAAATGCAATAGAAGCATTAAAGGTATTAAACAAATCAAGGTGCTTATGATTTTTCACTAATGGGGAAACTCTTTTTAAAAGACTTTATCCAAAAATGCAAATTCTGTCATCATATCAAACCTGTGACTTTTCTGTTTTGCAGAAGATTTCTGAAGAAGGCTTAAACTGTTTTTCATTTAATGCCGGACAAAAAAAATTCCCTGGAATATTTTTCTAAATATCTTCTTTTGTGTTCTGCAGGACAAAGAAAGTCATACAGGTTTGGAATGACAATAGGGTAAATGATGACTAGACAGTCCCTTAAAAAAATCTATAACATGGTTTATAATCTTTGAAATACAACCAATGATTATTTCCAAATATCACATGAACAGAGCTAGCTAAATTTAAGTTTAAGAGGATATGAAGCTAATTTTGTATCCACTGAATCACCTGTTCGACTTCTACAAAGACTACTACGTTTTTTGTGTGTGTGTGTGTGTGTGTGTGTGTGTGTGTGTGTGTGTGTGTGTGTGTGTGTGTGTGTGTGTGTGTGTGTTAGCCCCTCACAAACTCCCACTGAGGTGGTCTCTACAGCTTGTGTAACATGACCCTTTCAACAGAAAATTCACAAGAGGAGAGGGGGAGAGAGAGACTGGACAAAAGCCCCTAACAGCAGTGCTGTCCAGTAGGTAAAAGTGGAGTTATCCCGAATGGCTGTGTTCGATTGGTGTGTAATGCATTCTGGGGGCTGGTGGTGGGAGCAGGACGGATGGCGCCACGCTGCTGGCCCACTGATACACTACACCAGCAAACACAGCCCAAGGGAAGCATGCGCGTCAATACACACACACATACACACACACAGAGCACCTGCAGGCCAGCTGGAAACCCAAAAGCATCTGCAAAGGTGTTGATATTAATCACTGCAAGAGAATGTGTATGATTGAGACAGGATAAGGAATAAGAAGGGTGTGTATATGCTGCTATTTGTGTGTCTACTAGTGTTTTGGGGGGTAATGGGTAACAGTTCATTCACCTCAGCGCTGGCACCAAACCTGTATGTATTTGTCAACCCCTCCTACTCTGAAGGTCATCCCTGATGTCTTGGAAAGGAGGAAAGCCAGATCGATTATGATAAAAATACACCTGCGAAGGACATAGACACACCCAGATATAGATACTACTATCTCATTGAAACACTTTATCATCTGTAAGGATGCTACTATCTAGGAATGAAGCCTCATCTAACATATTGTGTAAATGATGGCTAAGTAGACAAAGCAGTGGTTAAGATTATGAATCCCTGTTTTTGGAAATTTCAATAACAAATTCATGTTAAAGTAAAGAAGGTGGAATCAGTTTATCTTTACAAAAATTGCATTACTACATCTAGAAAGTCTAGTGCTCTGAAATATATTTCAATATTAACAACATTTTATAATATTTGTGTATTTTTTAGATTATTTTGTAAAGTATTTTACATTTCTGATTTTATATCATTTCAGTTGTGATTTGTATCATGCAGATATGTTTAATATTTGAATATTACGAATATTTTGTGTATTTTTATAATATGTCTGTGGCATATTTCACATACATTTCGGATTTCATATCATTTTATTAGTTTTACATTGTAGAAAAGACAACTTATCTGCAAAATTACTTAAGGAAGGTATAATATTTAATATTTTAATAATTTAATATTTTATAATATTGTGTATTTGTGTAATATTTACTGATTTATTAAACTAATATTTCTGACTATTATATTTGCTATTTGTGTGCATCTTACTATTACTCTGTAAAAAGTCTGTAAAAGCTACCTAAAAGTGCTGAGCGGTTTGATCAAAACACTGTATTTTTTTAAGGGTTCTGGTGGTTTCACAGTTTATCACATTTTTCCCTAACTGTGCCTTTATATTAATCAGAATGCATGAAACAGCTGCAGAACCACAGCATTTTAATCAAACAAACGTTGATGTAAATGAGATTGTATCATTTTAAAGCAAAACAGAATGGTCTGACTCTGACCTTAGCTTTCCTATTATTATGCCACATAAAACATATCTGCATGAAGTAAAAGCAGCAGACACGTTGCATGAGAACACAAATTCACTCTCTGACAGCAGGTGGCGCTTATGGAACAGCAGCCCTGTGCTTCTAAATACTACATTAATAAGCATCTATATGGAGGTAAGATGAAAAGAAAATAGCATCTAAACTTCTCTGAAGACAGTCAGTTCCCTTCAGAGATACATTCATACAATTTTTCTTCCAGTATTTCGCGCATCGTGAAGATTTTCTCCGCTTTGCATTTGACTGCATCTCTGGCTTCTATTATGGCCGTTTACTGTTGGTTTACTTGCCCGATTAAATTAGTTAGTTATTAATACTTAGAAAATTCACAACACTGTCTACCATGCTTAGCCACTTGTACTGATATGCCGGTTTTATAGGTTACACCAACATAAAAGGATAAAACGTTTTCGAGACAGACAGGGCACATATAGGGTAACAAATGCATTTTCACATCATGCTTACATGCACGTTTTTTTAAAAAAACATAATTTACCATTTTTATTATCACATTCTCACCTTTTCAACATAACTGCATGCATGTGAAACTAGACCCAATCCATGGTAACAAAAAAAGTACTATTAGTCTTCACCTCATCCAAGGAGCACATACCTAGAGAGGGGACATTCAACACACACACACACACACACACACACAGAGAGAGAGAGAGAGAGTACGTCAGTCTGTCTGCAGCCTAACCACAATCCTCTTGCCTGCTGTGGTGACCGCAAGCAGTCAACAATGCCACACTCAGCATCATACTGCATAACAGAACAATCAATACACGCACACACACAAACCACCACCACACTGTTCATCACATCAATCGATAATTATGTACACCACCACATAGCTCAACAGCAGTTATGCATACTTCTTAAATGTCTATAAATACATAAATACATATCTATATAAATATTCACAAGTGCATACTGCCTGCACACACAATCTATTCGACACACAAGGACAAACACAAAGGATATTGCCAAGCGCATGCCCATAACAAGCTACCAATAAGCTGGCTGAGATTCTTACGTGTCCATTTGAAAAACTGTAAAAAAAAAAAAAAAAAAAAAAAAAAAATTTAACTGACTAAAAAAATATTTTTTAAAAAAGTATTTTGTTATTACATTGATCATTCATTCATTCATTCATTTTTGCTAAAAAAAAAAAAAAAAAGAATTTCTGTTATCATATGAAGCACATATTTAGTTACCTGACAAAATTTAATTAAATGTGTCTTTATTTTATCCCATCTTTGTACTAAAGTCCACCCTTCCCCCATCCCAAAATCTAAAATCATCCAGCTGGTTTAACTCATTAGAAGTGCTGTAGAGAATAAAACTACAAATCTTTCAGCCAGTGAACAGGTTGCATTAATGTATCCACCAAAAACTGGTCCACACTCCAACCAAGCTTTTTGTTTTTCTATTATGGTGGGGAATTTCCATGAACTTCTAATTTTTGGTAATGATATTTTCTATTTCTTAATTTCCCATTACATCAACATTTTAGTACTTTAGAATTTTCTTTGAGACAATATTTAGTACAATCAGTAGCCTAAGTCAGTTGCTTACTATATTATTGCATCTCTATTATAGATTTATTCATTTATTCACAGATTCACAATGCTAAGGTAATGCTATTTTGCATCCCCTAAACCTGATAACCACATGAGCCTAAACACTTTTTACATTTTAGAATTTTCTTTAAGATTTTAGTTAGTATATTTTAAAAGTATTTATTTATTTATTACTATTAAATCTCTTTTATTAGATTTGTTGATTTATTCACAGAATATATATTAAACCTGAAAGCTAACCTGCATTATTATCATCATTTCACACACATCTTGTTGCACGTGCACGAGCACGCACACATGCTTTTAGGACCTCCTCTTTGCAAAGAGGCTGTTTAGCTTTTCACACGGTATATTGATCCCAAAGTGAGACACTTGCTCAAGCAGACACTTGATCAGTTTCTCTTTGTTGAGCCAGGTCAAGTGTGATAAACCCGCTCTATCTGAGGCAGCGAAACCTGAAATAAATACTCCACTCTAAAACACTCTTTTAGATGGAGAGGGTTATGTCTCCCTCTTTTGGCTGAAGTGTGTGAAAGCAATCATTAGCCAAAAGAAGAACAGTGATAATGGAAAATAGTGTTTTTGTTTACATTGGCATACTGTGGTGAATCGTTTAATAATAGGTGTCGTTCCACACTTCACACACACCAATTGTTTATATTTTGTTCCATATCACCCTAAAATACAAGCGAAATATCCACAGATATCCCTTTTCCATAATGGTGCAGTGTTTTAAAATAAAATTCTAAACATCTATTGTCTGGCTACCTTAATCTTATCGTTTGGCGCTTGTCTGGCAAATGTCCTTGTCATCTCTGTAGAAATTGCGCTGACACTGACATCAACAATATTCTTCCTCTTTCAAAGAGCAAATGAAGACGTCAAGAGATCAAAGTTGACCACCACGCAGTTTCTTCCCTATTTCAAACTCTTCGTTTGACTGTTGCCTCTCCGTGTAGCTTTCTTTCTTTAACCGTGACAGCAACTTTAATGTAATCTGTCTCAGCGGTGGTTGTGGGTGTTAAAGAGACACTTCTGAGCAGTAACTTTACGTCGTAAAGAAGATGGCTTTATTGTTCTGCGATGCCTTTTGGGTAAGTTGTTGTTTGTACGCCTGTCTAAAGTAAAATTTCTCACGACATAGGCTACGGGAAATGCAATTTCCTATACTTCTATTTTTAGAATGATGGGTTGTATTTTGTGTTTTCTCAAGTGAATTGGGAAACTTAAGTCTCTGCTCTATAATAAAACTTGAACTGTCATGTCACTTTATTTTGATGGTCCCCCAACACACATTCTACTGACTAACTTTGCAAGTACATGTCAAATTCTACTACCCCTAACTCTAACATAACTGTCTACTAGTAGTCTAATGAGATCTAGTTAGTAGACATGCAGTTGCAAAGTTGCATATAGTTAGTAGAATGTCTAAAATTGACTATAGAAATAAAGTGTAGCTTGGTTTTAAAGGATGGATTTCCTTTTAATAACATTACATTTCAGTTAAATTTAAAACTACAATCTTCCAAATTTTATTTTCATATTTAATTGCTCATTTTTAATGGTTCCCCAAAGAATAGTGTCCTTAGTGCTCATAAAATATACAAATCGGAATGACTACCATGTGTGTGTCATGTGTGTTGCGTGTTTGTTATCTTTTCAGGGTGCTGACTTTACTGACCAATCGGGTTATGAAGCGATATTGCAGAGGTTACATGATGGCAGACACATGTGCAAAGATGTAGAAGAACTGTTGAAAATGAGGTATGGAGTAGTTATTTTTAGTGGTGTGTTTCTGTGAATGTCAGCGTGTGACTTCTGCTCTCCTTCACAGAGCACTAGCGGAGGAGAAGTACGGCCGAGATCTGGTGGCAATTGCTCGGAAGGCAGAAGGTCAAACCGAAATTGGGTAAGTTACAAACAAATTCCATTGGAAACACACACACTTTTGCCACGAATAACTCAAATCACACACAAAAATTCCGATGTAACTGCTTCATATTTTTGTAAAACGTTCTTAGCTACAATGTACAGTAAATGCATCCAAATGTGTGTAAAAATAAGTGTTTATGTATTCATTACATTATTTGTTTTCTATACTCAGAACATTAAAGGCCTCGTTTGACAAATTAAAAGCAGGTATGTGAGGTGATGCAATTCCCTTTTGCCTCCTTCGTAGAGAAATGCTTTGAATGCTATGTTCTTAACCTGATTTGCATTGTTTTCTAGAAATTGAGAAGACAGGAAACCTGCACATCCAGCTATCTGAAAGGATAAAGGAGGAAGTTCAGAAAATAGAGGCATTTCGAGAGCACCAGAGGGAACAGAGAAAAAAGGTAGAAAATAAATCGAATGATCCAGGGCATTATGCACACAGCCCAGCACTTTGGTAATGTTTCCATGGTCACAGTTGTGGTTATTCATATGGTCACTGTGCAAGAGGAAGAAAACTGGCACTTTGGTTTGCAAGCACACAAGCATTAATACAGACATCATGTGTTGTATTTTGTAAGGACTGAATGCCAGTGAATAATCATTAATTAATTGAATAGTGCAAGTGTTAAATGATGGAAGCTAATGTCTATTTTCCTAATTAGCTTGAAGAGATTATTGAAAAACTTCAGAAGCCTAAAATGCTGTTGCACAAGAAGACCATGGAGGTAAGTAGAGTAAATCTGGTTAAAACAAGTATCTATTTACCAGTGCTAAGTCCTCATGTTTCCCCTTTCATTAGTTGTCCATGGCGTAAATGACACATCATTCTCAGGGTCCACCCAAACTTGGTATCAGCCAAATGAGGAAGAGAGAAGTAGAAACTGAAAGAAGAAACAGAAGCCTCTAGGCTTGTAGTGGTTGTATTTGTAGAATGAATTAGGGTGTGATTAGACAGCGCACACATAAGATAAATGCAGGCTTTTGTTCATTGGCTTTTGGTTTGAAGACTCTAACATTTATTTTTTACCACCAAGAAATGTGTAGAGAGATAGGAAAGTAAAAAGGAATAGAAACAGATGGTGACAGTGAATGAGAGAAAATAAGAATGGGCTGGTTGGTTGGTTTGTAGGTATGCATGTTGTCTCTGTCTCTGGATATAATAAGACATGAACTTCCTGTGTTGCACAACCACAGAAACACCACAGATCGTGCAATACATTTTTAGACACATTTGTATAACAAGCTCTGTACTCACCTCCCAGTTCATTTTTCTCTTGCACTTTTACTCACTATTTTCTTTACTGTGTGTCCTACAGTCAAAAAGGTTACATGAGCAGAGGTGTAAGGAGGCAGAAGAGGCTGAGCAAGCAGTGGGGAAGAAGACAAATGTGAACACCTCCACCCACCGGCAATCAGAAAAGGTGTGAGGTCCCGAACTGAAAAAATTTTTTTTAATATGAACTACAAAGTTTTATACACTAAATACCTTAGTAAGTTAAATGTTTCTATATTTTCCTAAAGAGAAGTGTTCATTTTAATTCTGGAGTTTTAGTCAGTTGTGAAAATTACCTATGGCAGGTTTGTGGTCACAGTAATGCCAAAATGAGGATTAAAGCAATGCAAACTTGTTTCAGTCTGAATGGGCATCATTCCACCCCAGTGTTATAAGAAACTATACTACCATCAGTCAGTGTAACTTTATTTCTTTAGAATAGAGACTTTGTGACAATTTGTATCAAATGTTTGTTACATTCCAGATTACTTGTACAATATATGTCACACTGCTCTTCAGATAAGTCAGGTTCAAACACTGAGTATGGCTATTTATCAGTCTATGTTGTGTTGTAGGTGATGAACAGGGCGCGATTATGCAGGCAGGCAGCCAACCTTGCAGGTTTGTGATAACAGACTTACCTGTTGTTATGATCCTGGTTGGCAGTAAGAGGATAGATGCAATGTAATGTCTCTTGGATGTAATAATCAAATATTCAATCAAGCATTGTGCATGCATTCTGTATGCTATATGTATATATGTGTGTGTGTGTGTGTGTGTGTGTGTGTGTGTGTGTGCAGGAGACAGTAAGATTAAATGTTTTTGCTTTTGCTCAACAAGGCTCTATTTATTTAATCAAAAAGTAAAAAATCTATATTAAATAACCATTGGGCTGATTAATATATTTCTGGAAAACATTATACATCTTTCAGAATTTTTTGATAAACATAAAGCTTAAAAACAGGATATATTAAATGTTAATACCTCATTGTATTAATCTTACTAACTCCAAAATTTGAATGGTGGTATAGCTTGAAATATGTCTAAAATTATTATTATTTTTTTTTTAATTTTACCAAGCTATTTTCTTACATGTTAACATTGAGAGTTGACTTTCTGTTTTATTTTCTTGCTGGTTCAGAAAAGCAATACAAATGGAATGTTGATCAACTAAAAAAAATGTGCCAGGACTGGGAAAGCACATACAGGAGTGCATGTGAGGTAACGTGTACAAAAACATGCATAGACCACTAAAAAGTAATGTTCACAGAGGAAGGAGTGTCTACAGAAATAAGCAGAGCTTCATGTTTTCTTTTGGGTAATGATGACTAAATGAGAGAAGACAGTCTCACAGGCATGTGATAAACAGTCATAGCATTTTGTCATACAGCTGGAGAATATTTATTGGTGTGGTATTAAAATTTAGACGAGTCAAGAAAATGCCATTACCAAAAATAGTAAAAAAGGAAAATAGTTCTTAATTTACTGGCCACATTTTAAAAGGAAGTGACATTAAAAATATTTCATGTTTTGTATTTGTGTGTTGCCTTGTAGGTGTTCCAGCAGCAGGAGTCTGAGCGCATTAATATCTTGCGCTGTGTGTTATGGGATCATTGCAATCTGCTGTCCATGCAGTGTGTCCAGGATGACGACGTAAATGTCCACATTTCTCAGTCTTTATATACCAAAGCCTAGCCAAATGCTGTTTCTGATTTACAGTTATTTTAACAACTGTTTTCCTTTGTTTTGTAGTGCTATGAGGAAGTAAGAACGATTTTAGAGCAGTGTGACATCATCACTGACAACAACTGCTTCATTAAAATGAAAAAGACGGCCTGCCGTCCTCCAGGTATATTCACCATCATCATGATTTACTTCAGAAATCTTATAGTTCAAGAGCTGACATAAGATGATGTGACGCTGTTAAGAAATTCTACATGAACTGACAGTCACTCCTCCATGTCTCCTCAGCTCCCATTGAGTTTCAGAGTTACTCTGATATGGACGCTAATGGAGGAGTCAGGAGGGTTGAAACAAAGAGGTGAATGTCTGAACTACATAAACTTAATTAAGAATGACTGTTATTTTATGTTTTTTGTAACTTGATTGTGAAACTCTACCTTTTGTATATGCAGATTATCTGTCATGCTTCCAGGGATGTCTTTCAGTGGTCAGTATTACTTCTGTGAAATCTTAAAGGGATCAGAAAGTCAGAGCTTTGTGACCCTGCATAGATAACTGACATATTCCAGGCCCAGAAAGGTAGTAAGGACAAGAGCAAATTGCAAGTCATCCTCTCTGTTGAAATCTTCAGTCATGTTTATGAAGACTGTTTTATGTACAGTGCGCGTCATCTTCTGCTTGTAAACAAGCACAGCACATCCGGTTCTATGTGTGAACGCCGGCTCCAGCGTCCGCAGCAACACACAACGCATACATTGTGGTACTCTGACACAGACTGACACGGAAGAGAAGAAATTGTTGAATAAAGTTATTTTTTGTTTTCTTCATACACAGAAAGTAGCTTCATAAAATGACAGTTGAAACACTGATGTCACACGGACTATTTTAATGATTTTACTACCTTTCTGGACCTTGAACGTGTCAGTTGCATTGCTGTCTATGAAGCTCTTGGATTCCATCAAAAATAGCTTAATTTGTGTTCCGAAGATGAACAGGGGTTTTACGGGTTTGAAACAACAAGAGTAATTAATGACAGAATTTTCATTTTTGGGTGAACTATCCCTTTAAACTTCTAGTCGGTTTGCAAAGAGCATTAAACTAATATACTCAAAATACATTCCAGTGAATCTAGCACTTAATAAGCAGTTTTAGGAATTATCTACACTGAACATTGCTGTCCTTACTGTACATCACAGGGTATCCTGAAGCAGCCAGTAATTCAGCTGGATCAGACACATCTGCTCAACAAACAGGAGGAGGACCTGAGAAGTACATGGTGATATATGATTTTAAAGCCCAGGTAAATTAATGCAGTAACTTTTATACTTAGGTTTTATCCAGGGGTTAGTAGACTCTGTGGTTGTGCACAATTCAGAATTGAGTTTAGCATGCTTTTTAAAGTTTCTGTTTAGTTTCAGAAATTAAATTGAGATAGCAATCGGGAACTAGAATTGAAAGTAGAAATAAAATGAATTGTTATTTAAAGAATTTATATAAACCTCATAAGTGTCATTTTTATCATAAAAAAATGTTTGCCTGACAGCCTTGTGAAAAAGTTTAAAATGTTTATATATGTTTATAAAAAAAAAGTTTTATAGTCTTTACAGAGTGATTGTGAGTTGTGTACTCAACTCCCTGTCTCACACATTTCTAGGAAGATGATGAGCTGTCTGTCAGTAAAGGACAAGTTGTCACAATCACTGAGAAAGGCGAGGATGGGTGGTGGAGAGCGTGGAGGGATGGAATATCCGGTCTAGTCCCTGGAACATACTTGACCAAAATCTCACCACAGAGTCACAGTACACGTCTTGCTGCTGCTCATCCTGATCATAATCCCATCAAATAGAGTTTAGTAGTCATTACACCAAGTCAGTGGATTAGTTCAGCATGCAGATTGATGTAGTATGATTACGTCAGTGTAGCGATCTAGCAGTACTGTGAAGACATTAGCTTTCTTGACAGGCATTTTTTGGACTTTTTAACGATCTTTAAGTGAATATAAGTTATTCTAAAGTTGTTCGTATAATGGTACTGATCTCGATACAGTTTAATCCAGTTTTTATCATGTGTGTATTTAAAAAATATTCAACAAAAAGTTATATGACTTGTATTAGAATTATGAATTCTAAAGTTTAATTTTTTTTACACCTACTTTTAATGTCTGTACTGTAATATATATAAATATAACATTGTAATGTATACATTTAGTATTATCAATCTTGTAATATATTGTTATAACTTATTTGTCTGCTAAATGTTGTAATTTACATGTTCACTCAAAAAAGGACTCAGAAAAAAGGACTCATAACCCATATGTCTCAGCAATGCATTCAGAAATGTAAATGCATGATTAAATTGAAATGCACACCAAATAAATGCACAGAAATATGCAAACATCTGTTCTCTCTCAGGAAAAAAAAAAAAAAGGTACAAAGCTGGGGCGCAGCCGGGTGCAACCCTAAGGTACAGAAGCTAAAAGGTATCCAATCCATCCATCTAACCTGACAAATGTATATAATAAATGTAAATCATAATATACCTGTATATATAAACACAAGTAGATGTAACTAATACAAAAATGAAACATTTAAATTTGATAAATTAAAAAAGCCCTATAGTTAACTGGGTATCCAAAGTGATTCTCTGCCTGCAGGCTATTTCAAACGCACACCAAATAAATGCACAGAGATATGCAAACTTCTGTTCTCTCTCAGAAAAAAAGGTACAAAGCTGGGAGCGGTGCCTAAAGGTAGAAAAGCTAAAAGGCACACCTTTGTACTTTATTTACCCCTAAATTGTACATATTAGCACCTTATAAAAGGGTACCAAACCAGTGACAGTTTGGTACCTTTTTTGCATTGACGACTGCTTTGGGGAACACATCCAGTAACGCCGTGCTATAAGTAGAAGCAGAACTAAGCCTGCTCTGCAAGCTCAGCTCAGGCACACTCAGTGTGGGCCCCGTGAATCCGAGCTATAAGAGACCCGAATGGAATCTGGGGTCTGCTTGTCATAAGACTTTCCTGCCCGAAGTGGCATTAAGCAGATAGTACCTGCGTTTGGGGACAGGGACGTCCAAATAGTAGAATCTAATAAAGGTAGACGGCGATGACCAGCCGGCGACTACACAGATCTCCCCGATAGAGATTCCGCTGGACCAGGCCCAGGTGGAGGCTAGGGCTGCAACGATTAGTCGACATTATCGACAACAAAAAATTGTCGACAAATATTTTTGTTGTCGAGTAATCGTTTGATCTCACGTGACCTAATGTAAGAGCCTCCAATACTGCGGTTTAACCAGTGTGGCGCTGTAGCGCAAGACTGTAATTCAGCTCTCCTGGATGCAATTCAAGAGAAGAAGACACCCGAACCTGAGCGGCGTTTGATGAATACAGGGACAACTGTAATATTTTACATAAGAGGAAATCCTTGTTTTTAGAAAATTGGTTCAGTAAAGGAGTGTTGTTAGTGAACCAATTGTTTGACAATGATGGCATTTTGTTTAATTATTCTGATTTTATTTTAAGATATCATTTTCCTGTATCTAGAAAAGAATTTAATACAGTTTTAAAGGCCATCTCTTTGGAAATTTGTATGCTCTTTAGAAATAATAACAGTGGCTCATTGATCTCTGTTTGTCCTCCCACTCCTGAATCCACTGTGGTTGGTTCTATTTGTTTCTCTGTTAAAAAATCCAATCACAAAATTAGGTCTTTATTCTTAGACCGTGTTACTTCTATTTCTTCCTCCATTTCTTATTGGAACAACTTTTTTGATGATATTAAGTGGGCATATGTTTGGTCACTTCCTCAGAAATTTTTTTTAACAAATAAAGTTAAAGAAATTTCTTATAAAATAATTCACAGGTTTTATCCTGTCAAGCAGTTTTTACAGAAATTTAAAAGTGACATTGATATATCTTGTTCTTTCTGTGAACTTTCTTCTGAAACTGTAGCTCATTTGTTTTGGGAGTGTCCTTTTGTTCAGTCTTTTTGGAATAATCTTAATGCTCTGATTGTCCAAAATATTTTTTATGATTTCTCTTTGTGCTATAAACACATTCTTTTTGGGTTTTATGTTAAAGATAAGAATCTATTTAATGCAAGTTTTTGTATAAACCTTCTGTTATTTATTGGAAAGTTTTATGTCCATAAATGTAAATATACTAAATGTAAACCCCACTTTAACGTCTTCAAACAAGAACTGAAGTTGTATTTAAATACAGTATCAATGTCTGTTAATAAGAAAGCTTTAAAAACTTCTAGAATTTGTGCCATATTTAAGATTTTCCCTTAATATATTTGTATCTCTATTTGTATGCCCTCTTTTCTCTCTTTCTGCTATTTATAAAAAAACAAACAAACAAACAAAAAAACTTATATTTTACATTTATTTCTTTATCTATTAATCCTTGAGTATTTTATTTATTTTTATTTTTTTCATTGAAAGGTATGTTGTTAGTTTTGTACATACTGTTCTCTTCTGTTTGTTATCTTTTATTCTGTATTCTTTATTACTATTGCAATAAAAAAACAAAAAAAAACAGGGCTCTCAAGTTTTGAAGACAGGCAAGAGTGACATCCCCCAGACCCCCCCCCCCCCCCCCCCCCCCCCCAATGTCAGGGGGTCAAAGGGAATGGGGGTGTTCCATTAATAATATTATTATTAGTGTTTTTGTAGTTAATATTAATAATTGCTCAGCCTTGCAGAAGAAAATATTTGACACATGACACTGACATTTTAACCAAATACAAAGCGTTTATTCAATTTTTGAGTGAGTGAGTGAGACTATGCAATACACTTTAATTAATTTAGTGCTAATAAAATTATTAAGCCTATTGAAGAGAGATATATTTATAATGTGACAACGAAAATATGACAAGGCATAGACTACTTGTTCTGAGCAGATGTTGTCAGTGAACAGGCTGTAACACTGTTGGCTAAGTAACAGACACTCATGAAAAACTGATGCTAATTTATCTGGGAAACATTCTCTAACAGCAGTCAAGTTGTCAATTGTTTGTGTCAAACAAGTTGTGAATTTGTTGTAACATTAAAACAGGAGATCATGAATTACTCTGTGCATTGCTTTCGAGCAATGACTCTACATCAGTGTGGAAAGGCCTGAAAGCCATCACCAACTACAAGACCCCATCCCCCAGCACTGAGGCCAATCAACAACTGGCTGAAGACCTGAACGAGTTCTATTGTAGGTTTGAAAAGACTGATATGACGCCCCACACCCGCTCCGACCGTCTCACAGCACAGCCATCAACACCCTCCCCCCCCCCTCCCCCCTACTGTTTCTCAGCCTGTACTCAAGATCTGTGAAGATGATGTATGCAAAGTCTTCAGGAAGCAGAAGATAAGGAAAGCCAAAGGCCCAGACGGTGTCTCTCCAGCCTGCCTCAAAGCCTGTGCTGTCCAGCTATCATCCATCTTCACATTGATCTTCAACAGATCTCTAGAGCTGTGTGAAGTCCCCTCCTGCTTCAAATGTTCCACCATCATCCCTGTACCCAAGAAACCAAAAATCACAGGACTTAATGACTACAGACCTGTTGCTTTAACATCAGTAGTCATGAAGTCATTTGAGAGACTGGTGTTGGCCCACCTGAAGGACATTACTGGACCCTTGCTGGACCCTCTACAGTTTGCTTACCGAGCAAACAGATCTGTGGATGATGCAGTTAATATGGGACTGCACTACATCCTGCAGCATCTGGACAAACCAGGGACTTATGCAAGGATCTTGTTTGTGGACTTCAGCTCCGCTTTCAACACCATCATCCCGGACACCCTTCAGAACAAACTGACTCAGCTCTCTGTACCCACCTCCATCTGTCAGTGGATCACCAGCTTCCTGACAGACAGGCAGCAGCTTGTGAGGCTGGGAAAACTCACATCCAACACACGCACCATCAGCACTGGAGCCCCTCAGGGCTGCGTTCTCTCCCCACTACTCTTCTCCCTCTACACCAACGACTGCACCTCTAAAGACCCCTCTGTCAAACTCCTGAAGTTTGCGGACGACACTACAGTCATCGGCCTCATCAAAGACGGCGACGAGTCTGCTTACAGACAGGAGGTTGAGCAGCTGGCTGTCTGGTGCAGTCACAACAACCTGGAGCTGAACACGCTCAAAACTGTGGAGATGATAGTGGACTTCAGGAGAAACCCCCCTCCTCTCCCCCCACTCACCATCATGAACAGCACCGTGGCTGCAGTGGAGTCATTCAGGTTCCTGGGCACAACCATCTCTCAGGACCTGAAGTGGGACACTCACATTGACTCCACTGTGAAAAAGGCCCAGCAGAGGTTGTACTTCCTTCGTCAGCTGAAAAAGTTCAACCTGCCACAGGAGCTGCTGAAACAGTTTTATTCAGCTGTTATTGAGTCAGTTCTGTGCTCCTCCATAACTGTCTGGTTTGGGTCAGCCAGCAAATCAGATATAAGACGACTTCAACGGACTGTTAGGACAGCAGAAAAGATCATTGGTGTGCACCTGCCCAGCCTTCAGGACTTGTACAACTCCAGAGTGAAGAAACGGGCAGGTAGCATCATCAAAGACCCCTCTCACCCCGGACACAACCTGTTTGCACTTCTCCCTTCAGCCAGACGCTACAGATCTCTGTGCACTAGAACATCTAGGCATAAAAACAGTTTTTTCCCCCATGCCATCTCCAGCTTAAATAGCTAACACATGGATCATTACCTGTGTTCTGTAATTCATTCTCCATCTTTAATTATTGCCTCTTTCTCAAGTACTATGTAAATACACATACATATCTGTTTATTTATACAGCTGTATATATAGTAAATAATGCACAAATCTGTACATAAATCTACTGTTCCAGATTCATACTTATTATTATTATTATTATTATTATTATCCATTGTTAAGCCTTACTATTTAAATGTTTTTTCTGTTCTCATGTCAGATGTGTATGTATGA
The DNA here is from genome assembly GCA_036784905.1 of Acrossocheilus fasciatus. Classification (NCBI taxonomy): domain Eukaryota; kingdom Metazoa; phylum Chordata; class Actinopteri; order Cypriniformes; family Cyprinidae; genus Acrossocheilus; species Acrossocheilus fasciatus. Next base: position 16,776,741 of record CM071944.1, read on the forward strand.
ATGTATGTACCAGGAGCACCCTAAAACCACAACAAATTCCTCGTGTGTTTGCGCACACCTGGCGAATAAAGCTAATTCTGATTCTGATTCTGATTCTGATTCAAAGTGATGTTCGGAGCGCCAGTGGTTTCCTCTGTGGGTGAACGAGGAAGATGGTGAACAATTCCAGGATATGCTTTTTCTCATTGGTTGTTGCGTTAAATCTTACCCGGATACAATAGTGCAATTTTCTGATTGGCTATTGTGTAGCCTATTTCTTTTTTTGATTGGCGGATAAGTGGCAGGCTCGATTAAGAACTCCAGGGGAGACGCGCTTGATTCCTGCCGGGTTCCATAGTGAGAGCAGTGCGACCAGATATCGTTTGGGCGCTGGGGCATATTAAAATATATTATAAATAGTTTTTCTGCGTGAGAAATACAATGTGTGGCGGGAGTGCGTGACAAAAGACCGAAATGAGTGACTGTCACGCTCAATGCGTGACACTTGAGAGCCCTGTGAATATGTAAATATATATTGCGCGCTTTCTTCTCAGTAACGAAATAAGCACAACAAAATCTGGCAGCAGTGTAAAAGCAGCAGTTAAAAATGCATCTGATTACAACGATGTGGATGTTTGAATGAGCTCTGCTTCTCAGTAACGTAACGTTACTCCAGTGAAGTCCGGTCACATCGTATTTATTTATATAGTACTTTATGCAATAGATACCGTAAAGCTGCTTGAATTAAGGCTATTAAACATGAAAAACCAGAGTCAGTGTCGCTTTCAGTTAGAATTACAACTTGATTTTCTGTAAAGCAGCTCTCCAGTGTGAAGCTAGCTAATGATAAAATATTTTTATTAGTGGCGAAAAAATAATTTCATTAAAGTGATAGTTTGGTTTACAGAGATCAAAGCTTGATCTAGCTCAGGACTGTTTTGGTTATCATAACCCTATAAGGTATTTTAAGACATGTTGTGAATAAAATAATTTATCCAAAGCAAAGCGTCTTATCACTTACCTTTATTTTGTTTCTTATCTATATGACTTACAAAAGGAGATGTTAAGCAGAATGTGAAATATGTGTCATTCAGTTACTTTTTCATATAGCTAATTAAATGGTGAGAGAGTGTCTCTGTCTGTCATCTCATTTTGTGTGCCAAATACATCTATTTGTATAATGAATTGGTAACACTTTACAATAAGGTATAATTTGTTATCATTAATATATTAATTAACATCAATGAACAATGCATGTGTTACATTTAACTATTAATCTTTGCTAATGTTGGTTAATAAAAATGCAGTTGTTCATTGTTTGTTCATGTTAGTTCACAGTGCATTTACCAATGTTAAAAAACACAACTTGTGATTTTAATAATGCATTAGTAAATGCTGAAATTAACATTAACTAAGATTAACAAATGCTGTAGAAGTATTGTTCATTCTTAGTTCATGTTAACTAATGAACCTTATTGTAAAGTGTTACCAATTAATTGTATAATAATTGTAATTACATAATATGCTTTTCTAAAGCTGAAGTGACCTTTATTTATGTTAGAATATGTGTAACTTAATATTTTTAACTAGTTGCAAAAGTTGAATAATCAATCAAAGTCTACTGATTAATCAGTGGAACAATCGACGATTAGTCGATTAATCGTTCTAATAATCGTTAGATTAATCGATTATCAAAATAATCGTTTGTTGCAGCCCTAGTGGAGGCCATTCCTCTTGTGGAGTGGGCCCTCACACCTATAGGGCACTGTACGCCTACTGAGGCATAGGCTAGGGTGATAGCCTCTACTATCCAATGAGATAGCCTTTGCTTTGTGACCGGCAGCCCTTTAGAGAGGCCTCCAAAGCACATAAAGAGCTGTTCTGACTGTCTAAACAACTTAGAACGCTCAAAGTATACTCGCATTGCTCGAACTGGGCATAGCAAGTTAGGCCCCTGATTAGGGCTGTCGCGGTTAAGGAATTTCCCTTGCAGTAATTTTGAGTGGCTCAATAGCGCGGTATGCGGTATTACCGCGCATATATATATTATAAATATATATATATATATATATATATATATATAATGTAATCTGTGTGTATGTGTTACGATGTAAGGAGGTCATATTCAGAAACCAATAAAACTGAAACTAAATCGCGTTGAAACGCATATGCTAACAATATACTAATGATCTTATTGTCAGGTTTATGTTTTGTTATGTGGACCGTTATTTTGTCATTCTCTTCTGTTTACTTCACTTCCTGTTTCAACGCGATTAACGCAAAATTACTCCAAGGGAAGATCCTGGAATCTGACTGACAAGATACTTTTTCTGTTGATATTTCACCTGCGTGTTCTAGACGGGCTGTCAGTCAGTGCAGCTTCATTGTTTTGCCTCAAGGTGGCAGCAAGTTAATGTAATATCGCGGTTGCTGCGGTTGTTGCATTCCTCTACGGTTATGCTCGTCAATAGCGCGGTATTGCGGTATTGCGGTATTGCGATATTGCGGTTATCGCGACAGCCCTACCCCTGATCACCATCCGTTGCAGGGAGGGCTAGAAGGGAGATAGCCTGGGATCTGAAACGGAGTTGTGAGCACCTTCGGCTGCGCGGCTGAAGAATGACCTTACAGTCGTTGGGTCCGAACTCAAGACAGAAAGCACTGACAGACAGGGCTTGCAAGTCACTCACTCGCTTGACGGACGCTAGGGCCAAAAACAGAGCGGTTTTGAGTGACATGACCCTTAAGCCAGCTGTTTGAAGTGGTTCAAAGGGAGGACCCTTGAGGGCCCCGAGGACTATAGATAAATCTCAGGTCGGTACAGTCTTAGGGCGAGGCGGATTTAACCGCCGAGCACCTCTAAGGAACTTAGCAACCAACTCATTTCTGCCAATAATCCGGCCAGCCTCAGGAGAATGATTCACAGCGATGGCTGTCATATAGACCTTGAGCGTGGAAGGGGTGCACCCCTTGTCCAGCAGCTCTTGTAGAAATATTAGCACGTGGGACACGTCACATGAAATCGGATCCTGATTACGTGCTGAACACCAGTTGCTGAAGACTGACCACTTAAGGGCATATAGGCGCCATGTAGACGGAGCTCTAGCCTCTAAAATGGTATTAGTGACTATCGTTGGGAGTCGATCAGACTCCTGTTGAGCGGCCAGACATGAAGGCTCCACAGTTCCGGCTGGGGATGCCAAATCTTGCCTTGTGATTGCGAGAGAAGATCTCTCCTCAGTGGTATTCACCACGGTGCTGCAGACAGCAACTGGATCATCTCTGGGAACCAAACTTGGTTCCTCCAGAGGGGGGCCACGAGGAGGAGAGAGCATTTTGTTTCTTTGATTCGCCTGATAACCTGGGGTAGCAGGGGTGATCGGAGGAAATGCATACAGACGGTTGTTGGGCCAGTCGTGGGCCAGAGCATCCCACTGCTTTGAGAAATAGGTTGGGCAGTGACAGTCGTCTTTGGAGGCGAAGAGGTCGATCTCTGCCTTGCCGAAAACTGACCAAATCATCCTCCTTGGTTCAGTCTGCCTGGCACATGAAGCACTCGAAGTGAGAGGAATTCTTTCTGTGTCCAAAGTAGGAGACGTTGAGTCATCCTGTGAAGGGGACATAACCTGAGGCCGCCTTGGTGGTCGATGTAGGCCACCACCGTTGTGTTGTCCGACCGGATTAGGACGTGATGTCCCTTTAAGGCTGGCAGGAAGGTCTTCAGGGCCAGACAAACAGCCATCATTTCGAGGTCGTTGATATGCAGGCGTCGCTCATGGGTCGTCCTGGAGCCGTATGCTGGATTAGCCTAGTTCAGAGTGCCCCAGCCTGAGCTGGAAGCGTCTATCATGACCGCCTTCCTCCTGGAGGTCGTCCCCAGCTGAACGCCTGACTGAAACAGGCAAGAAGTTGTCCAAGGGGCCACAGCTTTGAGGCAGCGGCGGGTTACCTTGACATGAGCGCGGCCCAGGCACCGGGCGTGGGATGGAACGCGGGCTTTTAGCCAATATTGGAGGGGCCGCATATGCAGCAGGCCCAGAGGAATGACTAAGGAGGCAGCGGCCATGAGGCCAAGCATCCTCTGAAATGCTTTGAGGGGACACAAGGTCCCCAGCTTGAAAGATGCCACCACTCGCTGGATAGTCAGGGAGCGTTCCGGTGTAACCCAAGCCCACATTTGCACAGAGTCTATGACTGTTCCCAGAAAGGACGCTCGTTGTCTGGGAAACAGAAAACTCTTGGATGTTTCAATACCTCAATTCTCGAGGTAGTTCAATATGCGGATTCCCATCTGCCTCAGAGGGGAAAGAGCCGCGTCCATGAACTTCGTAAAAGTGCGGGGGGCCAGGGACAGTCCAAACGGAAGGACTGTGTACTGATAGGCCATTCCCTTGAATGCAAATCTCAAGAACGGTCTGTGACGGGACGCTATTTGGATGTGAAAGTAAGCATCTTTCAGATCCACAGACAGGAACCAGTCCTCGGGCAGAATTTGCGTAAGGATCTGATTCAATGTTAACATCCTGAACGGCCGTCGCATGAGGGCTCGATTCACAAGTCTGAGATTGAGAATCGTTCTGAGCCCACCGTCTTATTTGGGAACAAGGAAGTAGCGGTTGTAAAAGCCTGATTCGCTGTCCGCAAAGGGGACCGCTTCCACAGCACCCTTTGCAAGCAGTGTGTGCACTTCGGCTCGGAGAATGTGGGATTTGTTGTCCTGCATGAAGATCTGCACCACGCCTCTGAATGGAGGCGGCCTGCGAGCGAACTGGAGTGAGTAACCTCGTTCTATGGTTTTTAGAACCCAACTCGACACTCCTGGGATGGCTTTCCAAGCCGGCAGCCGGGAGGCGAGAGGTTCTATTTTTATCAATGACGTATCGCCGCCCGCAGGGGGAGAAATTACATTTGTGGACATCTTCGTCGAGGGCAGCTCGCCGTGCGGGGAGCTGGCCTTCGTGAGTGTTTTTGCCTTTAGCAATGAGTGTTCGCTGCCCGAAGGGGGAGAGCAGACATGTACGAGAGGCTTTACCGATGACAGTTCACTGCCAACAGGGGGAGAACTGACATGTGTGAGTGTAGGGAGAGGAAATTTGCTCTTTATTGTATGTGGGTCCACTATCACAGCGGTAGATTGGGGCAAACACTGAAATAACAGGACGTGCCCTGTTAAAACACCTCCACCAGGGGTGGGGAATAATTGCGAGCTGTCTTTGAGGGGATTCTGGCATCCGCGAGAATTATCCCTCTCCTCTTCCTCTCCGCACGCAGATCAGGACGGCTTCTGAGGCCTAGGATCCAGGTTTACGTGAGGGCGTGGGCCCTGACGCTTGGGGAAGTACCTCTTTACCAATTTGGGGTGCTGCTGAAGCCCCGGCTCCGGCTTTTGCAAGAGCTGAGGCTGCACTGGTTTAGCAGGCTGCTGAGTGGACGCTGGCTTGGGGCGGCTTGAAACAGTCGCAGGGCTGGAGCGCTTAGGCAGGAAGTGACGCAGCGCCTGTGACGTCTTCTGTGCCTCGGTGAGGCGCTCCGTAAAACCGTTCACAGCTGGACCGAAGCAAAACCGGAGAATCGAGGCAGGTCATTTTCTCTGCGTCCCTGATGTCCGTTAGGTTCAGACACAGGTGGTGCTCCAGCACCACCAGGTTGGCCATTGCCTTGCCCACCGCCTGCGTCGTTGACTTGGTCGCACGCAGAGCCAAATCTGTGGCCGTTCGGAGCTCCAAGAACGCGCCTTGATCCCGGCCAGACTCGTCCAAGTCAAGGAGAAGTTTGGTCTGAAACACTTGGCGCACGGACATAGTATGCAGGGCTGAACCGGCCTGGCCAGCCACTGTATAGGCTCTGTTGGCAAGTGCTGAAATCATCCTGTGGGGCTTTTGAAGGATGCGTTGCCATCTTCAGGCCACGGTTCATCGGCGGAAGCAGGTGTGCAGCCACCGCCCCCTTCAAGAGGGGGGAGCTTGGAATATCCCTTTTCCTCAGCTCCGTCAACGGTGGTGAGAGCTGCTGCTGTAGAGGGGCTCACACATCATTAGAGATGGCAGAACGTGGTCTGCCAGGGGAAACACGGCTCTAATAAGCATACCGTGGAATACACATATGGGATCCCGGCAGGGTCTCTCATATGGGCACTAGCTTCACATCAGATTTCAAGAATTCATTGGCTGAAAGGCCTGGCGCCGGACGCTCCGCCACGTCTGGACGCTGGAGTGCTGGAGGACTCGACAGGGTTTGCCTGGTTAAGGAATTCTCTGGAGAATTAGGCGAAAGAACACCGCAAGCCGACTCTGAGCCGGGCCTCTCAGTGCCACTACCCGTTTGAGGTGAGAACACAGGAGGAAACCGGTTCGACACGTAGGCTATAAAACCTAGCGAACGTGTTAGGAGTCGCCCAACCCGCAGCTCTACAGATGTCTGCTAGCGAGGCACCTCGAGCCAGCGCCCAGGACGATGCGACACCCCTAGTGGAGTGAGCACGCAACCTGAGCGGGCAGGGCACACCTTGTGCTTCATAGGCCAAGGTGATGGCATCCACTATCCAGTGGGCCATCCTCTGCTTGGAGACATCCTTCCCCTTCTGCTGTCCTCCGTAACAGACAAAGAGCTGTTCTGAGGTCCTGAAGCTCCGAGTTCTATCCACGTACTGTCGCAGTGCACGTACAGGACAGAGCAAAGCTAGGGCTGGGTCTGCCTCCTCCAGGGGCAGCGCTTGCAGGTTCACTACCTGGTCCCTGAAGGGAGTGGTAGGAACCTTGGGCACATAGCCGGGCCGGGGCCTCAGTGTTGCACTGGAGTCAGCCGGCCCAAACTCAAGGCACGATTCGTCGACCGAAAATGCCTGCAGGTCCCCCACCCTCTTGAACGAGGCCAACGCAGTAAGGAGTAGGGTCTTCATAGAGAGAAACTTCAACTCAACTGACTGCACAGGCTCGAAGGGGGCAGTTTGTAGGGCTCTTGGCACCAATGCCAAATCCCAAGAGGGTAGGGAGGGAGGCCTAGGAGGGTTTAACCTCCTGGCCCCCCTAAGAAACCTGACAACCAGATCGTGCTTCCCCACCGACCTCCCCTCTACGGGGTCGTGGTGAGCGGAAATAGCAGCAACATAAACCTTAAGGGTGGAGGGGGACAGCCTACGCTCCAACCCTCGTTGCAAAAAGGAAAGCACGGCTTTGATCGAACATTTCTGGGGGTCCTCATGGTGAGAGGAACACCATTCGACGAACAGGTTCCACTTCAGCGCATAGGCCCGTCTTGTGGATGGTGCTCATGCTGAAGCGATAGTGAGAGCTACCTCCTGGGGCAGATCACCTAGAACCTCCGCGTCCCATCCAGGGACCACACATGGAGTTTCCACAAGTCTGGACGCGGGTGCCAGAGGGTGCCCCGTCTCTGAGAAAGCAGATCCTTCCTCAGAGGAATCGGCCAGGGAGGGGCTGTCGCGAGGAGCATGAGTTCCGGGAACCAGGTCCTGTTGGGCCAATACGGAGCCACTAACAAGACCTGCTCCTCGTCCTCCCTGATCTTGCACAGTGTCTGTGCTAGCAGGCTCACTGGGGGGAACGCATATTTGCGCAGGCCCTGGGGCCAGCTGTGTGCCAGTGCATCCGTGCCGAGAGTTGCCTCGGACAGGGAGTAGAACCACTGGCAGTGGGTGGTTTCTGGAGATGCAAACAGGTCTACCTGAGCAACTCCGAAGCGACTCCAAATCAGCTGGACCGCCTGGGGATGGAGTCTCCACTCCCCAGGGAGTGCCGCTCGAGACAGCTCGTCGGCCACCTGATTGAACACTCCTGGGATGTGGATGGCACGAAGGGACCTCAGATGCTTCTGACTCCAGAGGAGGAGGTGGCAGGCGAGTTGCGACATGCGACGGGAGCGTAAACCGCCTTGCCGGTTGATATATACAACAGTTGCAGTGTTGTCCGTACGGACCAGAACGTCCTTGCCCCGGAGACATGCCAACGCAGTTGGGGACCCGTCCATACCCCTGACACTGCGTGCCCGTTGTACGTGGCTCCCCAGCCGGTGGCTGAGGCATCCGTGAATACCACAGCATGCCTGGATACCTGCTCCAGGGGCACTCCTGCCCGAAGGAACGAGGGATCTGTCCACGGGCTGAAGGTTTTGCGGCAGGCCGGTGTAATCTGAACCCGGTGAGTACCGCATTTCCACGCCCACCTCGGGACTCGGCCATGGAGCCAGTGCTGAAGCGGTCTCTTATGGAGCAGACCGAGCGGAACTATCGCCGCAGCTGCAGCCATATGCCCCAGGAGCCTCTGAAAGAGTTTCAGTGGGACCGCCGTCCTGCCTGATAAAGTCTTGAGGCAGTTCAGCACTGACAGAGCACGTTCCTGGGTGAGGCGTGCTGTCTGGTTGACCGAATCCAACTCCATGCCGAGAAAAGAGATCCTCTGCGATGGCACGAGTTTGCTCTTTTCCCAGTTGACCCGAAGACCCAACTGGCTGAGGTGCCTGAGCACCAGGTCCCTGTGTGCACACAACTGTTCTCGAGACTGTGCAAGTATGAGCCAGTCGTCGTGGTAGTTGAGGACGCGCACACCCCGTTCTCTCAGGGGAACAAGGGCCGCCTCTGGGCCAGCGGCGGAACAAAAACAGAACGAAACAAAAGATTCTCCACCCGGCCCTCCCCGAGGGCCGAGTGGAGAATCTTTTGTTTCGTTCTGTTTTTGTTCTGTTTTCTGCGTGGGAGCGGGGGCAGCCGAAGGGGGGCGCCCACGGCGACGAGCAGGCTGAGGGGCTGCAGCCGGAGTGGAAGCAGCAGGTTTCCTCCAGCGCATGATGTGTTTGATCGCCTCAGTCTGCTTCTGGGCTGCCGAGAACTGCTGGGCAAAGCTCTCGACAGCGTCGCCGAAAAGGCCGGTCTGCGACACGGGAGCATTCAGGAACTGTACCTTCTCCTGCTCCTTCATGTCGGCAAGACACAGCCAGAGATGGCGCACGACCCAGAGACTGTGCGGTCACCTTCGTCGCTCGAAGTGCGAGGTCCGTTGCAGCACGCAGCTCATGTAGAACTGCCAGGTCATGACCACCCTCGTGCAGGTCTTTCAGGGCTTTGGCCTGGTGGACCTGCAGTAACGCCATGGCGTGAAGGGCAGAAGCCGCCTGCCCACAGGCTCTATAAGCACTGCCAGTTAGACCTGACGAATACTTACAGGCCCGCGAGGGGAGACACGGGTCACCCCGCAGAGTGGTAGCGGCTGTTGGACACAGTTGCATGGCCACAGACCGCTCCACTGAGGGGATGCCCGCATACCCTAAAGCGGCCCCACCATCGAGGGTGGTGAGAGCGGAGGAGCCACAAGATTTATTTCGGGCAGTAAAAGGTGTCTTCCACGATCTTGTAAGCTCCTCATGCACTTCCGGAAAGAATGGCACCGGAGGGGGGCGCTGAGAACCACCGAGAAACCACTCGTCCAGCCTCAAAGGATCGGGACGCGGTGGAGGATTCCACACGAGCCCGACATTCTCGGCGGCCCGGGAAAGCATAGCCGTCATCTCTGGGTCTGGCTCGGACAACGCTACCACACCCGAAGGGGGCAATGCAGCCGAGTCGTCATCCCCAGAGGGCGACTCACTCTCCGATGCAGTGATCGACATCTGGTCGTCAGAGGGGGCACCGAAGGAAACGCGTGGTGCCCTGTGTCCAGCACACTCCTTCGGCAGCTCCACCGGCTGCGGAGTGCTTGAGGGGTGAGCAACTCCTCTTGGGGAAGCCCTCACTGTCACCCTCAGATCACCTCTGACTGCACCGGATACAGCGCCGCCCCGGGAACGAACGCTGGATCGCGGCAGAGGCAGAGGGACTCCGCCATGTTTGACATAACGGAGTCTATTGTGCAACTCCGAGATGGTCATGTCCCCACAAGAAGAACATGAACCATCCACGAAAGCTTCCTCAGCGTGCTGAATGCCCAGACACGTGAGGCAGCGATCGTGACCGTCCTGAGGCGCCAGGAAATGACCGTCCTGAGGCGCCAGGAAATGACCACACCCAGAAACGCACGGGTGATAAGACGTCTTTAAAAAGACGCGATCACCCGTGTTACTCTTTTAGAGAAAATTTGCTCTTTATTAGTGCTGAAGCACGCAGGGGAGCTGGCCACCACACACTCCTAGTGTGACTGTCTTCACAGGAACAGATCTTTTTCTCCCGTGAGACTGCGACCACCGTTCTCACTCGCAGTAAAGGAGCGCAGCAGTCATTCACCACCGCTCGGCTCCGAAGCGAAAGGATGAATTAATGCGGTGCACCCGCTGCCTCTTATACTCACGCTGTGATCAGCGGCAGCTGGATGCAATGATCGCATGCCAATGTCCATTGGCTCGTTTAGTTACACTCGAAGTGGATTGGTCTTTCTGGCGAGATCCCAATTCGTCGGTCATCCGACGTGACTCGGAGTGACCGACTGAAAGGGAACGGGAGTTACCTTTCGATAGGGAGCTGAGGACTTAAACACAGAGCTAATAAAGGAAACTAGATGGGACACAGGTGAAAGGAATCCATAACAAGGGAAACCAAATCAGCAACTATGACAAATGATAAGTGGCAACATAGAACACTAAGCGGAGAGAACAGGAAAACAATGTGATACAAACTAAAAGTCCATGAAAACAGAACATAAACCTGACTCTTTCCTTTTCTTTTCCTTTCTTTCTCACCAACATCTTATTCAACTATTAATACAAAGATACAAAGCTTAAACATAATGTTAGGTCTTTATTTTGTTTTATTTTATTTTATTTTAGAAATTCGAGTTATATACTAAAATGTATAATGATATCTGCAAGTAATTTTCCCAATTTTGTTTCGGAATATGAAAGTCATGACCCATTATCACATAAAGAAATAAATGAATAAATAATACAGAAATAAGTCAATAAAAAGTAAATGAATGTAGACTCCATAAATGTATACATGAATACAAAAATAAACAAATAAATTAATAATGATAATAAAAAACCTGTGGTGAATTTGGGCATCCATCCAACATTATTCTGTGTGGCCGATGACACTGGGATAGGCAGTATCCCTGCGATCCTAGAATAAGTGGTTTGGGAAATGGTGGATGGATGAATGGAATTTGATGTTTTGACTCAATTTAATTTAATTATGCATTATGTATTTTTATTTGTGCAAGTTTGGTGCTCCATACTGAGTAGACATATTTATGCAAAAATTGTACAGGAAAAACATAAGAGTGCATTAGACATGCAAACATGGATATAGTACATTTAACAGTAAAATGTCTGACGTGTCATCATCCAAAATGTTTAACCCTTTAAATTCAATGCTTTTCATCTTATTTAAGCTATGAATGTGGCATTGTCTTAATAATGAGTACTATAACACAAAACACGTTTATTTCTTTGTGTACTTTATTACTTAAACTTTACATATACTGTATATCAAAAAACAAGGCACGCAAATCATTTTTGTTTCTTTGCAGATTGTCTTTCACTATCTGTTCTTCATGTATTCATTGTGCTAAGAATGTAATTGTGAGCCCTGCCTTTTTATAGTTTTACTAGTTTATTTTATTTTTTTAAAAGACGTTTATATTCTAGTTGTCTATAAATAATATTCATTCAGTTTTAGGACAAGATCTGTTTTCCATCAAGATACCCAACCCTAAAGCTTTATGCCACATTATTTGCTCATTTTCTTTTTTTATATATAATTGTTAAATAGTGAGCTTGTAAAATAAAAATGTAATTTTCAGTACTTGAGTTTGCTATATTGTTACACATTTAATAAAAAAAACCTGATACTCCGAAAATTTTATTATAATAACTATAATAATGAAAATATATCTATGAATAATATATTAATAATGTCTTATACACTGTTAAAAAAAAATAAAAAAAATTTTTTTAAGGCAACCAGATTTTTGAGTTTGCTCAACTTGTTTTTGTGGGAGATTCTCAAATTTTTGTTGTATAAACTTAAAACAACAAGTTAAGAAAACTCAAAAATATGCTGGAGCTGGTTGCCTTAAAATTTTAAGTTGGCTCAACTTTTCTTTTTTACAGTGTAGTCAAATAGGGGTTTTCTGCAGAAAAAGAGTCAGAGAAAGTTAGGTCAGACATTTTCCATTTGTCTCTGTACTTTTCCATGTATTTTGCATAATATTTGTTTTTGGGGTAATTGTTTTATTGGTTTTTTTGTTTGTTTGTTTGTTTGTTTGTTTAATGTATTAAGATAATCTTTGCATGTGATCTATATACCTAAGCATCATTTCAAAGTTGCTAAATGTAAATTTAAATTTAACCCCAGGCTAGTGAATTAGTAAATTGTAAATAAATAAATACATATTTCCCATTTTTTTTAAAATATAGATTCCTATTATTGCCATAGTTGCTGTTATATTTTGTGTTTAATTCATACTAAACTTAAGTTTCTGTCATTCCTAATGCTCCTTTTCTCTGTTTGTTTGATGTAATATTTTGGGCACAGTGAATTTTGGAAAAATGAGGAGAAAAACATCAGTTTAATCGGAAAATGTTTGCAGTGTAATCCATTAAGAGTCTTTGTTTCTTTCTTTCTTCCTTTTTTAAATTTCTGTGAGACTGTCATGATAAAGATCTCGGTGTGAGACTAGTCATTACAGTCTTTGTTCTGCGTTCGTGACCACTGACCTCACAGTGAATATTTGCATGCAATGCTGACTAACAAATTGCAAATTTGCATGTACATATATTTATGGAGTCTGCCTAATTACTGTATTTACTGACTTGGCTTCCCACAGAAGAGATGAAGATTGCCTGGATTGCTCTTTTCCTGTCGGCTCATTGTGAACTGACTTTAACTTTGATCAGGAAACACATTTTTATCAATAACACTAAGACTTGGAGCGATGCTCAAACATTTTGCAGAGAGAATTATGCCGACCTGTCCACCATAGACAGCCATGAGGAACTTACAAGGTTCAAAAACGATTCAAATAATCAGAAAGCTAATAGGATAGAGAGCTGGGTTGGACTGAGCAAACTCTCTGTTTACGACCAATGGGTGTGGAGTGATGGAAGCAAAGAAATTTCTATGCCATGGAAGGCTGGTCAACCAGACGCCCCAGATACTGCCTTTTGCTGTAAGAGTTCAGGTGGTGAATTGTATGACTATGTTTGTAACAAGCAGTACCCTTTTTTCTGCTACGAGTGGGTGCCTAAACTGATCCTGGTAACAGAGAAGAAGAGCTGGGAGGAGGCGTTAGGACACTGCAAGTCTCAACACTCTGGCTTGGCCTGTCTGCCAACCAGTTTACATATCTTCCAAGCCAATAACAAGACTGCAGACGTGCAAACTGATGGCATATGGACAGGTCTACGCTTCCTGGCAGGCTCCTGGTTCTGGGTCAATGGGGAGTCTCTGGGAAATCTGGTCCAGCTGCCGGCATGCCCTGCGAGTCCCCTTTACTGTGGAACTCGAAACCTGGCAGCTAAACGTTGGGAGAGCAGAGACTGTGCAGAGAAACTAAATTTTGTATGTTATTAAAGCACAGGGTAAGAACCAAATCATATATGTTAGTCGTGTCTGTTTGTTTAATATAAAACAAATGTTGTTAATATAATAAATACAATTAAAACGTGTATATATATTTCACAGACACACATATATTACTATAAATAAAGTTAACATTCATATAATCCAGTAGAATCCTGAAGCTGTCATAATAATTTTGTGTTTTGTTTTCCCCAGAGGAGTTGAGAAGAGCGCCAAACGAATGAAGAAATTCTAAAATGTCAAAGTAGACCTTTATTTGACTTGAAAACAGTGAATCTGCATAATGTCTATAGTTTATGTAAAAGTAGTGCTGTAGTGCTTGGGTTCCCATTTATGCATTGTATATCTCTATATGTGCTATGTTTATAAGTTATTTAAATTATGAAATAGGGTTGTATATGTGAACATGCCGCTTGAAAAAATGCCTGATGATGCATCACTTTGCACTTTGAAACACAAACTATATTTTTAGTGAGAGTGCATTGATGCAATAGATTTACAGTACTTTTAGAAGCTATATCGATATGCTTTTCATCATTTTCACTATTTGGAAACTGTTTTTTATGTCATCTGCAAGTTCGACATTTGAAGCAAAGATTATTTGAAGATCATTAAACTTTTTTGGAAAATATACTCAACCATAAATGGAAACATGAAAAATAAATTGTTAAAATAAAATAGTTCTTGTTTTCCTCTTTAACACCTTGCATACACTTTATGCACAACACATTAAAGTTAATTTATTGACAGCAAAACTCTCCCAGACACCATGGCATTTTGATCACCGCTATTAGTATCCTTCTGCAGAGTGTGTATAAATACACTGATCAAAGTCATTTTAATGAAATATTTTAAAAACATTTTCTTATGTAAGACTGATTCAGATAGCTTGTGTTTGTTTTGTCAGTTGTTTTTAGAGGAACTACAGGATGTGCAATAAGTGAAAATTAAATGTATATATTATTCATATTTATTTGTTTTTAAAATTTTTGAGTAATTTTTTTTTGAATGAACAGAGCTTGAATAAATAATACACAGTCTTAATGTGCAATATAATATATAAAACAACAATCACTTAATGGATCATTTTCATTTCAGTGATTTATTGAACTGACCGAGATCAACATACTTTACAGTAGGTACTTTGCATTAGTCATTGTTATACTTCTGCTGGGAGAAATGAAAAGCATGAATTTATCAAATAATGTGAAAACATGAGTGTTTTCATGCTACAGTGAACAATTTATTACATGAGCATTCATGTCAGTGACCTTTTAAGAGTAACACTTCCATTAGAGTGACATACAGCAGTGTCACGCATGGAACGATGAGTGAGAAAATAATTTTTTTTTCCTGGTCCCAGGCATTGCACAACCATTTTAAGAAATAAAAGTTTCCAGGGAAAGAAAATGCCTTTTTATAACAAACTGATTTTAGAGAATTTTCAAATGCCGAGTTCTATATTTGAAATGTACTAAATTATCTTGTTAGTCTTGCGCTTTTGATTGTTTTACTGCCAAATACTTGACTGATAGTGTAATTCATGCTTTATGTAATGTAACCTTGTTGTTAATTGCAAGTTTAATACTGCTGCAAGAGTTAAAAGTAATGATTTATTTTAAACCCTTTGTATCAATATTTCTCTAAAGATAAGCTCAAAATGAGAAGCAAGGAAAGTTGTCCGAAAATAATTTAAATTTAAAACAATCTTTCTTCTTCATTATAACTCAGAAGGATTACTTCTACAACACATACTGTAAATAAGGGAAAATATCTGAACTACGTCAACCAGTGACTTCAGTCTTACGTAATAACACATAATATCACATTACCATGACACATGAAATCAATTAGTGTAAAATATTTACAATATAATGATCACTTTCTGCTCACCAGACTCTAACAAATATCAGTAGTTCTATAAATAAAGAAACAATTAAATACTTCTTCTAGGAACATTTTTAGGAACGTTTTCTTCACAACTAAAGCAGTGTGTGGCTATTTAAGCTGTCAAAGCTTTAATTTTATGTCAAACAAAGGTACTGAAACTGGTTTTAATATTAGTGTAGAAAAGTGGTAGCCTGATTCAGTCTAAATATGTACAATACACTGGCTGGGAGGACCAGCCGTTCCCATGATGCCATGCGGTGCCACTCAGGCATCTATACCTGTGCTGACAAGCAGTTCATAGGCAGGGTCATAACCTCTGCGGCAAATGACCACACACGCACACAGCAGCCCAAGCATCTGTGCAGAGAACAGGAAACAATGGTCAAAACATACAATTACACTGAGGATGAAGACAGGTAAGATCACGAGAACATATTTCAAATATTCTGCATTATCTGTTAACATCAGGAAGGTTATGTATAGTTCATATCATTTATCAACAACAGCAGGATCTCGCTTTTTAATGCGGTTTAAAGTGCAATAATACTGCATATATTTTCTGATGAAGGATGAAAGTGAGAAAAGATTCTCCCTGGTTTTCTCAGTGCATTGTGGGATTTTTTTAGGGAGCGAACATTCCAGTGCAGTGGAAGCATTTTGTGATTAAGACAGTGAGCTAGGGCGCTGATTGAAACACACCCTCTGTATTCCTACACCTCCTCCTTGAAAATAATTACTGGATTGGTGAGAAGGGTCATTTTCCATCATTTCCAAGATGCTAATGAGCACAGCGCTGATCGCAGTTTTTAAAATATATGTATCTGGTATCAAGAAATCACAAGGCGAGACATGTACAAAGGAAGTGGGAAGTCTGGTTAAAGAAAAATAAGCAATTTCTGAGAAGACAATAATACGTATCTAAAGATACAGGCTATATGTATCTTTATAACTTTTTTTTTTTTTTTTTTTTGTAAAAAGAACACAAACATTTTGTTTTCTTGACATTTATGTCTGGCCTAAGAGCAGGAGAAACAACCAGTGTCAAAGACAGTTGCAATTGTTAATATTCTTGGGATAAATGTATCTTCAAAAGAATATTTAAAACTCATTTGTTGTATTTCCCCTAACCTTATTCACATTATTAAAAGTGAAAAGATGTAGATGTCCTAATTAGTTCTCTTTCGATTCTTACTGTTGGTGGTCTTTACATCAGGGATAAATACTAATACTAATAATAACTTTTATATTAGAAATATCATGTAATCATGATAATCCTCTTTTTCCAGACACTTTGGTCAGATATAAATACATATGTAATTCTAATTAATTGTAAGTGCAACTCACTTTAAAATAATAAATCATTATGATCCATGTAATGACTTTTGTAGAAAGGTTACAAAAGTGTTTTGTTGTTTTTGTAAAGAGGAGTCAGAAACAAGCTTCCATTTATTTTTCAGTTGTACTAATGCAAAATTATTTTGGACCCGCATATCATTGTTTATTTTTTTATCTGTTTTACAAGTTTGTTACAATAACTCATAAGATCTTGGTTATGGAATGTGATACTGGTTATATCTCTGATGTTGAAAAAGGCAATTGATGTATTAGATGTATTAACTATTAGATTTTTGATATATAGATGTAAGATTTATAGATTTATATTTTTACATTTATAGATTTATGATTCTGCAGTATATTCCCGAATTGTCAAAGAAAACAATAATAATAATAATAATAATTTAAAAAATTAAAAACGGCACACACACTGAGATACATTGAGTAATAGCGCCATCTTGTGTGAGTGGTGCGAGTGGTGCTCAATACAGATCCAAAGGGGACTTCTGCAGACCAAATGTGTTGAGCTTGACCTAGTTATGTTTAGGAACATGGTTATGGTAAGAGTTGGACCTTCAAGCTCCACCAATAACATCCAGAGAGGGGGAGCTGGGTGTCAAGCTTCATCCACTGGCACTGCAGCGAGCACTTTTTCTAATGAAATGTGTTATACAATGTTCGGAAATGGAAAATTCAAATCGAGTATTCACACCTACTTTGTCTGGAATGCAGCATGATAAATCCTAACATTCACTGTTGTCTGAGCATAGGCTCTGCTGTATATCAGACAGCTCTTCTGGTACCATGAAAAGTTGGTTCTGACGTTTCAGTTCTCTGTTATAATGTTTTCTACTTTCATGTCTCACAAATCCCCTCGGGTCTAGCCTTTCTATTACCTACATTATCTCACAGAAGTGAGTACACCCCTCACATTTTTGTAAATATTTTATTATATCTTTTCATGTGACAACACTGAAGAATTGACACTTTGCTACAATGTAAAGTAGTGAGTGTACAGCTTGTATAACAGTGTAAATTTGCTGTCCCCTCAAAATAACTCAACACACAACCATTAATGTCTAAACCGCTGGTTACAAAAGTGAGTACACCCCTAAGTGAAAATGTCCAAATTGGGCCCAATTTGCCATTTTCTCTCCCTGGTGTCATGTGACTCGTTAGTGTTACAAGGTCTCAGGTGTGAATGGGGAGCAGGTGTGTTAAATTTGGTGTTATTGCTCTCACTCTCTCATACTGGCCACTGGAAGTTCAACGTGGCATCTCATGGCAAAGAACTCTCTGAGGAGCTGAAAAAAAGAATTGTTGCTCTACATAAAGATGGCGTAGGCTATAAGAAGATTGCCAAGACCCTGAAACTGAGCTGCAGCATGGTGGCCAAGACCATACAGCGGTTTAACAGGACAGGTTCCACTCAGAACAGGCCTCGCCATGGTCGACCAAAGAAGTTGAATGCACGTGCTCAGCATCATATCCAGAGGTTGTGTTTGGGAAATAGATAGGTATGAGTGCTGCCAGCATTGCTGCAGAGGTTGAAGGGGTAGGGGGTCAGCCTGTCAGTGCTCAGACCATACACCGCACACTGCATCAAATTGGTCTGCATGGCGGTCATCCCAGAAGGAAGCCTCTTCTAAAGATGATGCACAAGAAAGCCCGCAAACAGTTTGCTGAAGACAAGCAGACTAAGGACATGGATTACTGGAACCATGTCCCGTGGTCTGATGAGACCAAGATAATCTTATGTGGTTCAGATGGTGTCAAGCGTGTGTGGCGGCAACCAGGTGAGGAGTACAAAGACAAGTATGTCTTGCCTACAGTCAAGCATGGTGGTGGGAGTGTCATGGTCTGGGGCTGCATGAGTGCTGCCGGCACTGGGGAGCTACAGTTCATTGAGGGAACCATGAATGCCAACACGTACTGTGACACACTGAAGCAGAGCATGATCCCCTCCCTTCGGAGACTGGGCCACAGGGCAGTTTTCCTACATGATAACGACCCCAAACACAACTCCAAGACGACCACTGCCTTGCTAAAGAAGCTGAGGGTAAAAGTGATGGACTGGCCATACATGTCTCCAGACCCAAACCCTATTGAGAATCTGTGGGGCATCCTCAAACGGAAGGTGGAGGAGCGCCAGCTCTCTAACATCCACCAACTTGTGTGATGTCATCATGGAGGAGTGGAAGAGGACTCCAGTGGCAAGCTGTGAAGCTCTGGTGAACTCCATGCCCAAGAGGGTTAAGGCAGTGCTGGAAAATAATGGTGGCCACACAAAATATTGACACTTTGGGCCCAATTTGGACATTTTCACTTAGGGGTGTACTCACTTTTGTGGCCAGCGGTTTAGACATGAATGGCTGTGTGTTGGGTTATTTTGAGGGGACAGCAAATTTACACTGTTATACAAGCTGTACACTCACTACTTTACATTGTAGCAAAGTGTCATTTCTTCAGTGTTGTCACATGAAAAGATAAAATAAAATATTTTCAAAAATATGAGGGATGTACTCACTTCTGTGAGATACTGTATATGTTGCTAAGCCGATTTTTTCGTATTGCCATAGACAAGTTATATCTTAGAATAAACTTTAATTTAAAGGGGTCATATGATGTGATTTCCAGTTTTCCTTTCTCTTTGGAGTGTTACAAGCTGTTTGTGCATAGATAAAATCCCTGAAGTTGCAAAAACTAAAGTCTCAAAACCAAAGAGATATTCTTTATAAAAGTTAAGACACGACCACACCCACCTAAAACGCCTTGTTTAATCACTCCCTCACATGTCTATGTCACAGTGTGGTAAGATTTGCAAATCCCTGCCCAAATGTATACGCAAAGACAGGGGACGTGATTTTTATTCTCGCTGTAGTATTGTTGCTGCCGCCAGCACCATGTCCCGGAGACGCTGTGTTTCGTTGTGAAAGCGAAACTACTTTGTTTGGGCTTCCAAAAGAGGACACAACTAGAAATCAGTGGTTAAGTTGTATTTACAACACTGTTCCAGAACAGTTCAACCCAAATATTAGAGTGTGTGCGGCGCAATTAACGGAGGACTATTTCCTGAACCTGGGAGTAACCTGCCAGCTGTGTTGTCGTTACTTGTTTTACGTGATGTGCAAAAAGGCAGTATAAGCCATTATAATCAGTAATTATGTCCCCACTGGATGCAACAAATGCCTCGTTTAATGGGTTTTATTGTTTTTATGTAGTCGCGCCAGGACACGGCATCACAATACGGTAATGGGCGTAAAATTTCCGTCTCACGCTTGAGGTATTCGGCCAATCACAATGCACTGGATAGCTGGCCAATCAGAGCACACCTCGCTTCTCAGAACAATGAGCTTTGTAAAAATCGGCGCATTTCAGAAAGGCGGGGCATAGAGGAGCAAAAATAATGTACAGTATGTGGAAAATAATGTGTTTCTTAAACTGCATAAACACATTGCATTACACAAAATAATGTTCTTTTTAGCAGCGTCATATGACCCCTTTAATATCCAGGTAAGATTAGAGAATAATTTAAATTAAAATCAATCTTTCATGTCCACGTATTTCTTTATTGGTTGAGTAGCCAAGTAATTACTATGATTAGGCTATTTCAAAGTAAAACGTTTTATGTGCTGTTTCCATTATCTTACACTTCCCGTATTTATTGTTAAAATCATAAAAAACACTGCTTAAGTGACAAATGACCACTTCATCTGAATGTATGGCTGTGGTTGACCCCCACTGCAAATGACTTTTTACCTGTATGGTAGCAAACGTTAATGCTGCCAGTATGACATACAGCATAATGTCCTTGAGTTTCTTTACTACAAGAACTTCACAGCCCTGTAACAAGACAGTTAGTTCAGTTAGACTATCATTTAATAGTTTTGGACTGCAAATCTGTAAAATGTGTGTGAGGCTGTTACCTCTGGGTAGAGGTCTCCTGGTCGCATTAACGTCCCAGTGCAATTACTGATGGTGGGCTTGCAGCAGCTCACTGGAACACTGTTATTTTTGGACTCAATAAACCAGTGAGTGTTCATCCAATCAGAGTAGTTATGAATGCCACAACAGTGGAGCTAAAAGTGAAAGATTGTAAGAAGAGAAGTTTATAGAAATGGAAAAATGGTGGAAAAAGAGACAAAGGAACTGATGGTCTTACCTGTCTCTGGACATAGTCGATGGCCCTGCTGGGAGCATCTGTGTTGGTGCCTTTATATTCATTATATACTTTCTGAATAGAGTGATTCACCACAGCCTCGACCTTTTAGAGAAAAAAAGACTTTTCAGTGTTTTATCAACGACACTTTCAAACTACTTACATGCACGTTATTTAATTATTTCCAACCTTGGCTCTGTAAATATAGCCAAGCACCACTACAACCACCTCTGTGGCAAACACCAGTAGCAGCACTGCTGAGAACTGCAGAAAAATTAGACAAGAACAATCAGGAAAAGGTTCTTAATGAAAAACCATCAAAGCTGTGTATGTGAAAATCAGGGGTACTAGATTCTAGTTTACCGTGACCAGGCCACAACGGCTTTCTCGAATGGTGGCACAGCATCCAATGAAACCAATGACAAAAAGAAGCGTGCCCACAGCGATTATCACCATGGCTGGGATGAAAGTGTAGATATCCTCAAAAAAATGATCATAATCATCATACGTTATGAAAACGTAGGCCCCAATGTAGCACAGTATACCTGCGGCAGCCTGAGAAGGGTGCAACAGAAATAGTGTTAGTTGTGAAATTGTAAAAACGCTTTACTCCCATTGGCCGTATAACATATTTATTAATATCTATCAAAATGGAATCTTTTACTGTATAAACACCTGTTATGAGTGAGTAAAACATCTCCCTTTTTTGTATTTTTTTTTTCATGATTGTAATGTTCTTTAATATAGCAAATCATTTTAAGCGGTTTTATCTCTCACAAAATTAAAACGTGGAATAAGTTAGAATATAAAATGTATTACTGACATTCTTTCCAAGTGTATCTTTAGAGTTTTATTAAAATTGTCAAAATTAAAAGCTGTGCATTATGATATTAACATAGTGTTTCAGGCCTTGTATTGACAAACATTAACATTTCACTATTCATCACAAGCTACGTTACAATTATTTAGGTATTATGGCTGTAACAATCATATACTTCCAGTTTCATTATAGATATAAATGTAATTAACATGTTTGATGACTGCTAATATCTTAATGTTGTTGGAGGCAATAGCTTTACAGTTTTCACAATAAATGAAACAAAACCCAGAACAAAATTTCAGAACAAAAGTTCTAAATCCCAATACAACGATATTGAGAAGTCTTGATTTTCTTTCTTTCTATTGTAATTCTTATTTTATGGATATATTTGATATATTTATATTACATGCAAGCTAAGTCTATGCAAAGCTAAAAACAGCGTTTTCATTAGGCCTATATAATTTGTGTATTAGCCTATGTGATTTGACATTCGCTACTTTGACCAAATAGCCTATAGTAGCTATTGCTCAGGCGTGACACATGGGGACAAAATAGACAAAACCAATGTGCAATGCTGCGCTTGTATTCATTAAGTGATGCATTCAGTCAAAATCATATTACATTTCTGTCTATTAAAATCTTATCGATTATACGTGTAAACAACTGCTCATTCGCTGTAAGTTAGCTCGTGTATCCCTGCAGAGCTATGCCATAATGCCGCTAACCACTGCATCCATCCCAGCTATTATAGGCTACTGTAGGGAACTTACCCAAAAAATCAAATTTAGGAAGACTAAGACCGTCTTCGAAGAAATAACACCACACTGTCCCATGATCACGCCGAGGCTAGGCTATATATTTTAATCCAAGGAGAGGAATTCACGTTAATAGCAGATGCATATCGTGCGATTGTCAGGCTCCGCTAGTCAACAGAGCATCCAACTGGACAGCGCCAGTCACGTGTGCCACTGACCTCAATATCACGTTTGTTTTCTGAACGACAGCCCAGTGCGTGTTTTAGACATCATTGCCTACTGGTCTTAAGAAACTGCACCAGTCTGTGTTCCTTCAAATCTGATCCACTTTGAAAATTCTTAGAAATGCATGAAATCATGAACAGTGGTTCTAAAGACCCAGGAAAATATAGAGGCAGACTTTGCAAATCTATCTGAACATTTTCTATCCCTTATGCAAAATAAATAGTAGGCCTACAATAAGTAGTAGAGGTTGATGGAAGCAGTTTTGGGAAGGTTACTTTAAAAATGTAATAGGTTACAGATTACAAGTTACCCTACTTAAAATCTAATAAGTAGTGTAACTTTTCAATTACTTTATTAAAGTAATGTAACTGATTACATTTGATTACCTTTTTGATATGTCAATGTTTTCAACTGTTAATCATTCTGAAACATGCAAGCAGACAGGGTTAACCTTACAGTAGTGTTTAACACTGATTACTGTCAGACTTTCAAAATCCTTCATCACTTGAATGAAGATTGTAATATTTTAATTTTAAAGGAGACATTGGATGCAAAATATCTTAGTAGTGCATAGACATAACCACCCTACAAATCCTTTTTGTAATCCCCAAAAACCTAAACAGTTATCAAGCCAATATGATATCATGTTGCTCAGGCCCCTCCCACAACCTCTAATGTACTGTCCAATATTAGCATATTTCCACCCTCAGCCAGTTGTATGAAGTCTGTCATTTTCTCCATGCTTGAGCAGTTGTAGCAACAACGTCTTGTAAGCAATGCAGGTGTTTTGTTGTTAGATGTAGAAGAATATAAGAGTCCTAATTTTCTCCAGACATCAGAGCCACTGAGGACGCAGTGGATTCGTTTTTGATTTTGATGGTAATGCGTCAACAAATACTCTTAAATTTGTTAATGTCTGCGCAAATCATTTTCTCCTTTGCTTTCTGAATGAGGGACAATTCAAGGCAAGTTTTGTTAAAAAGTTAAAGCTCAAGGATGGATCAGTACCCATTGTTCATGATCCAGCTGCACTTCCAGAAGTAGTAAGTCTCACACTTTATATTTTTTTAATGATTATTTGCGAATCGCCTTTGCTCTTCTACGGAAGAGAGGGGCGGGGTGAGCAGAGCTCATTATCATGTAAAGAGCTATGCACCAAAACAAATCGCTGTGAACAGAGCTGTTTTTGACATGACCACTGAGACCATTTCAAGAAGACCCTAAAGAATCATACCAACTTGTGGAAAATGGCCATCCGATGTCCCCTTTGAAGCATAGCCACCACAAAATCAGACTTTGAGATCATTCTGCGGTTAAATACAGATTTAAAATCATAATAGTTTAATAGCTATGATACTGTTTTTGAAATCAAATATTTGCATAGCTACGACAGGAAACACTGGAATCTAACAATCCCTTTAAAAAAAAACAGTTAATCTTAAAAAATAAAGCATTTACATAAACCCATACAGGAAATAAAAGAGTTATCAAATAAGCATATTATAAACTCCTGAAACATTGGTGTTTCATATTTTAGAGCACTCACTGCAATTTATGAAAGAAATCGATTAAACCTGTACGTGTGAGTGTGTGGAAATAAAATAAAAATTCAGATGTAACTCCCTTTGTAATCCTTAACATTTTCATAAGTAACTGTAATTTAATTACATATTTTTTTCTCAGTAACTGTAACTGATTACAGTTACTTTTATTTTGTAATTAAAGTACGTAATTCCGTTACATGTAACTAGTTATTTCCCAACACCGGATGCAAGTGATGGTCATTAAAATAGTTGATATTTTTGAGTCATATAGGCCTAAATAAAAATCTGGTTTCAGTGGTAAATGCGGTGCCATATACTCTATTATTTGAAAGCAGAAGAGAAGGACAAAACTTCTTATAATGAATAAATAAGTAATCCAAGGTCTTTCTGTCATTTATTTTAGTTTTGGTTTGTCATTGTATCTGTCGCAAAAAGATTTGTTTGAAATGAATGTTAAATGATCTCCCTCCCACAAAAAATTCTGGCATCGGTATCGGCGAGTACTTGAACCCATGTACCGATCCGATACCATTCTCTTAAATAAGACCTAGGCTGTTTCTCAATTCCAAGAACGCAGAGAACAGACTTGTGTTCTCGTGGAGACCAGTCTTTCAAGGCTTCCTCGAAAGGACACATAACGCATCCTTGTGAGAATTGAGATGTACTGCGTTCTTGCTTCACTGACAGCATAGTCTCAGCATAAGCAGAGGCCAGTGAACAATAAATATAACATAACATTACAAACAAATGTCATAACTTATTAAAACATTTCATACTATTATAGATATCATTTTCATATAATTGTATATCGTTTTATTTTACAGTTATATGTTTAACTACGACTATGTTAAGATTCATTTTAATACGCCAATAAAAATACTGCAGACTTTCTCCAGGTCTTACCACTTTAATAAAATTAACCAAAACAAAACGATAAATGTTTACTTTCAAGAGCATTCAAGAGCTTTACTTTCAAGTATTTGCGAGAGCGAGTTTAAAGCTTACAGGCTTCCCTACAGCGTCTTCTGGGATTTCTAAAGGCTCGATTCTCTCAAGTCTGCACTTGATACATCCTCGATATCAAAAACACATCCTGGAACTTTCGTGTGTCCTCTGTACTTATGTTCTTGAGAATTGGAACTGAACTTCGACGGTTGATGATGACGTAGAACGAGAACACAAGGACGCAAGATCGCTGAAGAACGCATATTGAGAAACAGCCCTATAGTTATGCGCACTAGCTTTGCTTAACGCTGCAAATCGGAAATCAATTCTTCTTTGCTGCTCAGAATGCAAACACAGGAAGTTGTGCAGTGTTACCACAAGCAACCACTATTTAGAGCAGGGAAGAAGAAATACAAACGTGCTGGCACATTGCCAGTAAATCACTGCAACTAAATCTTCACCCTGGGCGACTAAATGATGTCTAATATTAGCTATGGCTAATATATAATCAGATATTACTCGCCAGTGTGTGAGTTGGATGCTATGTATAAGTTTAGCACAGATATATTGTCACGCGCCGAACACTGATTTAGCGCCTCGAGAGTTTCACTCTCAGAGTTTCACTCTCAGTCAAGCCTTCTATTTTTCAGATCATCTGAATGGATGCGCAGCGCACCAGTATTTGACGTACCATAAGCTCTAGAGCGTGAAGCACACGACTCACCATTGCTTTGCTTTTTTCTCACAAGCAAAGAGAGAGAGAGAGTCTTACCATGCTGGTCAATTCTGCATGGTATGTAAACATATTCTTTGTTGTATTTTCCTGTCAAAATAACAGAGTTCCTTTGGAATTCTTCAGCGTAACTGCCGGTGTTGTGCCCATTTTCGACCCCCTGCCAAATTATTTCCCCTCTTGTTGAAATCGCTATATGATTGCCTAATCCTAACCCCACCCCTAATCCTGACCCCTCCCCCACACCTATCCCTAAACCTACCAATACTAGGGGGTAATAATCTGGCAGGGGTCAGAATTGGGCACAACACCGGGTTTTCTGCTAGTAGGCGGAGCTAATGCGCAAAAGATAATCTCATTGGCTGCCGCTCACCTATTATCGTCCCTGTTTTGATTTCAGCAAATCAGTTCGAGCCAATGCAGACAACGTGATTAATATTCATGAATCCAGCAGCTCCTTAATCCTTAGTGCGTTTTATAATGTTCTTAGTAGAATTCATAGTATTATTATTATCTCATAATAGTTTTTTCCCCATTTTTACAGAAACACTGAATGACCAAAAAAGCACCAGTCCTAAATTCAGTTAAAATGACTAATATGCATTCATATATGGTTACCAAGTTTTAATTCTAATTGCTAAAGTCCTATCATTAAATAATACTTGATTATCATGATATATTTATAATGTTTGACTGACTGATGTTAAGAGTGTACTTTTAGATATTTAAAAAGATGTGCCATTTTCCAAACATTATATATTATATTTTTTTGTTTACTCGCCAGACTATCTATCTATCTATCTATCTATCTATCTATCTATCTATCTATCTATCTATCTATCTATCTATCTATCTATCTATCTATCTATCTATTGTGAAGCACACCATAAAATAATTGTATCAATTCATACAGGGCTAGTAGTACATACAGCTGTATAACCAGATACACACCCAGGTATCGGATCAGTACTCGGTATCGGCCGATACCCTGAGCCTAGGTATCGGAATCGGTATCGGGAAGGGAAAATCTCTGGTTTTTCCCACCTGTGTCTTGAATTACCTTCTGATGTTTTCTTATAAATGCAATATAGTGTGTAAAGTTTCCAGTTTTCATAAAACATTTATCGTTACCATCTGAAAGCTAATTCTATGAAATCCCATCAATCACTTGAAAGCACCAAGACAAGTAACCATTCACTACATTTCTAAATCCTAAACACTCACTCACCTGATATTGAGTTTAAAAAATACTTCCAATGAGTGTAGCAATTTAGATTAAAAAAATTATGACACTTTTAACATTGTAGTTGCAACTTACTTCACTAATTTGCTCTTTATTTAATACAAATTATTGAAAAAAATAATACAATCCTGGACATCTTCTAAAAATAAATATACAAGTATAACTTGTTGCATTTCTTGTGACATGGAGATGGTTAATAGGCTTAGTTAAGAAACAAATTACAGCTGATGAAAAAGCAATTACAAATTCCATGTGAATTAAACACTTCGAAGATCTCAGCCGATGTCAGTCATCATTTTTTATTGTCTTGGATGTAGCTGCCTAATATCTTCATTAATATTGCAGTCTCCTAGAACGAACCAAAAACAATTCTCATAAATCAATTGTCGATTATATTCAATCACTGATTATGTTATATTGATTACGTATGTTAGATTAGCCTATAGGCTATATGGTTGGCAAAAATGCAGAATTGCGCTAATTAGCTACATTTTAAGTCAAACAAACAAATGAATTCAAATCACATTTCTATGAAAAGTAATTACAACAGAAGAATACACTCTGTCATATTAATTTCAGACCAGAATAGAAACTACTTCAAAAAGAACAGAAAATGCAGACTCGGTTCTTACCGGAACTTTAGGGCGGATCTCTTGAGAGTCGAGGTGCGTTTGAAGCGCGATCCTCAGCTTCTCCTGGTAGAGGTCCGCGGGCTCGAACTGCTGGGGATTCAGTGCAGCCTCGATGGCTTTCATCGTGGAGTCGTCCTCGGTCGGCAACTGTCCGCTGTCCACAACACTTTTCTTCCCCATAAAATGACCTTAAGTGCCAAATCACATTTCTGTTCTAGGTATAAGTCACGTTATATGCAGCACAATAATAAGTCGTGTATTTATCTCACCTGTTGCCCATAAATTTCCTCTCGGGTTAACTTTGATCTTTGCAACTTTGTTTCTTAGTTCAGTCAAGTCAAGGCTCACTGAGGACGCTATTGAAATGTAAAAAGAGAACAGCACAAGGTATGTGAGGAATCCACAGTGACAAAAACTGGCTACACTTAAACTGGACATTTCTAAACGCTGTTGGTGGCTCTCTGTCTCTCTCAAAGCGCGTACATCTATTAAGACTGGAGGCGTCAGATGTTGGTTTTATATGGCTCGGATGGGAGGGCTGGATGGGTGTCGTGTAGTAATGACTTCATGTCAGCAGTGACAGTCATGTGTGACGTTGTCGATCACTGCAAATGAGGCGCGTGTTGGGAATACGAGGGAGCCTATGGAAAAGTAATTATCACTTGCCAACACGTGCCAACATTTTGCAGAGCCAAATTTCCCTGAACTGCAGCACTAAGTTCAGCACCATGGACAACACTCAGATTACATGCTACTATAGCAGAGGAAATGCTGTGACATTTGGCTTCCTAATGGCTTTCACATACTTTAACAATGTCATACTGAGTAAAAAAAAATATTTATCAGCCTTGTAGGTTTTTATTATTTTATTATAATTTCCTTACTCCTCATTCTCAGTGTGTTTAACGTCCAAAACAATGCCACAAGTGCATATTGTTAATTAATGTTAGTCACCTTAGAGTAAATAACCAAAGACCGATATAGTATTTTCTTGTAGAACATTCACAAATTATTTTTTATTATTATTTAGAACTTTTAAAAAAAAATCATTGTTTACAGTGCATTGATATGTTTGGTATATTACAAAAAGGTCAGGTTCAAAGGTCATGTTTATGAGTCAAACTGCCAGCACTTGCCAGATATCACATTATGAAATTGACTGCAATGCCTTCTAAACACCCTAATGTTTTTAATCATATTATGCTTTGCATTCATTTTAGAGTCATGTTCATTTAGAATCAATGGCATGCCTTACTCTCAGAATATTTCTTGCTTAAACATTTTACAAGGAAATCAACTTTGAGAAAATAAAGATTTGTATCAGCTTGTCCTCATCTTGTTTTTCTCCTCTCTGGAAATCAATGGGTTTCCCTTTGGGGGTGTTTACTCCACAGTTTCCAGGTGGGGAAGGAGGGGGTGAAGACGTGGAATGAACTTACGAAGGGCTGAAGGTGAAAATGCAATCCATTACCACTAGTGACACCTCTTTTCCCTGTGGCCCGACATCCTGAGGCCCTAATGGTGTGACTGCGGTGAACAAGCATTCGACTCGGCTCTGCAGTCTGAAACAAATGGGCCAGTGACTCACAAGGGACACTGCATGCCATAAAACTCAGATGTGTGGAAGCAGATGATGGCTGATTAATGCTGAGAATTTAAAGGTGCTAACCTTCCCCTGCTTCACAACTTTCTTTATGATAACCCACATAAGAACTAAGCTGTAGTAAGTAAAGTGCAGGGAGAGTGTAAACCTCAACCTGTCCTGACTCTCACCCCTCATTTACACACCTTTTAAAGTGTGAAAACAGAATGCAGAATGATTCATGTTTTGTGACGCTGAATGTGATAAACACAATCTAATTATCACTTTGCATTAGTGTTTGAACTTTTTTTAATAAGATGCCAAGGACAGAATTTGTATCTTGTGTTTTGACAGGCTAAATTGACGCAACAGAGGCAGATCAAATCATTTTCAGAGAAATGCTTTTAGACAGCTAAATGGTGAAAAAATTTATTGAGAAAAATGTGAGACTATTAAAATGAAAGGTTCTGAGCTACAAAGTAGAAAGACACTTGTCACTTCAGAAAGCCACATCAATTAAATGTAATTGATAACTCAACCTTTTAAGAGAGAAGCTACTTTTATCACATCATTCATCTTGTATTAGTTCAGTACACTGGAATAATAGCCATTAATGGGTGGCATGGTGGCTCAGTGGGTAGAACTGTCACCTCACAGCAAGAAGGTCCACGGGCTGAGTCCTGGATGATCCAGGAGGTCTTTCTGTGAAACCTGCATGTTGTTTGCCATCACAGTGCACATATTTTATACATTGAAAATAAATGAATAATGATGTTGAATTAAACAATGGGCTATGCTTTTGATAATATCATACTTATCAGCATGATAAATTGTTGTTTCTACAGGCAAGTCATATTTCTTAGGTGGTCACCATTTAGAAACCTGTCTTGTGCTATCATTGACTTTTAAAAGTGTGTCTTCTGCTTTATGATTTAATTGTCACTAGGTGGGTCTTTCAACCCATTCAGCCATAGATAACATGAAATATAAGCAAAACAGCTTCTTCACTAGATTGCACTTTGTGAGATTTATGATTTATATAGATAATGACATTCCCCAGTGAAGCAGGAGGTGTACTTCACACTTTATTTATTAATAGATTCTTAATAGTGCTGACATTTTCTCACCTTTTATTGTGAGAATGTAGGTTTAAAATTTGGATTGGATTTGAATTGTGTTAGAGACAGGGACAAAAACAGAAATTAATTTAATGATTTTGTATAAATGTAAAAATGTATTGCTGTGATTTCATAAATAATTAGTGTTGATTTATATTTGTTGTGTGTGTGTGTGTGTGTGTGTGTGTGTGTGTGTGTGTGTGTGTGTGTGTGTGTGTGTGTGTGTGTGTGTGTGTGTGTGTGTGTGTGTGTGTGTGTGTGTGTGTGTGTGTGTGTGTGTGTGTGTGTGTGATGAATCCTTACTGCTCATCATGGTTGCATCAATGCTGACCCTGTTTTTTCATTCTTGACAGGTTGTCCATGAAAGTACCAAAATGTGAGGGTAAATAATTTATGTCGCTTTAAATTAGAATCTTCTTATATCATGTACCACCTGTGAAAACATAACATACCTCTTCCATTTAATATGTGATAAAATGTTTGTAAGCCTCATCTCAAAAGCACATGTTTTTAACAATGCCCAAAAATGGAGACATACACCCATTTCTCTTTTTTATTCAGAGAAAGTCCCATTTTTAAACATTTAGATGCGTACATAGTAGTGTTGCTATGCAGCAAGAAAACTGTTGTAAAGGGCTTTTTTATGTAATAATAAAGACAACAGTCTTCATGTTTGTTTGAATTTTCGAATGAGGAAAATTAAAACAGCAATTAATCAAAGTATTTCCATCTTTATCAGTCTGTGCTCAGCCTGACAATGCTGAGTAAATATTGCCATACTCAAAATATTTCTCTTTTTTATCATGAAATTCTGTTCTAATTTCCTGAAGGGATGTTATACTATGAAGGAAATTTTTATGATTGTCAAGCACAAACAATTAGGTGAGAGTGACTCAGTAAATTATGAGTAGGTAATTAGTCTTTGTGAGTAGTGTGAGTAATCTCTGGAACAACAGGTCCTGGCCAATTTTTTAAACATCTGTCATTGTTTATTGGTGATTGAAAGTTATTGGTTGCTTTATTGGTTAACTTTATAAAGATACTGTCGTCAGTTTCAGTTTCACAACAACATCAACTGATCTAATAAGAACACTGCATAGTGTAGGTTTGCTCTTAAGAAACACCTTGATGGATGTTTGACAAATATTTATTACTTTAATTGCTTGGCTGGTTCCCATGACAATATGGGTACATCTTAGAGGCCTGCTAATCTTATCAAAATAATATTTGACACTCCATATGTTACGCTAATAAATAACAGCCAAGTAGGAACATGAGGGTTCACACAATAGTCAGTGTGTACTGGTTAACTAGTAGTCATTGCTAGTCCCAAAAGAGGATCAACTTTTGAGAAAAACAAGAAAAAAGAACACACTTTGCTTCAGTTTCTATCCTTCCTGAGTTCTGACAGTACAAAACCCCCTTCTGAATCAGACAGACTTCAAAGAAATATTACGACATGCTGCCTGCTCCTGAGGACTGAATCATGACAGAGGTTGGCCTCATGCAAGCAGAACTTTATGTTTCTTATTTTATAATATGAAGACTTGGTGAAGCATATCAGTCTTTGTATTGTTATACATCTGACTGCAGAATATGCAGCTAGATCAATTAAACACACCCAGATGACTCTTAGTAGGAGTTTCCACCTCACACCGTGGAGAATGCACATCTCTATTTCACTGTTTGCATCTTTTGCCACACCATTAAACCCTTTGACAACACACACACCTGCTCTGGGGCATTGTGACTCATATTCAGCCAGACAGAAGAACAACTTTGACTGAGTCACTTGCTGATTGTGTCATTCTCTGAATGTCAGTTGATGGGATATTGCTGGTCAGTTATTAATGGCAAGGAAGCACATTATAGCTCAACCACCATGTTTTTATGTTCTGGCCAATAAATGAATACAGTGGCCATATTTATTTACAACCACTGTAAAGAAGTCACACAATGATACTAAAATCATTTATATCTATATGATTAATTTTTTTTTTAACAGAATCAAATGTGATGACCCTCATTTTATTTCTTCACACAAATGAACATTTGGCATGTTAAATTCATGAGATCAAATATGCATTTCACTCTCAGGAAAAATGAGTTTCGTCTGTGTGGATGTAGCCTGCTGATGTGTGATATGTTAAAATCTATTGACACCAGATGGTAGAAATACAACAATGGAGGCTTATTTGAGAAGTGCATGTTGGTTGTATTGAATATATATTGATCATGTAAGTGATAATTGTATAGCCAGCAGGGCTTTATCGCAAAATAAACATCGAATACTCACCCTGAGTGGTTTTTTTATACGATAATGACCTCCTGACTGTACATTATCCTGCTTATTACACGGCTACATGAAATATTGAAATTATTGCTATCGTAAGTTGAATTATAATTTTTCCTGTATATTATGTAAGAAAAATCCATATAAACAAGACGGTCTATAGCAACTAGACGAACACTGCAGCAATATCACAGTAGCCTAATAGTAAGGCTTTCTGAACTGCTCTGATGTCCTTTTCTTCATAACTGAGACATAAGATGGCGCCAGTTGCGTTTGTATACTAAATGAAAGTAGCCCCTATAGTGCCGGATATAAAGCTGCCATTTGTATTGCTGGTGTTGCTATTTGTATTTAGTATCGCTAATTGAGAATATACAATATAGGCTACAATTAACTACCTCAGTCCTGCATAATGTTCTAAATTATTAAACAAAGAACCTTTGATCTAACCTGTAATCTTTCAAAAAGCACTATCATATAATTAGCCAGTCGTGATATCATTCAAGAATGTTTAGCCTTTTCTCTTGTTGAGATGCACAGCGCGAAGGCTGCGAGATTGCTATCTGAATGTCAGAGCAACACACAGTTCACACACGGTCTGCAGTGCCAGATTATAGCCTAGCAGTGACAGTTACCACAGTGACGGCATAGACACACTGGCTGCCTCCAACTTTTTGTGGAAAAGAGATAAAAGTTGTTAAAATGCCAGCGCTATTGTGACATTTCAGAAGCTTCGGGTGCTTCTAATACAATTCCCTATTTAGTGCAAAAATTGCATCCCGCGAGTCATCATGATTATCACCATGAAAACGATGACAGTATAATAGACTAGCATATAGGTTTTACTTGAATATTTCAACCTGACATTTTAATAATATAATATGATTGATGGTGTACTTTTCTCAGATGTTTTAAAAGCACATTGTTTACATATTCAAACAGAACCACAGAACACATCCTTCTTACTCTGCATTTGAATTTTAATTAATGAGTTTGTCCATTTGTCCTCAAGTCTGGATCCATCCTGAACTAACCCTCCACTTTGTAGCTTATCCCATTAATGTACTTCATCATGACGTAAGCTGGCAATTATGCATAAGTACATGCTAGGGTGCTATAATTAGGCTCCCTCACAGGCATTTGCAGAACCTCAGGCTAGAATATATATTCATTCATTCGACTAATTTATCACAATCAAAGGATATGGCAATGTCTTATCACCAATATGTGAGACTATGTTAATGCATTCACAACTCTGAACACTCTTTTCAGATCCTGTCTAGGTTTTGGAATGTTTCATTTTGTATTCATAATGTTTTCTTCATGTGTCAGTGTTTGCCCACACAGACCAAAAGACACTTAAAAGAGATATATATATATATATATACTGTATATAGATATTTTGAGGGGGATTTTTACTTCATGATACTAAACACATCATCTGAAGTATGGACCATTTATATATAAAATGCAAAAATAAATAAATAAACATATTTTATGCTATTTTTCAATTGCTGCACTACTTGTGTGAAAAATGAAGCAAAACTACTTAAAATCCATTGAATGCCAACTGGTGAAAAAATATTTATAATTTATAATATGCATATATATATTGTATCATATATATGTTTCGTATAATTCCGGTTAAGTAAAAATTTAAAAAAAAAAAAAAAAAAAAAAAAAAAAACGTTTTTTTGTGGGACTGAACAGGTGAAGTAGAGCAGATTAATTCAATTAATCCAGCGTGATTATTTATTTGTCTTAATTACATTCTGTGGCCTAAAGTCAAAACGCTTTAGTGTTCATTCATGAGCCATAACATATGACATTAAATTAGCACATTTTCCTCTTAAGACTTACTATATACTCTTTGGATGGCTTCCTTTTCCTTTTCATCTAAACCAAAGGCAAATTTATAGACTGATCACCTGCATGTTAGTTCATCCAGTAATTCAATGTGAGATATCCGAGATAAGATTTTAAATGTCAACTCAACATTTAAGTCATGTCATTATTTAAATACTGTTATCATCAGTGTCGGAGTTTCCATTATGCCTCTCATATCAAGCTCAGGTCAGCCATAAACAGTCTCTCATTTTTCTCCCCCTCTTGTTGAGCAAAACCCATATAAAATAAACTATTTGAGAATATGTAGCATTTTAATGGACAGTGTTCAACAGCTTGCAGCATTTCTGAAAAATTAAATATTATAATTTAAATAACATTTTCTAGATACGCATTATGCATGTTAATCCACAACCAAATGGAAATAATATGCTCTCATACAATAACACTCATTTATAATTAACTAAATTCATAATTTTAATTACTATTTACAAACAGCTAATCATCCAACAGCACCATACTTCCTTCAGAAATAAACAAAAAGGTAATATAAAGTTTGTAGTGCTACAGCTGCACTTGACATTATCACACACATTTTTATAATGCCCTTTCAAAAAACCTCTAAGGATTACAGAACAAATTCTGTAAAGAGCACTGCAACAGAAGATTAGGTAATGATTCTGGATTTACATATTTCATGTAAAATGTTGCATTTATCAAAAGAATGTTGTTCTTACTTACATTCGGGTAGTAAATGCAGCTGCATGCAGATCAGTGATCGACGTTCCGATTCAATAACAGACAGACCTCTTTTTTTTCCTTTAGTTCTCCCTATGTAAATGGGTTGAGTTAGGTGGATGTCTGTGGGTTCAGTTTGCGGGATACTTTGGGGCTCTTTGTGGCCTTGCGTGGGGTCTGGGGACTGGAGGAGCTGGGTGCTGTTTTTCGTTGTAGCAGTGGGCTGCTTGAGCTCTTGGATCTGGTTGAAGTCTGAAGTGTTTCTGGGGCTTTGAGAGGTCTGAGGTTTAAGAGACCACAGAAGTAATTACACTGATGCTGAAACTGAAACTGCTCGAAAACCTTTGGATTAGCCTCACAAGGAAACCCCTGATACCTGCATTAGAAAAAAAAAAAAAAAACATCATGAATGCATCATGAATTTACATATTAATGTTGCATCACTTTATTTTTTTTTTTGAATGTTTAAACCAATTAATTAACATACAATACCATTCAGTTCGGGTTTGGCCTCTTATGAAAAAAGTCTCTTTATGCTCACCAAGGCAAGATTACCATAAAAACAGCAATACTGTGAAATAATATTAATATTTAACTGTTTAAACATTTTAACTTTTTAAATATATTTTAAAATGTCATTTATTCTTCAGTGTCACGTGATCCTTCAGTAATCATTATAATGAGCTGACTGTGTTTAAGAAACGTTTCATATTATTATTATTTTTTTGCTAAATATATTTATGGAAACCATGATACATATATTTTTCAGCATTCTTTAATAGATAGAACATTCAAAAACAGCATTTATGTTAAATGTCACTTTTCTTTAAAAAAAAAAAATCATACTGACCTCAAACTTTTAAAAAGCAGTGTAATTCACATGTGTAAGTAGATGCAATAGAATGAATATCACCATCAAAAAGCCTGAATTGTTGAATTGTTTTAAAAGTACTAACTGGTACCCACCCCTTTGACCTGACTGCTATTCCGATATTTGTCAGTATTGTATCAACTCCTGCAACATCAAAGAAAAACAACAGAATCAGAGTCATCATTTGAACTAAAAAATAGTGCAAATACATGCACAATATTTAATTTGAATTTGATTTGGATATATTTATTTTTAATTTACCCTCAAGTCTGGAGAACAGCACATTTCCATTGGTCCACTGGTAGATCCAGTGCTGGAGACAAGAACACTTTTGTGCCACTTCTAACTTCTCATTAAATACCAGTGACCTGGTGCAATCCAGTCCACAATACCGCAAATAGACACCCTTAAGCTCTGCCTCCACTGTTGCATAAGGAATACTGCTCGCTGGCAAGTACATGAAGTATAGCGGGTTTACCCTGAAAATATATGCAGTCACAGTGACAACACATGTGGGATCAGCTAGGATTCTCATATGCTCTTTGGTCCTTATAATTAAACCACAATAAAATCTTGTGCTTGGCATAGAGCTTAGTAGGAGAGAAAAAATCTCACTCACTCCAGTGCTGCACCAAAGCTCTCTATCACTCTTGTCTCTGTAGCAAAGATCTTGAAGTACTCTCTAGCCATGTTCTGAATTCTACAGTCCTATGAAATTGTGAGGGATAACCGGTAAAACTTATCTTTGAGAAATGTTACATTTATCTGGACATTTAAAGAACTTAAAACATCTGTCACCTGTTTTGTGATTTGAAGATTCCTTTCAGCCAAGACAGTCTCCTCTCTGCTCTCATATGCAATAGGGCTTCGCACTTTCATAAAACATGAGCTGCCTGACTCAAAGACAGGATCTAATCCATAGATCACTTTCAGCCGTCTGGTTTTGTGCTCACATCCCAGTCCGACCTGAGCTTCTTCTGTTGTGACCCGGCCGTAGAACTTTGTGCCCCAGCAACCTGCATCGGCAAGACCTTTACTGAAGATCAGAGGAGTCATCTCAATCTCCTCCCCAACTACATGTAAGAGAGAGAGAGAAATTGTAAAAGACAGAGATTTACATGTACTGAGGGGTAAACAAAAGACTGAATACACTATACAGCTGCTATTTTTTTTTACCTTCCTGGAGCTCCTCACGCAGGAACATATCAGACAGAACTGTCAACAGATGCAAGAGACAACACAAAACTCTGTCACAACAAACTCTCTAGAACAAATTGTTTGAGAATTTGAGAACATATGGGCAATTCACACAAAGGAACATATTAGAAAGATAATATGGAAACTGGGTGGGTGGGTGGGGGGGGTCGGCGATTTACACTCTGCGCTAAGAAGATATTCTGTGGAATCTTTGCCATATTCATTGGTAATGGTGCATCTGTAAACACCACTGTCTCTTTTGGACATCTGTATAATAGCCAAGCACACTTGAGTCTCATCTCCTGCACTAGAAAAGACAACAACAACAACAAATACCATCAGCAGATACGATCAGCTTATAATAATACACATAATGGGACTAATATTGCACACTTGTCATATGAACAACCAGTCTTCATAAACCATCAGTCAGTAGTGATACTTTAAAGTTTCATGAATCTTAAAAAGAACACAAACTTACTTCATTTACTGCATGTAACACTGAATGCAATGATATGATGCAGTTTAGTATGTGAGTCATATTGATTGAACTGAAGGATTTAGTGATTTATGGACTTTTCAGATCCAAACTGGTTACATTATACTATGGGTGGGTGCCTCGTTTTCTTTTCTTCTTTCACATCTTAATGAAGAGGAGCTGAGACACGAGGATGCACGAATAAAAATGTGTGCTTTTCCCTTCTGAACAATTAATCTTAAGGCCATTTGTTCTTGGACTGGACTGCAAACGTTGCGCTGTATGTGTTTGATTTAATACAAAGAATCGGGTCGTAAGACTTATTAGTTGGTGTAAATCAGACTATATCGCTGTATGTTTTTGATTCACAGAGTTGTGTTTCTGAATCACAACATACACGCTGTTGTTGTGTTCTAAGACGTGTTTTTGTATTATTTCGCGGTATAATATATATTGGCCATGGAATACCACTTCAGTAAAACATAAAAGAGTGTGTACCTTCTCTTTATCTCAGCAATTTCCACTTCATCCTTGTACCATTTTATTGTTGAGTCACTTATTATGTTGAAAAACTGACACCAGAGTTTCAGATGTCCAGAGGCATCAAACACCTCTGGTCGGATTTTACGGATAACCTGTGGGACTGCAGATAGTTGAAAGGGAGGAAGAGAGAAAAGAAGATCAAGGGGGAAACAAAGAGTCATAATGGTGAGATACACAGTGGGAACAGAGGGTACTAGCAACACCAAAGGCCATAAGTGTGATTCCTAGGGAATGCATAAAATGCAATAGCTTTGCTGGAAAAGCAGCTTTTCTGTCAATTGTGAACCACTTGTTTAAACTATTAATTAAAAATACTGTAACTGCTGGAATTGT
Source organism: Acrossocheilus fasciatus (assembly GCA_036784905.1). Classification (NCBI taxonomy): domain Eukaryota; kingdom Metazoa; phylum Chordata; class Actinopteri; order Cypriniformes; family Cyprinidae; genus Acrossocheilus; species Acrossocheilus fasciatus. The sequence continues at coordinate 16,815,524 of CM071944.1, forward strand.
GTGTTCAGTGTCCATTTCTTGCCATCTTTACCTTTGAATTGATTTTCTTTGTCTTTCTCTGTTGGTTTGGGCTGAACATTCTCATTTCCTGCAGGTTTGGGGAGGTCAGCCTGGACAGTCCTCCGGGTGAGACGAGGGGAGTGTGTTTCCAATGATGTCTTCGATGGTGAGTTACTAACTGATTGTAATGGAGATGCAGGTTGTGTTTTCAAAGATAATTTATCCCCCTGATATGAATCTTTGTTTGCTTCTTCAAGACTCTTCTCTGTTTTAGTCTTGGGTAAAGTAGCCTTTTGATCGGTCTTGGTGACAAGCTCGCTGTGGGCCGCAGTGGAGTTCAAGACCTGGTCTGTAGTCTTCAATGGAATTGTTACCTTACAGGTAGTGAGCTCTGTCACTGCAGAATTTACTTCCTCGCCACATTTAACATTGTCTTTCGCATTTATATGTGGTGCAGCATTTATCTTGGCTGTAGTACTTAGATTTGAACTCTCAAGATCTAATGCAGCCAACTTCAGTTGTTTTATGAAGGTGTCCAAATCAGTTTTCAGATTAAGATCTGTTTCTGTAAGATGACTAATTTTAGCTAAGTCAGCTTCATTGGTCTTTATGCTTTTGTCAGCAGAGTGACGTTGCATAGGGACATCTTTTTGTCTAATTAAGTCTGATGCAACAAAGTCAGTGACACAATGACTTGATTCAGGTCCTTGAATCAGTTTTTCTTGAGTTTGTGGCTGTTGATCAGACTTGTTGACTTCAGAGGGTTGTGAATGCAGGGAAAGATCAAGCTTTTCATCAGCTGTGGTTTTGTTTGTGGTGTCTGTGCATTCAGATATATTACTTACTTGCATGATTGTGTTGCTATTTGTCACTTTAGAGGTTACTGTATTCATTTCAGTTCTGATTTGAACAGAATCTACAGTGTGTTCTGTTTCTGTACTATTTTGAGATGTGCTGTCCACATCTGTTATATATATTGTAGGAATGGTAAATTCTGTGGGTAAAACCTTTGAATGTTGGGAGAGGAATGTAGAGGTGCCAGAATGATCATTACCTTTTTTTACAGAGTAACTCTGCATCTCGTGATGAGTTAATTTGGGCATTTCTGATGTGGTTCCATTAGACTGTGCCTGTTTGTCCATTTTAGCAACATTGTCTGTAGCTTCAAGAGAAGTGTTCTGACACTCTTGGGCCTTATTATCCTTCATTTGAACATTAGAGATTGATGAGTCATTCATGGTCTGTGGTTGCACCACATCTGAGTTTGTTGTGCGAAATTGTACAAGTTCAGTGACGATGACCTGATTTGTGGAATGGTTAGAGTTTGCCATTGATCTTTCTTTAGAAATGGATGCAAGTTTTGCTTCACCTTTTAGTTTATCAGACTCTTTGATGAGTTGGCTTTCAGCTTTGCTATCCTTCTCACACATGTTAGTTAACGTGTCATCTCCTAATGAGGAACTCATAGCTGTAGTGACTTGGCCATCTTGAAGCATGTGTGAAATATGACCTGAGGAGATTTTCTCACTCGGCTGAGTGTTTTGAGGCTCAGTGACAAGTGTACTGCTCTTTGTTGATGCGACAGACTGATCACCTGTTTTCAGCTTCTTTCCCTGTGATTCGAGGTGGCAGGAACTGAGTGTTTCCGTAACACTTGCAGTGACCTCATGCATTAATGAGGGTTGCTGCTTTAAATCCATGGGCGCGTCTCCACAAATTGGTGGCTCTGTGGGCTGAGTGTGAGTTTCACCTGCAGACTGAAATCATAGAATTTTCAGAAGCTTTATAGGGATAGTTCAATCAAATTTGTTCCAAACTCAGAACACAAAAGAAGATATTTTGAAGAATGCTGTCATTGTACACCACCATTCAAAATACAGTAGAAAACAGTAATATTGTGAAATAATTTTTACAGTTCAAAATAACTGTAAAAAAGTAATAAATTTTATTGTAACAATGTAAAAATTACTGTCACTTTTGATCAATTTATTACATCTTTGCTGAATAAAAGTATGTTTGAACTGTAGTGTAGACTTTTTTCAAAAGATCTTTTTTTGTGTTCCACAAACAAAAGAAAGTTATAAAACAACATGAGAGTCAGTAAAAGAACAGAACAGAATCTTCATCATTTGGGTGAATCATGCCCCTAATATATCACTCATTGACCTGTTAACTAGTATATATATATATATATATATATATATATATATATATATATATATATATATATGAAGAGTTCAGATGCAAAAGTGTCACCTGAAATTTTCTTCTAAAATGATAATTTTTCTCAGGCCCCTATATTCATGTTCAGTTATTTCATGTTGATGGCAATGAAAAGAACCTATTCATTGCCAATAAAGTGAAATTACTGAGCTTACACATAAGAGCCTGATAAAAATGCTTATTGTAGAAGAAAATTTCGAATGGCACTTTTGCATCTGAACTCTTCACATATATTGTATATATATATATATATATATATATATATATATATATATATATATATATATATATATATATATATATATATATATATATATATATATATATATATACATATACATACATACATACATACACACACACACACACAAAAGATCCAGACATTTCCTTTATGGTAAGATAATGTTTATACACACATTTAAAACAGATATGCTGGTTCAGCTGCACTGTACTAATGCCAGATCCCTAACCACTGTAAATCTGCAGGGAGATTCTCCCAATTAGCACTTCAGTCATTAATCTAAAATCAACAGATCATTGTGTTAGCTGAACCTCTGTAATATTATCACTTGATTATCTCTCATTTAGCTAAGATAAGAGAAAAACAAGAGAAAATAAAAGGATTCAACATTACTTTACTTGACAGACCCAAGATAATGTGTTATCCCATTAGATAATGTGAATTCCTTAATTACATGATTACAAGTTAGAATGAGAAGCCACCTGTTTCCAGTTGACTAGGTCTATCTTTGTTTTTTTATTTAGCATCTATTGCCTTGGGGAAGCTGTTGCACTCCCCATATTTAGAGAGTATTTTAAGGCTTTATGAGATCAGAGGGGAATGTGAGATATTAAAAGGAGAGCAGCTGGTCTGTCCACAGCACTTACGGCTTGCATAGTAAAGTTATATTTTGTATCTACTTTTGAACGTCATGTAGCAACAGGTGATTAGGGACAGCAAACATATTTGATGGATCTCAGGATCTCTATACTTCAATGTGCCCTGGAGCCACAATGTGCGTAATGGGAATATTATTATTGTCTGTTTCCCTACTTGTGTGTCATATAAGATGGGTCTTGTCACATCATCAAAGTCATGCTTGCGGCTCTATTTATACTTTATGATTGTGACTTAGGGGGGGGTACTTGTCTCACTACCACTGGGAACATTACACCCGCATGAGGTCACAGCCAGAGCATGAGGAAACACTCACCAAGCTCCTAAGAGAGCATGCAGACGCATTCCTCTCCCCTGTGTCCACATTGACGTCATTCCCACCACAGGAATGAGGAAAGATCCTCACACAAGTACCTACTGGAGTTTTATTCCTGTGGTCATCAAAATCCATGCGCTTGTTGTCTATAACTCTTGGATTACTGTTCTGGACAGTATCTAGAGCTTGAGGTTGGAGGTTTGATGTCCCTTTGTCAGATGATTTAGTTAGCTTTGAGTTTTCAGTCACCTCGGTCATCTGGGTTGTCATGGAAAACTTCAGTGGCAGTCGTTTCTGGGTTGTAATTAGTTTTTGAACTCTCTTTGATTCTGAGGAACTTTCCTTCGCTTTCTCTGACTGTTTATCATTCTTTTTTGTGTCTATTATGTCCACTTTGATTCTTGATTCAGTCACTGAAGTGATCTGAGCACCTTGAGCACGCTTTGATTCTTCTGAGACACTTTTGTTCACTTTCTCAGACTGTTTTTCATTTGTTTTTGTGTCTGTTATGTCCATTCTGTTACTTGATTCAGTCACTGAGGCAATCTGAGCACTCTTTAATTCTGAGACACTTTTGTTCACTTTCTCTGACCGTTTTTCATTCTTCTTTGTGACTGTTATGTCCATTTTGTTTCTAGATTCAGTCACTGAGACGTGGTGTGCTCTCTTCGATTCTTCTAAGGCACTTTTGTTTACTTTTACTGGCTGTTTTTCATTCGTTTTTGTGACTGTTATATCAATTTTGTTTCTTGATTCAGTCACTGAGGTGATCTGAACACCCTGAGCTCTCTTTGATTCTTTTACCGGCTGTTTTTCGTTCATTTTTGTGTCTGTTATGTCCATTTTGTTTCTAGAATCAGTCACTGAGGTGTGGTGAGCTCTCTTTGATTCTTCTGAGACACCTTTGTTTACGTTTAACTGTTTTTCATTTGTTTTTGTGTCTGTTATGTCCATTTTGTTTCTAGAATCAGTCACTGAGGTGTAGTGAGCTCTCTTTGATTCTTCTGAGACACCTTTGTTTACGTTTAACTGTTTTTCATTTGTTTTTGTGTCTGTTATGTCCATTTTGTTTCTAGAATCAGTCACTGAGGTGTGGTGAGCTCTCTTTGATTCTTCTGAGACACCTTTGTTTACGTTTAACTGTTTTTCATTTGTTTTTGTGTCTGTTATGTCCATTTTGTTTCTAGAATCAGTCACTGAGGTGTGGTGAGCTCTCTTTGATTCTTCTGAGACACCTTTGTTTACGTTTAACTGTTTTTCATTTGTTTTTTTGTCTGTTATGTCCATTTTGTTTCTTGATTCAGACACTGAGGCAATCTGAGCACCCTGAGCTCTCATTGATTCTTCTGAAGGACTTTTGTTTGCGTTCACTGACCATTTTTTATTCTTATTTGGGGTTATGTCCATTTTGTTTCTTGATTCAGTCACTGAGGTGATCTGAACACCCTGTGCTCCCTTTAGTTTTTCTGAGACCATTTTGTTAACTCTCTCCGACTGTTTTTCAGTTGCTTTTGTGTCTGTTATGTCCATTTTGCTTCTTGATTCAGACACTGAGGCAATCTGAGCACCCTGAGCTCTCTTTGATTCTTCTGAAGGACTTTTGTTTGCATTCACTGACAATTTTTGATTCTTATTTGGGGTTATGTCCATTTTGTTTCTTGATTCAGACACTGAGGCAATCTGAGAACCCTGAGCTCTCTTTGATTCTTTTGAGGCACATTTGTTCACTTTCACTGATTGTTTTTCACTTATTTGTCTGTCTGTTATGTCCATTTTGTTTTCATATTCAGTCACAGAAGTGATCTGATCAACCGTGTTCTGTACCTCCATCTTCTCAGTGGAAGCCCCACTCTCATTCATTATCTCTTCCCTTCTTCCAGTCTGTCTGTTTTCCTTAATTCCTTCTGTTGATTCGGTTGAGATTTTGATCTTCTTCTTGACGTAATGCTCATTAGTCTGTTTGCTAGAGGCATTATTCACGGTATCATGGATATATATTAGCCCCTGGCCATCTTTGTCTCTATTTGTGATCATTTCACAGTTTGAGATCTCATGAACAGATGCTGCTGCTGCTGCTGCTGACTCTTGAACTAGAGGTGTTGGACTGAGAGCATCCACCTCCATGTCTTTCTCCTCTGAAGGGCTGCCAGCTGCTCTGGTCTCCATGGGGGACCTACGTTTCCTTTGGGCTCTTTCAGGACTGCTCACCCTGACATTCTCTTTGCCTGCATTGCAGGGCTCCTCCTGCTCACGACGTCGGTTCTCGTTTCGCAGTTTAAGCTTTGCAAAGTAATTTTGATGAATCTTGTACTCACTCATTGTTCCCACCTCCAACACCCCTGAACATGACACGATGCCTCGACTGTTCTGTGCTGATGCTTGGTAAATCGCAGCATCCTCCAGAGTACAGCTAAGATATAAATACACACAGTTAAATGTTCACTAAACAATAATCAAAACAAGAAAAATGTTTCTCAGAAAACAGCATACTTGTATATTTGGAGAGTGTGTGTCTTGTCATCACGTGAAATTTCATATTTGGGAAGACCGCAGTATCTGTCCAGCTGTACATCATCTTTGTACCACGTCACCTCAGGGACTGGGTGGCCTGCAAATATGATGGTTAAAATTAAAGACTGGGGAACAGGAAGTTTGGACAACTTGTTCCACAATGGATTCACTTGCTTTAATGGGATACCTGAGACCACACAGCTGAACTTGATGTTAGTGTCTTCAGACACAGCTTTGGATTTTAATGTGGTTTCAAATGTTGGCTGTATCTCCTCAGTTAATTGGGCCATGACACTGCAGAGAGTGCTCCTAAAAATGGAGGTAAATATTGTAATCGATAAATTTGGTTAAAAAAATAAAAGGTTAAATTTGCATTACTATTTTGCCTTATCATCAGCAGAGCACTGACATCACTGTCATCATTATTGTTAGCATTCATGCAAAGTAAGATTTACAATGTTTATATTGGCTAGGTCAGACACAATATTAAAATAAACGGAAAATTCTAAAGATTAAAAGTGTATATCAATCTCTTTGTTAGATGTATAAATTAGCTGAGTAGGTGTTGTGTGACTTTGTATAATTGTAGGTAATTCAGATGTTACTGCATCATTAACATCCTTAAGCATTTTCTTTCCTAATAACCTTACAGTAAGATTACAAATTGGGTGTTTCTTCAACTTCTGTGTCCCCATGTCCCTTTCATTTTTGTTATATGAAGCCATACATTTCATATTTTCATCAGTCATTCATTTTGAAATCCCTTTTATGTATAGATATTTTATAGGTGTTATAGATTTTATTTTAGACAAATATGTCTGTATGAAATTAAATTGAAATGAAACATGATATGTGAATACAAACAAGAAAAAAATTAATTAATATAACTTGTGAGCAAAATATTTTTATTGTGCATCATTAATGTATGATATGTTGTAATTTTTAATTGTATGCATTAACACAAATTTTCTCCTCTGTATGTATTTGTTTGAGAACTTTATTTAAAGTTTACAGAGAAAACAGAGCCTTAAATTGACGAAACAATCAACATTACGTTGACATTACAAACACTGTCAGGTAAAAAAAAATGTGTGTATATATATATATACTGTATATATATATATATATATATATATATATATATATATATATATATATATATATATATATATATATACATATATATAAATCATCTAGCGTTTTAGGATTTGAAGTACACATCTGTTTCTGCTACTGTATAACTTTATTACAAGGCTGTAAGAATGTCAACCTGTTAGGTTAGTTAGTGCTGGTTAACAGTTGTCTTTTTACCTGGATGGCTTGATCTGAGAGAATCTATGACCAGCATAGCTAAGCAGAGATGAAGCAAGGACAAGAATCCATCAGCCATGCGCACAAGTTTGCTTTAGTGATGACCGAAATCACACAGAAACTACAGGACTCAAGTCTCTTTGTATTTAAGTACATTAAGTTCTTTATATTTGGGAATTGTTTCATCTAAAAAATGTAACAAAGAAGTAAACAAGTGAAATTTCCATAGTAACTTATATAAGGCATGTCATATAATGCAAACCTCTGCTGCTGTGGTAAGTTGTGCATTGGTAAACACTAAAAGTCATTTATTGGGGCTGGCACTGCAGACTACTTATTTATAACATTATGACCTTCACACAAGCCTTTCAAGAGTTCGACTGACCATTGGCAGTAACGTAAGAAAATGACTTCTCTTAGTGAGGAAACAGAATCCCTGAATCACTCTGTATTTTAAGCAAACACATTATTTTTTCCCTTTATTTGTTTGCTCAGAATTAAATGTCATGTAAGGTTGAATTCATTCATAGACTGAGGAAGCTTATGGCTTTTAGTATGCATTATTTATGTGCCGTTTATGTAGGCCTGTCTATTTAGATTGTTGTTTAAGCACCATTTCATTATTTACAACTCTCACTATAAACATGTATATTTAGAAAGCAGTCATTTAACAAATGCTTTTATCCACATATTATAGTGAAAGCCCAGAATTAGGGTTGAGTGCTTTATACAAAGAAACAATAGTGAGGGCTCATGACTCACTCACAGGGATCAAACAAGCAACCCTCAAGTTACTAGCCCTTAACTTTAATATGTGTCTACATGCTTTGTAAGGATAGAAGTCATAATGTTTAAGCATTTAATGGTACTTTCAGTTATGCATTTAATGTATTTTACATCAGGAATCAGAAACCTCTACCTGCTTTCAGATCGAACACTGCTCAGATAACCGGCTCTTCTATTCTGAGAGCTGATATCACTGCCACCGTAGTGAGACCTTCCATCACTCGAGAGCGAACGGTTCATCAGTCTTCTGGAACTCATCTTCTTAGTCTTTAAGTGTCCACTCAAAGTCAGCTGCTTATATTCAGCATATATTCTTAAAGAAACCACAAAAGAAAGTTAAGGAGACCAGTAAGACTCTTCTGTCATCACAGCCAGCATCCCAGCAGTAAATTCCCCATATGTTTTTGTCTTTACTTGGACACTCAGGGGTGTGCTCTAAGCTCAGTGTTTTCTTTCTGTGCTGTTGGACTCCTGGGGTGGTGCACCGGGGCATAAGACTCTACTGTTTCCAATCAGTCTGCAGCTTGCGTGGCCATGAAGGCTAATTATAGCAAGGCCACAAATAGGCACACAAGCACATCGCAAACCGACTCACTAGCTTCTTTTTTTTTTTTTGCTATCAACTAAAACATCCCTCTCTTACTGAAATCCATGATGGACATCCTTCTTAATTTTTTTTGTTCCAAGTTCAGTACAGGGCCAGTACCACTAACATAAATCCTGTAGTAGCCCAGCATAACCCTTAAATGGACTTCCTATTCATGTAATCCTGCTTGTCTGCCTGATGGCATTTCTCTGAGCTCCATTAATGCAGACTATAAAGTGAGGCATCTGAGGACATGGGGTTCCTTTCCAAGCACCATGAAGCTGTAGTTACACAGACATTTCATGATGGGGTCCTGCTAGTTTTCATCTAGAGTGCATTAGTGGACGTATGAAAAGCTTGTGAAGGATTTGGACCTGTGGTGGTGCCACATGCAGGTGAACATCACGTCACACCAGGATCCCCTGAATCCATTTTATGACATTTTATGACATTCTTTGATAAATAGAAAGTTAAAAAACTGAATTCATTTAAAATAATTATTATAATCTTTTTGTAAAGATATCAATTCCGTCATCATTATCAAATTGTGAATAAAATACCTGGTGTCTTTTTGTAGCTATATGTACTCCACAATGAAAGAAAATGTCAGCTTAAACCCAAACCCTAAATAAAATAAGCATGTATATTTTTCCATTATTAAAGCCTGGATAATAACATGTAGTATATGATTCAGCTGTTTTGCACCGGTGCTTTGGTTACTTTGCACCGGTGTTGCTCTGAGTTGTGAGCAAAGGGAGTTATTGAAATTCTAAACCAAAACACATAAACATTCAAGATGGCACTGTGACATTCCAAAATATATTTGAAACAAGGGTAGATAATTTTGGGTTGACAGTGTTGTGTTCAGTCTACTCCTTTTTGACTTTTCCCCTCACCTCTACTTTTTTTTTTTTTTAACTTTTATTTAATTTTATTCTCTGAAAAAAAAAAAAAAAGTTTCCTGTTCCAGTTTGAGGATTTACATAGATAATATGGCATCTTTGACATATTTTGTAACATATTTTGACATGAATTTCTTTATATGAGCTCACCCTTCCCCTGTTTGGTGTGTCAGAACATGAGTAATATTTCTGATTAAAGGAGTGTTTCTGCCGACTAGTGGCAATGGCTTAACACTGCAACGAGACTCTTCTAGTCTGTACAGTCGTGGCCAAAAGTTTTGAGAATGTCATAAATATTAATTTTCACAAGGTCTTCTGCTTCAGTGTTTTTAGATCTTTTTGTCAGATGTTACTATGGTATACTGAAGTAAAATTACAAGCATTTCATAAGTGCCAATGGCTTTCATTGACAATTACATTAAGTTTAAGCAAAGACGCAATATTTGCAGTGTTGACCCTTCTTTTTCAAGACCTCTGCAATTCGTCTTGGCATGCTGTCAATCAGATTCTGGGCTACATCCTGACTGATGGCAGCCCATTCTTACATAATCAATGCTGGGAGTTTGTCAGAATTTGTGGGTTTTTGTTTGTCCACCCGCCTCTTGAGGATTGACTGCAAGTTCTCAATGGGATTAAGTTCTGGGGAGTTTCCTGGTCATGGACCCAAAATGTCAATGTTTTGTTCCCCAGGCCACTTACTTATCACTTTTGCCTTATGGCAAGGTGCTCCATCATGCAGGAAAAGGCATTGTTCGTCACCAAACTGTTCTTGGATGGTTGGGAGAAGTTGCTCTCGGAGGATGTTTTTGTGTCATTCTCAAAACTTTGGTCTCCTAAAGTTGATTCAGCTGTGGGATCAGGGCACCTCCACACCTCCAGAGCTTGCTCAGGAATGGCAGCGGGCAGGTGTGAGTGCATCTGCACGCACAGTGAGGCCAAGACTTTTGGAGGATGGCCTGGTGTCAAGAAGGCCAGCAAAGAAGCCACTTCTCTCCAAAAAAAACATCAGGGACAGATTGATCTTCTGCAGAAAGTATCGTGAATGGACTGCTGAGGACTGGGGCAAAGTCATATTCTCCGATGAAGCCCCTTTCCGATTGTTTGGGGCATCTGGAAAAAGGCTTGTCAGGAGAAGAAAAGGTGAGCGCTACCATCAGTCCTGTGTCATGCCAACAGTAAAGCATCCTGAGACCATTCATGTGTGGGGTTGCTTCTCATCCAAGGGAGTGGGCTCACTCACAATTCTGCCCAAAAACACAGCCATGAATAAGGAATGGTACCAAAACACCCTCCAACAGCAACTTCTTCCAACAATCCAACAACAGTTTGGTGAAGAACAATGCATTTTCCAGCACGATGGAGCACCGTGCCATAAGGCAAAAGTGATAACTAAGTGGCTCGGGGACCAGAACATTGAAATTTTGGGTCCATGGCCTGGAAACTCCCCAGATCTTAATCCCATTGAGAACTTGTGGTCAATCCTCAAGAGGCGGGTGGACAAACAAAAACCCACTAATTCTGACAAACTCCAAGAAGTGATTATGAAAGAATGGGTTGCTATCAGTCAGGATTTGGCCCAGAAGTTGATTGAGAGCATGCCCAGTCGAATTGCAGAGGTCCTGAAAAAGAACGGCCAACACTGCAAATACTGACTCTTTGTATAAATGTCATGTAATTGTCGATAAAAGCCTTTGAAACGTATGAAGTGCTTGTAATTATATTTCAGTACATCACAGAAACAACTGAAACCAATATCTAAAAGCAGTTTAGCAGCAAACTTTGTGAAAACTAATATTTATGTTATTCTCAAAACTTTTGGCCACGACTGTAGACACAGAATGATTATTCAAATCCAATAAGATATTAGTTAAGATCATTTACCATGCACTTTCACATCAGTAGGTTACACTTACTTATAGAAAATAAGACCATTTGGAGTAGTTTCTGGTCCTATGATGTCTCAGAGTATCTCAGCAAGGTTACTGAACATTATTTTTAGATTTAATTATTCCAAAATAGTTCAATAACAATGTTGAGAAAGGACATTTACAAACGGTCTCAAGGCAGTTTGTTAAATACTAAAATTAGAACCAAGGTCACCTACTACAGACCCTGGCATTTCTCATTTGTTTTTTAATGGGCTTGTCAGTAAAACTATACAGAAAAGTCATTTAAATTTGGTTTGAAGAAGGTTTATTTATTTTTTAGAAAAACATAAAAATAAACTGCTTCAATGTATTCTTGGTACAACACAGGGTAAACCATTTATGGTATGAAACAATAAAAATAAGAGTGATGTAATTTACAGAAAATAATAATCTGATGCTATACAGTGAACAGGAAGATCACTGGGCTCAGGCACAGCCGAGTCAATGTATAACAGTGTGATTCATTATCCATTCAGATTGTCTTCTGAGCTACAACATTTATTCGTTTCAGTCTGCTATTGCTTTGAATGAAACTTACAATCTGAAATGGCTGAAACCGCGTCCATCACCATCAGTAACAGATCTGAAGAATTAGTCAGTCACAGTATATGGGAGCTGATGTATAGTACGGCCTGCAGCTTGCAACCGGCACAGCGCCAGACAAGCAATCAGCTAATTCTGAGGTTACTGAATTTGTAATGCAGTTTTGAACCATCACATTGTTCTAGGTTAAAAAAAAAAGAAAAAAAAAAAAAAAAACCTTTTCTGCTGGTTTATCAGTGTCATTTGTATTGCTTCATTTCTTTCACATGATAATTACCACCACAGAGACACATATCAGGATCTCTCTGTTGGTGTTTGTATCTGTGCCATCGTTGGTATTGTTGCATACTTTTTCTAGTTGTACTAGTCTACTCTATGAAGCTACACACAAGCGACACACACAGTAGATAAAAGATTTACACAACACTCTGTTCCTTTCTAGGCTTTTTAACCCCCAAATATGATTCAAAGGATATTTGCATTTGCTGCAGGCCTTATATTTCGAGAGTACCCATAAGTTCCAGTTACGTTTTATTTATTTATTGATTTTTACCAAAGATATTTAAATGTGCATAGCTGTGATTATGTCCACAGACCTTTGTGTCTTATATTTACCATCAGTTTGTCATTGAAATTAAATTACTCTGCCACTAGTCTTACGGCCTTGGCAGTACAACTCTTTACTATTGAATGAGTCTCATGAAGGCAACAGAAAATAATAGAAATGTAACATATTTTGGTTTAAGCTGAAAATGCATTTACCGATTCAACCACTGTGAGTCCATGCCTTTAGATAAGATAATTTCATAACCACACAACTGGTTAACCAACAAATTCACCATCACCTACAGAAGATATTTTTCACATTTGAATTTTGATAATTATGGTTATGCAAGTGGACGAATGAGCTCTCTAAAATTATGCACGAATTATGCATAATGTTGCATGGAAAAATAATTGAACAAATGATAGATTATTCCTTTCAGAAATAGTTTAAACTTTCAAACTTTTCACATTACTTTGTCTTTCTGTAGCACTTTCTTTACCCTCTTCAGAACATTTGAATCTCAAGGCCACCATCTACCACTAAATATAAGTGTCTGTTTGTTCATTAATCTTAATTTACCCATACTGTACCTTGAAATGTTAGAGATGTTAAATTAACATTAGCCAGGATGAATGATTATTCATCATTAGTTTATCATACCTAATGTTAACAAATTAAACCTTATTATAAATTGTTAATAAATTCTCATCAAAACATTACTGAAGCTCCATTAAAAGAGAGAACCCAGTCAGTGGCTTTGATCCATATTATCGACAAACAGTCCTGTTTTAGCATGGTATGGATCAAATATACTCCCTTTACCAACATTTCACACTTACAGAATATCATCCAAAAAAAAACTCATGCTCAGTCTTACATCCGACATTAGAGAGATAGTTCACCCAAAAAGATCAAGGTCATTTAAGTCAATTCTGATGAATATCATTTACTCACATTGTTTAAAATCTATAAGACTTTGGTTACTCTTCAAAACGCAAATTAAGATATGTTTAAGGCCTTTAAAACCTTTTTGGATCTTTTAAGATTTGGTTACCTGGACATACAGTGAACCTCTCAGGTTTTATTTAAATATGTGTTTTGCAGATTAACTAAAGTATTATGGGGGAGTGTAAAAGATGATAGAAGTTTCATTTTTGGGTGAACTATCCATTTATTGGCTGTCCCAGCCCCTAACTATTTTCTGACCAATAAAGGCATCTTTGTCTTTGATTGCAGTATGAGGTCTTGCTCATCACAGTCTGGGTGAACATTCTTTGAGTGTAGATATTATATTTAAATGGTATATAAATTACAATTGGGTGACAGCAGCATTTAAAGAGCTGCATTTATACATACCTTTTTTTTTTTTTACCCGACTATAAAGTAGTGCTGCAGAGAACAATTTCACAATAACTAGAGCTGAAACATACACAGTTTTCTCGTCTTGGCATGGTATTAGGAAGTCCAAGGCTTTGGCTATGTAGATAATAGTAATTTCATTTTGATTTCATGGTACCATGATATTAATGCTCAGAAAGTCCCACTCTTAGACTACAGACTACTCTCTGATGAGACAGAGAGGGGTGATTACACACTCATTTATTAATGAGATGCCCACCCATCCAGCGCAACTTGCAGGCCAGCCAGCGCCTAAGGGGGCAAAAGTATTCATAGTGGAACTGCTGGAATTCGGGTGTCCTCCGGATGTCCCTAAGAAAGGCCAAGTCCAGCTCAGACTCTGTTAGCACAATAAGAAGTAGAAGGAGGGCAAAGAGCAGAGCCAGGGTCACTAAGAATAGACGTGCCAAACTACAGATGAACTGATTCACCCCTTCCTCTGGGCCATGTTGGGTTGACCTAGTCTTCTCCAGTTGAGAACGTTTCCCTTTGGGTTTAACGCCCCGTGGCCTTGCCTGGTTTTGAGTACACAGTTCTGTTCCTGCTTCCTCTTGATTGCTGCGGGGGCCGTTTGTGTGGCGAACCTGAGCCGGGTCTGAGGGGTCGTTGGACACCGGTGTGGGAAGCATGCTGTCAGAGGGACTGTAAGAGTCCTCGGAAAATTCAGCTGTTCCGTGTCCTCCCTCGGCTCCATTTCCATGCGAGCGGAGGAATGAGTTCCCATTGGAGACCGATCTGACTGGCGTGGAATGGCCACTGTCGCGCAAGGACTCCAGACCTGAAATACAGTGAGGATGTTCAGTGATTGTGTTTCATGTTGATGTGCTTTGACAAATTGTTGCCTAAAAGTTTAAAGAGTTGAGAATTTTTAAATGCTGTTCTTTTGAACTTTCTATTCCTCAGTAAATCCTGAAAATATATCACAGTTTCAATAAAAATGTCAAAATTTTCATTTATTTATTTATTACTTCTTTCTTTCTTTTTTTTGAGCAACAAATCAGCATAGAGTATTACAATGATTTCTAAAGAATCATGCGACACTGAAGACTGAGTATTTCCCTCTCAGGAATACATAACATTTTAAATTACACTAAAACAGAAAACAGTTTTTTTAGAATATTACTGGATTTTTGATCAAATAAATGCAGCCTTGGTTAGCAATACTGACGAGGATGGAGGAGCAATTAATTTCCCAGAATGCTATAACTGGTTACATTTCTCTGAACTGAAAAGTCGGTTGCCTTTTTTCTTTTT
Organism: Acrossocheilus fasciatus; assembly: GCA_036784905.1. NCBI lineage: Eukaryota > Metazoa > Chordata > Actinopteri > Cypriniformes > Cyprinidae > Acrossocheilus > Acrossocheilus fasciatus. The sequence goes on from CM071944.1 coordinate 16,830,727, forward strand.
CTTTTTTTTTTTTACAGTGTACACTTCCTTTAAGTACCAATTCAATTTCCTGTGGTGTAGCCAGTTCTTTTCAAATTTCCAACTGATGAATTAATAGGGAGCCAATTAATACATTCAGAATTTTGCCCAACTCTAATGTATTTTCATAAACGTACTGCAACACTGGCCTATAATGCTCAAAGGTATTAAAATAGATCATTAAATTAAAACTTGTACATTGGTATGGCAAGATAAATGTGTGGCAAATCTACTACTTCAGCACATTAGTGTCCAAGCTTTCTCCATATAATTGATATGCCCAACTTGCAGAAAGTTTCAGAAAGTTTGCTGAGCTAGAGGCAAGAAAAGCACTTCATATTATGTCCCAACCAAATATAGCTGAAAAATAATCAAATAACAGCTTGGAAATTCTAACAAACTGGTTAAACATTGCTGCAACAAGTTCTCATGTGTTTAATAACAGCAAACCTTGTGACGTCACTGATACATTGCATATTAATATTTATTCACAACACAAGCAATAAAACAAGAAAATGTTATTGGGAAAGGAAAAATAAAAATGTTGATATATATATATACTGATAAATTGCACTATGCGTTAAATATAAAAAATGTATATAGATCTAAATAACCACAAGACAACATATGAAAATATAGCTCCACCCACAATCCATAAAAGCTACACACAATCCATACTAACAATGGTCACACTCTAATCCGTTTTATATGTGCACATTCAAATGCAGTCACACTAAAATAAGATGAACGTCCAGCTGTTCCAAACAACCGGGAACTTTACCTCCAGTGCCGGTGGGTTGAACACCAAGACTAGATGAAGCTCCAGAGGAAGTGGAGGAGCTGGGCAAGGACGGGAACAGAGGCAGAGCCCCTAGAGCTTTGCCTAATAGCCTAGGTCCCATCGTCAACACCCGTACCTTCACATCCCGGTAACAGTGGTTGATCATCCGCAGGTGAACGTTCACCTTTGTCTTAATCCTTATGAGACACTTCACCATGGTTTCAGAATGTAGCCGCTAACGTGTGTGATGTTCTCAGCCCTGCGTAAGTGTATCACCACTAGACCCTTTGCCTCCCTCTATCCTCCTGAACAAAAAGACATAACACAATGTTGTGTGTGTGTGTGTGTGTGTGTGTGTGTGTGTTTGTAAATGTGAGTGTGAGAAAGCGAGATCACCCTAAAGCCCTAAAGCTCAGTAAGTCCCAGTATGCCCAAAAGCCCAGCTGCCCTGCATGCTCCAACCCCCCTCAAACCCATTATGGGCTGTAACAAAGGAGCACATACACTACACACACTCATTCTGACACAAACCACATGACATACATGGACAGGTTCTCTATTTATAGACTGTGTAATAATAGCACTGTTGATTCTTATAGTTGCACAAGTTTGTCAGTCCTCATTGTCTCTGTATTTTCTTGTGTATGACACAAACGGTCAGCCCGCACGTAAGGCACGTGAAGCCTTGTATTTTCTGTCAACATTTACGTTGTACTTTAATATAATAAATGAATGATTTTAAATATACTGGTACAAGCACATTGTGTCTGTTGTACTTTAGAACTTTCTGTTCAGAGCATGTACTAGAATAAAACTATCCTCAAACTCAAAATATAAAACATATTTATACAGTACCCTCACACACAAACACAACTATGATGGCAGTTGGCAGAGTCAGTAAAGTGACTGGAACAGGTGAACGTCTGGTGACATTGTGCACAATGAGAGCAGCTCTCGTGTTACACAGAGCAATAGAGCGAGTTGGAGTGTAGTGTATTCCTATCCCTGTCAAGAGCACTCTTTTGTTAAGTGTAATCTTTGGGGTCAGTAAGATTTTTTATATTTTTATTCAGCAAGAACAAATTAAATGGATTCAAAAAGAAATCAAAAATTGATTTCTACTAAAATATTAAACAGCACTGTTTTCGCTATTTATAATAATAAGAAAATTTCTTGAGCCGCAAATCAGCATATTAGAATTATTTCTAAAAGATCATGTGACACTAAATACTTGAGCAATGGGTGCTGAAAATCCAGCTTTGTTATCACAGGAATAAATTGCATTTCAATTTCAATATTAAAAAAGAAAAGAGTTATTTTAAATTGTAATAATATTTCACAATATTACAATTTTTACGTTTTTTTGATCAAATAAATAAGAGCATAAGAGATTTCTTTCAAGAACATTAAGAAATCTAACCAACCCCAAACTTTTGAACAGTATTCTATGTGTTTTTACCTAATTGCATGTGTGATGAATGATATAATTTGTAATTGAATAAAATGTAAATAACTATAATTTAACAACTGCATTGTGAATTGTATTTTTTTTTTCTAATCTATTATTAAAATATTGGCAACAAGGGTCAGGCATTAAAAACCTACTGCTCGTTATATTCCAGTAAGGACACAATAAAGAATCCAAATGAAAAGATAAAACAAACCAAAAATCTCTGGAGTGCTTTTATTATATAGTCACCCCATGAGAGGGAAAAAACCGTTATACCACAAGATGGCAGCATTGCAGTTCCTATGGACTAACATCTTTTGCCTTGAGTTGCATTGAATTCAGAAGACATGGAATTGTCTTGCTACCTCCATTCGAATTCAATTCAGTTTTTGTTCTTAGAAAGGAGTACTAAAGTTGGTGTGTTTGTGTGTGCACAGGTTTGACTATACTTGCGAGGTCCAACAGTCCTCACTATTCAAAAATGTCCTCGCTAATAGTGAAACCAGTTGAAACCTGACTACTGAGCCAGAGCTTAATAGATAAAAAGGTGTATAAATCAGCCAAATCAAGTTTATATTTCAAACTGTTGTTTAGAGCAGGTTTCTGAGAGGGATATGTTTATGGTTAGCGGTCGAGTTAGAGAATAGAAAATATCATTGTCTGATTATATAAAAACAAATGAAGTCTATGAGACTTCTATTGCAGGCACATAGGCTTACCCTCCATGATGGAAATATGGACCGCTCTTCTTCGTGTTCGGGGAACGCTACTCTGTCGTGGGCCATGAGTGATGGAAGGACAACTCCTACTGGGGACCATCCCAGCCCTGAACACACAAAATAATGCAATATATCAATATACATACTGTCAGGTATATTAAACCTTTCAAGGAAACATTGGGGGGACTCACCTGTGGATCTCTGGAGGCTCTCGTCTGATTTTGGCACTCTGTTCCATCACTTCTTTGGCCACTTTACCACTTTAAGATAAATTATGTAACCAAAATATGTGCGGCGCTTAGAGCTAATCCATTAATTAGCATATATTCAAAACACAGGCCTAATTAAGCAGAGCTGACGAACCCATGGGGTTCACTTCATAGCCAGCATAGCAGATAATACTCACCTATATCTAAAGCGGCTCCCTTTGAAGAAAAGATTACTACTAGATACAGTGCGAACTTGACTTGATTTCTCAAACCTGTGAGAAATAAAGAAAACAAGAGAGATAGATTTAAATAGATAAATCAGTTTAAATTATTATTTAAATGATTATTCTGTCATTCTAGAATATTCAAGATTCGCAATATGTGTGTGTGTGTTTTGAGCATTTGAATTAAGCTAAATGTTTTTTTTTATAGTAGGCCTATACTGAACTTTATGTAATACCGTATAGCAGCCTACCCTTTGAAGTTTGCTGAGGACAGTAACAAAAGTCAGTTACACACACACACACACACGCGCGCGCACATAAAGTGAATTGGTCGAATTTGAAAAAGTAAGACTGATTACCACTTGGTTAATCGATAGTTGGCCAAACTAGTTCTTAAGACACAGTCTCAACAGTGGCTTTGTTTATGCAATTGCCTGAGAACCACTGGTGTTAACTAATAAACATAGGTAAGAAGGTTGTGTCAATGTTTGAGCTTAATTTTAATCTGATATGTCAAATCATGTGAACATACTGGTAGAAAGCTTGGTTTTCCACCCCGCACTTCCATAGATGTTTGCAGGCCTCAGGTGTTGGAGCAAAGTAAGTCAAGATGATCTTCTGGTCCTTAGTAAGGGTCACAGGAGGTCAGAAAGTGTTATTATTTACTTTTGACCCTTTGTTCTTCTGCATTATCTGGGGCTGCATTGATTTCACTCACCTCTTGATGAGTTGCATATATGTGAAATGTCTTTCCTTCAAACTTCAGTTTGGTCACTTCATTCCTGTACAATAAGACAAAACACTGTCATAGTTATTCATAAACACACAGTCATTTGATCTTGACTGCTAAGCAAATGAAAATGATATGAGAGATTAATTTCCCCTCTCTCACCATTTGAGGAAATGAATCCTCCTGTTCCCCTGTAGTACCACAAAGCCAAATGGGGTAAATGCGAGAAATGCAGTATTACCAGATACATCCTGTGATCAAAAAATAAATAAATTACTTTCTTTATGAATGTAAAATTTAACAGACTATTTTCAGTTAGGAAACTTCTGTTGTACTTTGAAACGATTTCCTGGATATGGGCAGCTGATAAGTTTTGCTCCTGACCTTGCATGGGTGTGGATCTACTCCATATGTTTCAAGAGTCTGAGCTTTCTTTAAGAAGTTCAGCTCAGCTGTCTCAGGACTCTGGCCTCTGTAGAAAATGAACAGGCTAGTTAATTTGCTGAATTTGTTCTAGCAGATAAATTTCATAAATTACATTTAATCTTCATTACAAACCTAACGTCCCTTTAAAAAGAGTGACATACTGCATGTGACAGGCTAATTGAATGTAAGCTTACATCAGCTCGGATTTGTGGATCTCAGCAATGCGGCGCTCCAGGCGCTCAGAATGCTTGGGAAAAAACTGAAACTTAGAGCTGTAACCTTCCGGATGCTTCCCCGGGTCATAATCTCCAATCTCAGCTAAAAAATATGAGAGAGAATGAAACTAAACCAGTGTCATCTTGAGAGTCTTGTCTTACAGTAACGTCAATCATATATAACAAAGCTCCTGAGATGCCATAATTTAAAAAAAAATGGCTGCTGTGACTGTGATTTGCCGTTACCCTGCAGAATAAATGCGGCCAACGTAGCAGCATCCGAACTTTTGCACAGGAGTCGGCCATGATACAAATCTCTTTTAATCTGTAGGAAGACCAGGTATCTGAAAACAATGCAGAGGACGTATTAAACTGTCACTGCGCTCATCATAATTACTTCAGAGAATTGTATAAGTTTGAGTACAATATTCCATATTCCAATTCTATATAGTTCTTTCTGATTATGTATGGCTAAATAATACATATTAATGAGCTGTACCTAGTGATCTCTTCTTTAAGAGCTGCAGGGTCCGGAGGATAGAATTTAACACGCAAACACATAGTGTAGGGTGGATGGGCTAGGACATAAAACATTCACGTAGATATAATTAAGCAGTCAGTATAATCTTTTGGCATTTACGAGGGATATGAATGCAATGTTCTTTTCACAACATGTATAAAAAGGATGTAGCTGGGATTTTCCACATACAATATGACTTACATCTCATTTGTTTGGTAATTGCCTTGCTGAAATCCAGCCAATGCTGAAACAACAAAATCAAAAAGAAATTATGTCTATAATGCAGATAGAGATTCCAGTTTAACACATTGTTATGACCAGTATTGTCATATCTATTGCATCACACCTTGCAGCTCTTCATCTGAATAAGCATGTGATCATTGGGTGTCCTGCTTCACGCTCATGCACAAACATTAACACTGATACATTCATCAGGCATGGTTAATTACAGCTCAGAGCTATATGAATTAGTATTAACCTTATGCAGATACCAATATTAAATTGATGTGACGGAGAGCAGGCTGTGATGAGTCTGATCATTTGATTGTATTTTCTGAAAGCAGGGTTTCTGCAGGATTTTTAAGCTCAAATTTAAGACTTTTTAAGACCTTTTTTAAGACCTGCACAAATAAAATGAATACCATATGAGCGGGATAGGACGATGTCTATAGTACCATATTAAACTGTAAAACAAAAAGTTTTATAAAATGATAAACTTTACATTTCAGCCTTTAAACCATTTTTTAAGAAAATGGATAAGTCAAAAGTATTCATTATTATATTGATTTAAACTATTATTATCAATATATTAGATGAAATAACATGAATTAGGGGTGTGTGATATTGACAAAAAAATTATATCTTGATATTTTCTAGGATTTTATCGATAACGATAACTAGACAATATTTTGCTGAGTGTATTATTGTATCTTAAAGATTACGGTGGACAGAATATATTCTTCATATTCTGTGTGGTCAGTTCACAGCAGTGATAGAAATTAATCTTTTCCAATAAGTTTTATGGGCATTTTTACCTTTAAGCCGTTTTTTCTAAAAGTGTGCGTCATATTTTGAGTCAAATTCTTACATTTGGGCTATTACCAAGCAAATGAAATCAGTATCTGAAGTGGCATTTAGATGTATTTACACACTGTTTAATGCAGCTCAGAGGGACATAGAATACTAACCTGCGCAGTTACAAATGCATAAATGATGTTTTGATATTTGAAACATAAAATGTTGAAAACTGATGTTTGAAATTATTTTAAAAAATGAAGATACTTTAAATGTGAAATTAAAACCGCCAGTAGGTGGCAGCAAGTCACTGTTAATAAGTGAGTCATTGCGATTGAACCGAATCATTTGAACGTTTGATTCATTCAGGAACGAAACCCTGTCGCGGTTGGCAGAAATATAACGGTTTCCCGGTAAAGGCAGTACACAAAGCAGCGCAGCACCGGACTTTGAACTTACAGCGCTCATGTTTATTTCATGAAATCATAGCCTTTTGAAGTTTAATCGTCACATTCAGCCATATCGCAAGTCTGGGCTTTCCGTCTCCAAATTTAAGACATCTTGAAATCATAATTAAGACTTTCTTGTACAATTTAAGACTTTTTAAGGCCTTAAATTTGATACAACTAAATTGAAGACTTTTTAAGACCCCGCGGAAACCCTGGAAAGTCTGCTTACTCACCGTCATAGTTTTGTTAATATTTTCATTGCTACATTGTCTGAGTAATCCACAAGTGTTGTAGACAACTCATATTTATACTATAGGAACTCACCCGTTGCTTGTCTGGGTCCACAAATCTGATGCCAAAGTAGTCTTTCTCAAGCAGGTTTAGATGCTGACAAACCTGCTCAAACAGCCATTGCCCTTTTGCATCCCTCTGGAACAGAGAGACACAGGAATCGACGTGACAATGCTGGGACACAGTTCTTGGGATCATATTGGATCATTTCTTTTCACAGTGCCTCATCGCTCTACTTTCTTTGCTGACATCCCATGTAGTGCAAGATTAGCTCTACAGTATACTATTTCTAAACTGCGTAATGTTTGGAGGAATTTTAGCTCTTGAACAAAAATCCATTACTCCCCTTTCTTTTACATGGGATATTACCCAAATTCATTCGGTTGATGTCTAATCTCTTATATGTTATATTGTAGGCATAAAGCAGGTTAAACAGCAGATATACAGCACTGAATCTGACAACACAGCATAAAAACAAGTTACCGAAATCCGCATTCTCCCTCATTTCACACATAATGGCTTTAATGTTACCCAGATTCACTCTGTTGATGTCCAACCAACTGCATATTGTATCCTAGAAAGCATTTTTGCTTAATGTGAACAGCTTCAGATATACAGAAGGGTTAGAGGTTACCAAAAACTGTTAGCCCCCTCCATTTCACACATAATGGCTTTAATGTTACAAAAATTATTTCTGTTAATGTCTAACTTCCTGTGTTTTATATCCTAGAAATCTTTACATATATAGCAGGGTCACCAATTCTGAGAGAGAGTAAAAAAACAGCATTAGAGGTTCCCAAAATCTATTACCTTTCTCTATTTTACACATAATCCCTTTAATATTACCCAGATTCACTCTAGTGATGTCTAACCTCTTGCATTTTATATTTTAGAAAGCATTTTTGCCTGATGTGAACAGCTCCAGATATAAAGCAGGGTCACTGAATCCAATAACACAGCATACGTTATCAAAATCTTTTACTCCCCTCTATTTCATACACAATTGCTTTAATGTTATCCAAATTCTTTCTGGTGATGTCTAACCTCGTGTATTTCCTAGAAAGCATTTTTACCTGATGTGAACAGCTTCAGATATACAGCAGGGTCACCAAATCTGACAACACAGTATTAGAGGTTACTGAAATCAATTACCACATAATGGCTTTAATGTTACCCAGACTCTTTCTGGTGATGTCTAACCTCCTGTATATTATATCCTAGAAAGCATTTACCAGATAGATATAGCCTACAGAGTACAGTACAGATAACACAAATTACTGAAGTTTGTAACCCCCCCATTTCATACAATGTTTTCTAAATTCACTCTGCTGATGTCTGTGCTCCTATACAGTAATCTCACAGAAGTGAATACACCCCTCACATTTTTGTAAATATTTTATTATATCTTTTCATGTGACAACACTGAAGAATTGAAAGTAAAGTAATGAGTGTACAGCTTGTATAACAGTGCAAATTTCCTGTCCCCTCAAAATAACTCAACACACAGCCATTAATGTCTAAACCGCTGGCCACAAAAGTGAGTATACCTCTAAGTGTAAATGTCCAAATTGGGCCCAATTAGCCATTCCCCCCCCAATGAGGAGCAGGTGTGTTAAATTTGGTGTTATCACTCTCACTCTCTCATACTGGTCACTGGAAGTTTAACATGGCACCTCATGGTAAAGAACTCTCTGAGGATCTGAAAAAAAGAATTGTTGCTCTACGTAAAGATGGCGTAGACTATAAGAAGATTGCCAAGACCCTGAAACTGAGCTGCAGCACGGTGCCCAAGACCATACAGTGGTTTAACAGGACAGGTTCAACTCAGAACAGGCCTCGCCATGGCCAACCAAAGAAGTTGAGTGCACGTGCTCAGCATCATATCCAGAGGTTGTGTTTGGGAAATAGACGTATGAGTGCTGCCAGCATTGCTGCAGAGGTTGAAGGGGTGGCCATACGTCGCACACTGCATCAAAATGGTCTGCATGGCTGTCGTCCCAGAAGGAAGCCTCTTCTAAAGATGATGCACAAGAAAGCCTGCAAACAGTTTGCTGAAGACAAGCAGACTAAGGACATGGATTACTGGAACCATGTTCTGTGGTCTGATGAGACCAAGATAAACCAAGATAAATGTGGTTCAGATGGTGTCAAGCGTGTGTGGTGGCAACCAGGTGAGGAGTACAAAGACAAGTGTGTCTTGCCTAAAGTCAAGCATGGTGGTGGGAGTGTCATGGTCTGGGGCTGCATGACTGCTGCCGGCACTGGGGAGCTACAGTTCATTAAGGGAACCATGAATGCCAACATGTGCTGTGACATACTGAAACAGAGCATGATCCCCTCCCTTCGGATCCAACATGATAATGACCCCAAACATACCTCCAAGACAACCACTGCCTAGCTAAAGAAGCTGAGGGTAAAAGTGATGGACTGGTCAAGCATGTCTCCAGACCTAAACCCTATTGAGTATATGTGGGGTATCCTTAAACGGAAGGTGGAGGAGCGCAAGGTCTCTAACATCCACCAGCTCCGTGATGTCGTCATGGAGGAGTGGAAGAGGACTCCCTCCAGTGGCAACCTGTGAAGCTCTGGTGAGAAATATTGATACTTTGGGCCCAATTTGGACATTTTCACTTAGGGGTGTACTCACTTTTGTGGCCAGCGGTTTAGACATTAATGGCTGTGTGTTGAGTTATTTTGAGGGGGCAAAAAAATTTACACTGTTATACAAGCTGTACACTCACTACTTTACATTGTAGCAAAGTGTCATTTCTTCAGTGTTGTCACATGAAAAGATAAAATATTTACAAAAATGTGAGGGGTGTACTCACTTCTGTGAGATACTGTATTTTATATCTTAGACAGCATTTTTGCCTGATGCGAACAGCTGCTGATATACAGCAGGGTCACCAAATCTAACAAGACAGCTGCAGAATTACCAAAATTTGTTACCCCCCTCTATTTTACACTAAATGACTTTAATGTTACCAATATTCTGTTTTATAAAGCAATTTTGCCTGATGTGAGCAGCATCAGGTAGTAGGGTCACTGAATCTGACACCATAGCATTACAAGTTACCAAAAAACAAGTCCCCCCCCCCCCCCCCCATTTCACACGGATTGGTTTAAACATTACCCACATTCTTGCTAGTGATGTCTAACCTCCTGTATTTTATATTAGATTTTGGTCTGTTGTGAACAGCTTTATTGTAGGATCACCGAATCCAAAAACACAGCTTTAGAGGTTACCGCATCAGTTGGGTACCAATGTCTTATGAGCCACACCTGGCTCTTTGTCAGAAATCATGTGGCTTGCCAGGTCTCTCATCTTTACCAAGATAAAAAAAAATTAGACAAATCAATAGAGTTCAGGTTTCTGCATAAAAAAACCGCCAATTACATTTTATTTATTTTTTTTGCTCTACAGACTTAGTTAATGTTTAGAATAATAATATATTTACAATTGCACTGGCCAAAGTGCATGTTCAGTGCTGTTCGCAGGTGTCACAACAGCAATCAACTCCAAACCACTCAAGTTTATATTCTAAGCTGCTGCACACAGATTCAAGTAGCTACGTAGCTTGTTTTCAGTAATTACGAAAAGAAAGTCTGGTCTGCTGCTTCAGTTGTGCCGTGACGCAGCATCCAGTTACTGGCACGAACTGGCACCCGGTTTACTTGTGCACACCCTGAGGTGTGGTGCTGGCGCATGCTTAGACAGAGTGTAAGGCTGGCACTGAGGACCCCCAGCAAACACATGAAATTCACAGTGTACAGAATTGGGTGGGAGGAAGAAAGCATTTCGTTTTCAAGGGGGCCACACTTTTTACATCTGAGAAACAGACATTCACCAAAACAATAACAACCCGTATTATAACTGAAATATTTTAGACCAAGTTCTATATTAAAACACCAATACAAGATCGTTAAACCTAGAACAATTTAGATGAATTAACTACACAAAAACCCATTTGCACTATGCCTACACACTTTGTAAACCAGGCCCAATGTTCTGTCGATTTGTGCTACCCTGTCAGATTTTGCTACCTCCTGTTAAATCAGGTAGTACAATTCGCCAACGAAAAATGCTACCTATCAAATTATGGTTTATTAATCTCTACACCTACCCCAACCCTAAACCTACCCCTACAGTAATACAAATACAGTAATTATGTGTTGTTCAGTGTGAGAAAAATGCCGCAATATTGATGTCCAAATCTATTCATTATAACAAACAAAGCATAGACACAATGTAAATGAGAGAATCATTGTGTGACAGAAATATAACAGTATGCCTGCCTTGGTGAGTAGTCACATAAACACAGTCAATGTAAGCACTGTTTGTTAGCACTGTGCGCTGCTCTTCACTCATTCACTCGTGCACACACACAACTCTGAAGGAGGATGCTCCTCAGATGCTAAATTATAAAAGCCCTCTCCACAGTTAATTTCATACTGCAAATTGTTTATTGGTCAAAAAAGGTTCCTGACCCCTGGGTTACCGAAATCCGGTTTCCCCCTCTATTTCATACACAGTATAATATAAACTGTCTAACCTGCCTAAAGCCACACTGACACGCTACACGATTTTCAGCTGTCCCAGACGAAAGATTGGCATCGTGAAACAATCGTAGCAAATCAGAAATCGCCACGATTGTTTCATGATGCCATCTTTTCCGCTGGGACAGCTGAAAATCATGCAGTGTGTCTTGGGCTAAACAGAAACATAAGGGGGGCAAGTTTCGAAATAACACCAGTGTTCACCAGTCACTGGGATTAGTGGCAGTCCATGAGGTATTTATCAGTGAGGCTTATATGTAAACCAAAATTGATTAAACCAAAAGTTTGATTTTTTTTATCATTTTTGCTTTTGGTTATGTGACCATGCACAGATGATACCGACCTGACATCTACTCACCTGAAGATTAACTCCATCCTCCACTCCTTCATTACTGCAAATTTATATATGACCCAGTATATATTCATATATTCAAGACCCATTTATAAAAAAATAATGTTAGAAATGTGTAAAATGTACCTTTTAGACACTGTATCTTTTTTAGTGTGCTGTAAGATGCAAACCTGAAGAGAAAAATAAAATATAATAAAGAAACTGTCATTAATAAAATTATTACAGACTAAGCAGAATAAAACATAAATGTCAAATTCTTAATGTTTATTAGAAGTATCTGGTTTTATTGATTATTTATTTTCATTTTCATATATATATATATATATATATTATTATTATTTTTTTTAACCTTTTTACCAAATAAGGTGCATCCTAATTTGCATATTTATGTATTATTTGACACATTTTTTTCTTGCCACACTTTGGGCCCCTTAATACCAGTTGGGCATATTTATATTTAAACATACTTTTTATATTTTATATATAATTTTTATATTCAAGTTCATTTGCCTCCTCTGATGGATCACCACTTGTGATAGCAATCTTGATGTTTGTGGAATTGTTGAATGAGATATTTTGTTACAGTGGTGAACAGTCTGATACATCAAGCCCAGGTGGTGGCAATAATTACAGTGGCAGTCAGAACAATTAAAGAGAGAGGGTGTGAGCATGTGGTCTGACTTCTGTTTGAGTTCCAGCATTATGTCTCTTGCTCCAGAGAGAGCTTAATATTTCAGAATCTCTCTGGAGACATAAGAGCTCAATCAAATATTAACATTCGCACAGCACTTTGAAGGCATCTTAGAAAGCTTTAGAGTTGTGTGATAGAGGAAAGTCAGATTTAAAATAATTATTATCTGCAAAAAGCAGTTCAGGAGAGTGAAGGATCAGGGTCACAACAGCAGCTTTCAGGATTCTAGACAGATGTGAACTAGCAGACTGGCTTATCCGATATCATAAGCACTAATGTGGAGTATTTGCCCAGTGGTGTGAAAAACAGCCAGAGATTTTATACAAAGCTACAGAAAAATCAGATAAGTATTTTGTTTATTTTTTATAAGTGTGCTCATGATTGGAAGGGAGGCAGAGTTCATGCCAGAAAATACAAGCAATGTCTGACACTAGTCATCTCAGTTTGTTCTCAGATCTCTATTCACTCTTTTTAAATATTCAAATCAGCTCCATATCTGCATCACAAACAATATTAATAAATTATGCCTTTCAAGTCATGAGAAGGGAAACCTAGTGAGATGTAAAGGTGTGATTTGTGTATCTGTTTACGTACGTGTGTGTGTGTGTGTGTGTGCGCGCGTGTGCGTGTGTGAAAGAGAGAGAGAGAGAGAGAGAGAGAGAGAGAGAGAGAGAGAGAGAGAGAGAGAAAGAGATATAAATGGTTTATATGGTTCTCTTAGTAAAAAGCAGTGTGTGGTTATTGCTTGCTTGCTTCTGCATGACAACTAAATAGTGTAAGAAGATGACAATGTTCTTAATGAAATCTTTCCATCACTCTACACTCTTTAAATACTTTATATGCAAAACCCCAAACCTTCCACATCATGATTTAGACTTAGCTGCACTGGAGCATGTATCAAAATCTTGCAATGATGCCATATGGCCAAGATTTACTCAGAAACATATTCCCCTAATTTCCCAGGCAGGTTTGTATCAAATGAGAGATCAGTTTCAATTCTCCCAAATACTAGCAACCATAAAAAGAAGTCTGTTTAGTCCTAAAAAGTAAGTGTTGCTACTGGTCTTATTCCTTGCTGTGCAGTTTTATACGAATATGATATAGCCCAGCATTTTTGGAGTTTAAAGGGTTAGTCCACCCAAAATTAAAAAATTCTGTTATCATTTACTCACAGGTTGTATGAGATTCATATTTTGTGTTCAGCAGAAAAAAGCAATTCACACAGATTTGAAGCAACTTGAGGATGAGTAAATAATGACAGAATTTTCAATTTTAGATTAACTATTCCTTTAATAACCTGTTATCACTATATGTTACACTATATTTGTTTTATAAAAGAAAGTAAAATCAACATCTCTTTTTGTCCACAGTAGAAAGAAAGCCAAATGTGGAATGATGCAAGGGTAAGTACATAATGCTAAATTTATTTCAAAATGTACACCTATACTCAGTCATATCAGTAGTTTGAATAAAAGATTTTATGTTACAGGAAGCAGAACACCTCAGGTGAGCCAAATGTCTCTACAGTGCATTGGTAACAGTCCAATGCAACTGTCATGTTGGCCAGTGCAACATGAACAAGAACTCGCCTCTTTAAATACAAACAAATATTAAATTATTCATACAAACAAAGATTCCATTGCTTTGAAGTAAATCCCATGAAAATTATTTGGTTAGGCTGTACGCAACTTCTATATAAAACATGTTTTCACAGAATGACTTGTCCTGTTGTATTTACTAAAATTTTCCATCAAAGTGTAAATTCACCCTGACCTGGTTTATCAAATCATCTTATCTGTTAGTTGCATAGCCTGAAGATCATCTTACAGGCAGCATCGGAGCAGGAGCAAAATAGTGCCAACAATTGGATATACAGCTGAAGACCTGCACAAACCAAGTCTTTATATAAAACAAGTGAGATATAAAGTCATCCTTTCACATTTCAACATACTGGCAAGCACACTAAATTGTGGGGGACAAGAGGCCCAGATTATCTAATTCTTGGTTTGTTGTCTGTCTTGTAACATTAGCTCAAGACAGGAACAAAGTCAGAAAGACATGCACTGTCACTGCTGCAAGGAGTGTGAGAAGAGGACTTGGAAAATGAAAATAGGCATGTGAACAATACCTTTGCATTGTCTGACAGTCAAAGAGATTTAAATTTGCATGACTTAATGCCGGTGTCTTTGTATCGTTACCATGCAAGACAATATAATAAGTAGCTGAATTTAATCTACATTTGTGTATTTGGCCGATTTTAGGTAAACATTTTATTAGTTCATGTATGTCCTGGGAACTGAACCCATGACCTTGGTGTTGCTAGCACCAAAATGAGGGGAGGGCTTTTTTTTTTTGTCTTTTGATATATTCTGCACATTATGATATCCAGTCACTATGACTCTAATGTTATGCATTTTATCATGAACAGCAATTTTTTTCTCTGTTGTTTTGGTCATGTGTTGATTAAGAATGACTGACTGAGGAGTTTGATTCAACGAGGCAGAGGAACTGGCCATACCCCACGGTCATTTTACAAAATTACACAGTAGGTTGAGTTTGTAATAGCCTTCCATTTCAATTATTACTCTTCAGTAACAACTGCTACTTTCTTATGAAGTTAATTATGATTCAGAAATGTTAATTAGAACAATGCAGCCCAGATAGGATAAGTCAACAATGTTACAGGGGACAAATTGACAACGGTTATATAATATTTTATTAGCTGAATAGTTGGCATCTTGCATTTGACAGGCATGTATAATGTGTGGCCCAACAATAAGCAGTGAAATCTACCTGAGAGGCAATAGCTGACCTACACAAAGGTGAGCTCTGTAATGAAGGTATATGTGTGAGTGTCTCAGATATCTGGTCTCTAGATGTGTGACTGCCAGGAGCCAAACACTGTCAGCAGTCTCTCAAACAGAGAGGCCATATTTCACTAATAAGCATTTCATCACTAACCAAACTCCACTGTCCTGATCAATAAATTACAGAGGACGATCCCAAGTGGGACACGGGAAGGAAAGGACAGGAGAAGACTATCTCTATATGCAATATACACCCGCCATGTTTGAATGAATCCTGTGTTAGAGACGGGTGTGTGCATGTGCACACGTGTGCTCATATCCTGTCTGACGAGAGCAGGAGCAGCTGGGAACCGATGATGGAATCGGCCTGTTGCCATGGAGACCACAGCATCACACAGAATTCCAAGGACAATGGAATGTCACAATCTAAGGTTGATATTCCCAGACACAAGACAGACATGACCTCACACAACTAGTGCCATCAGTGAATCACCAATGCGCTCTTCCAAGAGTTAATGCTTCATGTTGTGAAAACCCATGTGTAAATAACTTACATAGAACGCTTATGAAATTGCAAACCAGTGAACTTCTTGTCTTAGAATAAGATTTTATATATTGTTCCAGTTGTCAAGAATTCTGCCTCAACTAAACTTTGAATATCCTCACAAAATCCAGTAACTCGCTGATGTAGCCAAGATAAACGATCACACCAAAATGTTCAGATACATGATCCTATAGATATTTCCCTACATTATTTATATTTAATGCACTGTTCAGTGTAGTTAAAAAAAAAAAAAACAGCCAACCGGTGTTAATATGAAGGAATTTTCCGAATTGGTTTTTCACAGATGTTTTTCTAGTAATTTAAATTGTGCATTAACACATTGTGTTGTGGTTTTGGATTAAAGAAAATGTCCATAGATTAGCATACAGTGTACTGGCAGAAAATTACCAGTACCTTTTCTGTTTTGTTTGTTTGTTTGTGAACATGGTACACAAATACACAAATATTATCTGCTACAGTCTGAATTTGTATTTTATGTATGTTGCAGAGATGCAAGGAAGTTGTGAAAGGCTGATTCTGTTCATTGTAAGTGATAAGCAACTTTTTTTTTCCAATATTTAGCCCAAAATGCATGTCAGTGGTGTCTTGTTTAAAATGAACCCCAAAATATACACATTAACTGAAGATTTGATAGATTTCAACTTTTTTTTAGCCAGAGCAGGTACTGCTTTAACACCACAGTATATCGCACATAGGCTCCTGCAATTTTAAAACAACTATTGTTGATCCTGAACATCTGTGAATATTTGGCCCAAGAGGGAACTCATTAATAAAAACATGCCTAACACTGATATACCACCTGAGACATTTTCATTGCTCTTCCTGTTCAAGCTCCACTGTGTGGATGTAAAACAGAACCATTGTTCTTCTTGGCAACTCAGCCAATGGTTTTTCTGCATGTCCCAAGTCTTCCTTTTAACTGTTCAGCTAATATAATGAAATAGTAGCCAAATGCATTCATGCAACTCAATTCAAGTCATTTATGACATTCTAATCAACAATTTTGCAAATCAATTCATCTTTCATCCACGCTTTTGGGCTGCTTTAAGCAAATAGTAGAAACAAAGCATCTCTGAATGCCTAAAGAAAGAGTCTGGCTTTTATAATAATGCATAATAATATAGCTTGTAGTATCTGTGGCCAAATAAGAAGCACAACAGCTACTGTATCACCATTACAGTATTGCACGCAGGCTACTACAATCTTTCAGCAGTTGTTATCGAGGATATTTCGCCCCGAGAGACAATTTATGAAACCTTTCCAGTAGTGTCTCTTCCCGCTGAATGTGACTCAGGTCTCTCGGGCTGGCGGCAGGCACTACGTGACAGGTGACCCGCTGCTCTCTAAAGGCAACAGACGGGTCACCGAAACTAGCGCTGATTCACTCATCGCTTGAGCTAAAGGAAATTTCCTAACACGTTAATTAGCCATTACGCATTGCAGCCCTTGTGCAGTGTCCAGATGCTCGCGGATATTCCCGCTTGAATGCGCAGCATCAGCAGCTCGAGCATTGAGACACGTGTGTCGGTGACGGGGATTACCCGCTCGTGATGATGAAAACATGTTAATACTGACCTGAACCGTACAAGTGTATTCCGAGTCGTCCAGCAGTCGCACCGTACAGTTGAATTCCCTGTCAAGACTCCGGTCGCTGCCACTCATCAGTCGGCTCAACATATTGGCCAGTCAGTACAGACGCATGAGCGTTTAGGACGAGCGCAACATGTCACTCACTGCAGACATGCCAGACAGACCCTTCTCGGTGATCAGAAGCCCTTTTGAGTCATCGCTCCCCATCATTATCCTTTGGACTGGACGGTGTGGTCTCCTCTGCCGTTGGTGGTTTTATGCCAACGTTGGAGGTAGTCCAATGCACTGAATAGACTCAGGCACAACAGCCCATCCATATTCATGCATTATTTCTGGGGAGGGCTGAGGCGGAATGTATTCACAAACTGGAAGCCAGTGAGACTCGATGTTCATAACTGTTTAGATGAAGATAGATTTGTCTTCTGGAAAATAATTAACACTTATTAAAATATCGAGAAAGACAGCAGGCAAGGTTAATGAGAAGAGTGTTTCTCTTTACATTACGTTATTGTTATCAACAGTTATGAAGGTCTTACTTGTGCAAAACAGATATTAATGGCATTTCAAAATAACTTCACTGTTTTTCACCCTCAAAATTATATATATGCATATATATATATGTGTGTGTGTGACCCTGGATCATAAAACCAGTAATAAGAAGCACGGGTATATTTGTAGCAATAGCCAATAATGCATTGTATTGGTCATAACTATCAATTTTTCTTTTATACCAAAAATCATTGTAAGGTCATGCTCAATGAAGATATTTTGTGAATTTCCTATCATAAATATATCAAAACTTAATTTTGATTAGTAATATGCATTGCTAAGAGACTTCATTTGGACAACTTTAAAGGCGATTTTCTCAATATTTAGATTTTTTTCACCCTCAGATTCCAGATATTCAAATAATTGTATCTTAACAAACCATACATCAATGGAAAGCATTTATTCAGATTATGTATAAATATCAATTTCCAAAAATTTACCCTTATGACTGGTTTTCTGGTCCAGGGTCACATATATAGTTTCCCCTGTTGGTGAAAGTTGGCATCTTCTTATCCATCGCTTGTCTGTCATTATATGATATTATGATGACTCATAATCAATTCAAAACTTTGTTTTTAATTAGTCAATTAACACAAGGCACGAATATAAACAACACAATTTATGGTATTAATTTCATAATAAATCAATAAATGTTACTAATCGATTTAACATCCTGGGCTGAGGTATACAAAACGAGAATTGTTTGTAACAAATATCCGAAAAATATGTAATACATTTATAAAATAGCTTTTGAATTGCACATCAAGTTGATGTTTCAGTTACAGTCCAAAAAAAGTGCAAGCCCTTGTTCCATATCCCCAAAGTAACTTAGAGTTGGAAAAAAAATCAGCAGTGGCGTGTGTGGTTGGCACTTACAATTATATAATTGTAGGATATATAATTAAGGGGGTTAGAAAATAATGAATTTTAACAAGCATTTCATATTTTGCCAGATTTACATACATAAATTATTCACTATGGATTTTTCCCTTTTGAATGTGAGATAAACAAAGAAGGACTTTGCTAAACAGAAAACTGGAGGTTCAACACAGTCATTCATTATCATATTTTCATAATTATCAAAACACAAACCACCAAAACTATTCTTTCTTTTCTATATAAAGTATATGTTAAGACATATGCATTTCAAGTTGACAAGTGCACACACTTAAAGTGGACAAAGTAGAAGTTTCACAAAACACCACCGGTACAAACAAAAAAACATTATGATGTGGCAGAATAATGGTGCAGCAAGTCAATTTCTATTACTGATATAGTGATTAATGCACATAGAGGGCAATTTGAACACACTACACAAGATAATGAACTCTTGCATAACTTTTAGTACATTATTCCATATTTAAGGCATTTTGTTTGACACAGATGTAATTTTTGATGTTGGTTGTAGGCATCAGTCATGGCTGTTTTAAGGGGATCAGACTGATTAACAAAGAGAAAGCAGCAGACTAGAAAAGTAGGTCTATGTGCTGGTGGAAACATTGGCTTTCTTCTCACTGAAGAAACTCTTAAGCATAAGCACCTGGCCAATACAGACCACAAACAGGATGACGGTCTCCCCAATGGACCAAAAGTGCACGCGTTCATTCAGGTCTTCAGCCCTGATTCGGTCCTGAGCCTCACGAAGACGGTACCAAGTCTGAGAATCTGAAACCACTTTCAGGATCTCATGAATAGACAGGCAGGCTGACTCCATCTGCATGATTTATTCAGAGGTTCATGTCAAATGCATATATGCACAGTGCATGTTATGTATGAGTGAATGCTGTTTGTATTTCTCACCTGTGTGAGAGCTGTCACTTTGTTCATGTCAGGCATTAATCTATCATCCTCTCCAGTTCTGAAGTCCAGGTAAACAGTTTTATGAGAGAAGGTTGAAAACTCGTTGCTAAAACAGACCTTGTACACTCCCTTCATGGTTGTTGTATGGGAAAAGCTGTCATATTGCTTTTTACGTTCCTGATACAGCACATTATTCAATGGATCTGTAACAAAACAGTCAACATCATAGTTTCCTCCAGCAATAACCTGTATGGAAAGAAAAGTAATGATATTAAGACTCTTTTAAGTTGTTTAACAATGTTTTTCAACTTGGAAAACAAAACATAAATAATCAACATTGCAAAATAAATAAATAAATAAATTAAAAAAAAAAAATAACCATCACTTTTGTTAAAAGCAGCTGTCGGCAAAATTACCTGAAAGTCTATATCAAACTTTGCTCCTTGCTCTAGGTCCTCGTAAAAGCATTGTTTCTCGTTATCTGGCAATTCAAACGTTAATTCGGTGGCATTTGCAATGGCTATATACACAGCCAAAATTAAAAGAAAAGGGTACCTCATAGTGTTTACGTGAAAGAAAACTTAAATTATTCTTTACAATTCACAGAAAGCCTCCTCCATTGACTTACAGCTGAATTGCTGAACTTTCTCAGGCACTTGACAGCTTGAAGCGAAACACCACTGACGTGGCAGGAGGACAGGTTACTTCCGGGTTATATGCCCCTTTACTTTTCAAAATAAAGATTATTTCCGAAATTATAAATCAAGGATTTTTCCAGGTGGAACAGACAGGTTTTTTAATTAGAAATGAAAGAAAAATTATGATCTGAAAATACGAAATAATAACAAAAATGGCGTCTTGTGATATTTTGCACGTGTTATAAATATCGCATTTAATTAATTAATTCTATTAAGGTTCATGGCTGAGGTGTCTGTACACTGTAGACAGTTACCAGTAGGTGGCAGTAGAGAGAAAAAAATAGTTCTTATCTCATGGTGTCATATCCTATTACTTAGGCAAAGCGAGCCCGTATTGTAAACTAGGTGGTCTACACTTCACTATTACTAACGTTTTCATAAGTGTAGAGTCAAAAACTGGTGTAGGAACACATTAGGTGTAAACCAGACACAAAAAGAAGCGATTTAACAAAAACTATAACCTTAACAGGTATAGCCTAGTTTACTTAACAGAAGTCTTAATCTTTGTTTTTATATTGTCTTTCACCATTTCGCTATAATTTCTAAAATATTATTTGTTTAATGTTGTATAACCAAATAACAAATTTACATGACACTGCATTGTGATCTATTTCTAAATATTTGATTTTCCACACTGCCTTTAAAATGTTCACCTCTCTGATCACTGTAATTTTTCAATGACTGGGAAGAAAAATAAATAGGGTATGTAGCACAAGGTTATGTACACAACCGTGCTACGTTTCGTTCCCTTGCTTGAGTAGAAAGTCTCAACCAAACACTATTATAACAATTATAATGACAGTTGGCAAATAGGATTGCATGGGTCAGCGTAAGACATACTGTAAGCCAACACCACTAAACCGTTAAAATTTATTATGAAATTATGGATGGTGGTTGTTTCTGTTTATGCTAATGTCGCATTTAAAGCCAACAATCGGACTCTTATTTTAAAATTCGAGACTGGAGCACGTGAGTCCACTGTGTTTACTCCGAGGTAGGTAGCCTGCACTTTTTCTGTGTAGAGTGGGCGGTGTCACTGCCGAAAGAGCTGGACTTTCACAACTACACAGTTGAAGGAGAAGCTACCAGGTGTAATAATGCAGGACTACACAAAGGCAATGAAGGAGTTTGTGGAAGAACACCCTACAGGGGTCACAGCTGTCTTGGTGACGGGTAGGCTAAACTTAAATCATTAGTTTGCAAGTTTAAAACTGGTTGTGGTTTCCCACGACAACGAAAAACAAGTAAACATGTGAGACTTTGAAACTGAGATTTACAAGCGTTAAACATGACTAAAATCTGAATGCGTTAAGGAACAAAAATTTAATTTATTGTTTTTTTTTTTCTTGTTATTCTCAGATTAGAAATACGTTTTTGTCAGTACAAACATTTTCCAGTAAGCTTGAACGGCTGGTTTTTGCAAGTCATGTAAAATGTAAAAGAGGAAAGTCATGGGACTTCATTAAGATGTGAGAGATGTGGGGACCACGTTTATAATGATAAATATTGATATGTAGGCCTCTTGCATCGTGGATGACCTTTGCCTTTGCTTATCAAAGGTACTGACGGGGTGGTTGACTGCTTTTTTATAGGCTTGATTGTGTTTATGGGGTGCAGTCTAAGGGCGTGTTCACACTTGGCGTCTTTTTCTGACTAGAAAAAGTTGACTAGCGCTTTTTTAGTAAAATAAAAAGCTGGCAGCGTTTTGGTTACAAATAGCAGCCGAGGGCGTCTTTTGTTGCTATAACAACAGCTGCAACTGTAGCCTAGCATATAATGTAAAACAGACGCCGGCAGCTTAAAAAAAACAATGTAACAGTTAACCGCGAGCCTGTTGAAAATCGATTTAAATCGGTCGAGATGCCAAACAAATCGCGATACAATTGGAGTAACTTAGGAGTTTTTATGAATGTAACGTTATCTCTGAGGGGAACTGATTGTCTGTAGAAAAGATTAAGTAGTATTTTATTTTCATTTTGCCCTAAAACGATGCAGTAGTGTTTATAAGTGCAGCTCTGCTTTGTTTACAGCAGTAACCCAGGAGACACTACATCATTGCTGTTCATAGCGCCACCTGCTGGCAGAGAGTGAATTTGCGTATCATTCAGATGCTCGTTCCAAGTAGATATAACCAAAACCCGGAGATCTCCAAAATGGGGCGTGAACACCAAAAGTGGGCAGAACCTCCAAAATGGGGCGGAGTCTTATAAAATCAATATTCTCTGTGTGAGCAGAGCCCAAAGCTCGTGGCCAGTGGTGTTTGGACCGGAGTTTGAGCCTCTGCTTAATGATATAAACGAGAATCACCCACGAGCACTCCCTTTCCCCATCCCAGCGCAGCGCAGGGGAAAGATTTTACTCTATCGCTTTGTTTTAAGCAACGGGGGCATCCCGGGGCTCGAAAGTCGCAGGGTAGGATGGGGTAGTGACGTTGGGTGTAACTGAAAAGGTGCCATTGTCCGGTGAGGTCTGGGGAGGTCCGGTTTCGGAACTGCCGGCTTGGCGATCTCATATCGCATAATCTTATTAACTGCTTATCTTCTGAACTGCAACTTTCTTTACCATGCTATTCAGCGCCAATCCTGCCATGCAGCCAAATTCACTGGTTAAGGTTAGGGTCAGGTGTGGGGTAGGTTTAGGGGTTAGCTTTTTTGTAGCATAGTGTAGGAAATTAACACTGTGATTGACACAACCAATAAAATCTTTAGAATCATCCGTGGGGCAGAGTTTGCGCTGAAGTTGATTGGGAGAAAAAATTGCACATGCGTGTCATGTGCCTGTCTGTCAATGGGAGGAAGCCACGCCCTATTTTTGAGCTCCCACCCCGTTTTGGAGTTCCCGCCCCCATTTGGAGATCTCCAGGCTGCAGTTATACCCTTCTCGCTCGACTGCTGTTTTGTTCAGATATGTTTTATGTAGTATAGTTTCACAAACTAAAGTCAGACCATTCTGTTTTTGCTTCAAATTTTGAAATTATACAGTCTAATTTAGATTAAAAACTGCTCATGCTGCATGTATGCTGCATCTTTGTTTGGATGATAATTAAAATGCCGTGGCTGCTTCTTATTTCAAGTGGAAAAGAGCACAGACAAAGCCTTAGTTTTTTTTATATGAGGAGATTTATTTTATTTGTTTCACTTGCTTATTTGAATTGGGGATGGTTTTAAAATTTGAATTTAGTTGATATTTCATTTTCACAAAGAAACGTGCAGCAATAGCCTAATAAAAGGACACCTTCTCATTTACTGTATAACGTCTTCAATCTCATTTTGTTAAAAAAAAATTGTGAGAGAATTGAATCGTGAAATCAAAATCATGAATCGAATCTTGAGTTGAGTGAATCGTTACATCCCTATTTCAGACTGTGCAGCTCTTTTCACTTGAAACGATTTCAGAGGCTGCTGGGACTCATGGCAGCAGCATCAGCAGTATGTCATCTGGTTTACTACACATGCGCCTGCTGCAGTTTTGGCTGAAATCTCGAGTCCCTTGGACAGCATGGACTTCGGGCCGTTTGCGCATCGCAGTCGCCCATGGCTGCATCAAAGCTGTGGCGTCTGCTTCGGGCTGTGGTCAGAATCTCAGATCTGGGGGCACATAAACCACTTGGAGCTGGAAGCAGTGTTCTTAGCTCTAAAGGATTTTCAGCCACAGCTGGAACAGCAGCATGTACTGATTCGCACCAGCAAACATGTCTGTGGTTTTGTACATAAATCACCAAGGAGGTGTATTCTCCAATGCTCTGTACAAGCAGGCAGCGAATCTCCTGCTACGGGTGGACCGTCACTTTCTCTTCATCAGAGCAGCGCACATCCCCAGTCTCCTGAACCACAGAGCTGACATGCTTTCATGGAGATATGCAAATGAGATATGCAAAATCAGGGAGGAGGGGGCATCGTTGATACTCATCGCCCCGAACTGGCCGAACTGGCTAAACCTGCCTTGGTTCCCAGACCTGACAGAGCTGCTGGCGGCGCCGCCCTGGCTGATCCCCATCAGGAAGGATCTGCTATCTCAGGTGAGTGGCTCGGTGAGGCACCCGAACCCAGAGTTGTGGAGCCTTCATGTGTGGCTGCTTCGGGGATATCAGAGGAGCTGAGTGCCCTGCATTCTCGTGTGCTTGACACGCTTACGGAGACGCGAGCGCCCTCCATGAGATGTTTGTATCTCCTAATGCTGCATTCACGTACTATAGGAATTATCGTACATACGAGTTTCCAAGTCAGAAATTGGCCATATAAGGCCTCTCTAAGGCCGTTCATGTCCAGTTTCTGACTAGGAAGCTTGTATTTACGATAATTCCGATAGCACGTGAATGCAGCATAAAATGGGAACTGTTTTCTCCTTGTTGGATGTTCTGAGTTTTCTACAGTACAGGCTGGATAGTGGATGTCTACCATCAACGTTGAAAGTCTATGTGGCCACTATTGCCTCATTTCGTTCCCCGCTGGATGGGCAATTGATCGGTAGGCATACGCTGATGGTGAGATTTCTTAAGGGGGCGAGGAGATCGCATCCACCTTCAGTTCCACCCGGGGACCTAGAGGTAGTGCTAAGAGCTCTTTCACAGCCACCATTTGAGCCTTTAGCATCCATTGCTATGAAGGAACTAACTCTCAAAACTTAACTACTTCTTACTCTCGCCTCGGCTAAGCGCATAGGGGATTCATAATCGTTTTCTGTGGACAGCTATTGTATTCGTTTTGGACCCGGTGACTGCAGCGTCACACTCCGGCCGAGACTGGGCTACGTGCCTAAATCGCTATCTCCCCACTTCAGAGTGCAGACTGTTTTGCTATCTGCACTGTCTTCTGAGTCATTGACCTTGTGTGATGCGGGCGCACGGATTTCGGTGTCCCCCGTCAGGGTTTTGAGAATTTACATTGACCGCATGCGCGTCCACGTTTAATGCTTCTCGTAGCTATGTGAAAAATATCTGTCTGTATAAAGTGTATAATTGGAACACAGCTCATTGATGGAGCTGATGAGCTGATGATCTGAATGAGAGAGAGAGAGAGATGCAGAGCAGGGGGACGAACAGGATTAAGAAATGCTGCTTAAGAACATTTGATTTTGAAACTTGTGAATCCATTAGAATCTTTAGAAGACAGAATCATGAATAGATTTTTCGTGCACCCCCAGTTTTGACGGCATGGCAACAACACTTCCTCTTCTCTAAAGCAGCGCAACATGGCTTTGCCTCCTTTGTAGCATGTTCCCGGGGGAAAGTTCATGTAAATTTCAGGGTTTGTGATGTCAGCAACCCGGGAAATAGTATTATGGGAAGCCATAATTGTAGGCATTAATCTCCATTTGCATTGAACTTTCAGCTTCGTAACTTTGCAGATATTGTTTATGCTCAGACAGCAACATTACACACTAATTAATCAACATTACACACTAATTAATCAACCACACCTTTAAGAGAGTAGGTTAGAGGTGATATAATGATGCTGGACTAATGTCGCACCTGTACCGGTAGGTGTCGGGCTCTTTGCCCTGCGGAGATGGCTGGCTGGGGGAGTCTGCCGGAGCAAAGCCCGCTTGGATGGCAAAACTGTTCTGATAACGGGAGCCAACACTGGTATCGGCAAAGAGACAGCGGTGGACATGGCCAAGAGAGGTAAGTTCATTTCAATGGAGCTCTAGAGATTTTATTTTAAAGTATTGGTTGAAGTAGCTTCATATGAGGAGTATATATATATACAGCGGAGGAAAGAATTATTTGATCCCCTGCTGATTTTGTACGTTTGCCTACTGACAAAGAAATGATCAGTCTATAATTTTAATGGTAGGTTTATTTTAACAGTGAGAGACAGAATAACAACAAAATTATCCAGAAAACGCATTTCAAAAAATTTATAAATTGATTTGTATTTTAAAGGGGTCATCGGATGCAAAATTCACTATACAAGTTTACAAGTTTGAACATAAATGTGTGTTGGACGAGTGTTAACACATCCATCCTATAATGATTAAAAATCCACCCAGTGTTTTTTTTTTAAATCCCTATTTTAAAATCCTCTCTCAAATCAGGCTGTTCTGAGATTCCTGTCAGAATGATGTAGTTCTGTACAGACCGCTCCCACAATAGTTGATTGTAAGTCAGTAAGTCGTTTCCCATCATGCTTTTGATCAGCGCAGTTGGTGAAGAGCAACTGCTCAATCCGATACAGCCAGCACACGTCAGCATGACGTCAGCAAGTTCCTTGATTATTACGCCAGACTGGGAGTATAGTTCCTAGCCAAATCGGCCTAGAAAATCGCAACTTTTCATTTTCCGCCAAAAATGAAACTCTCGAAACTCTTTGGTCATTTTTGAACGCGATGCTACTGGTCTAATCGGATTCAATTATCTATGCTAAGCTATGCTAAAAGTGCTATCGCCAGATCCAGAGATCAGCTAAATGGATTCAAAAATGGTAAAACTCAACTTATTAACTCTGGGGGAGTTGGAGAATGAGCCTATTTCCAAAAAAAGTGGAGTGTTCCTTTAAAATGCAAATCAATTTATAACTTTTTTGAAATGCACTTTTCTGGATTTTTTTGGTGTTATTCTGTCTCTCACTGTTCAAATAAACCTACCATTAAAATTATAGACTGATCATTTCTTTGTCAGTGGGCAAACGTACAAAATCTGCAAATAATTTTTTTCCCCACTGTACCCTAGGGAAAAAAGACAAAATTGCATTTGATAAACATTTATTTTGTACTATGTAGAATACAAATAGATTTACATATTTATGTACTTAATAAAAATACCCTGCAATTGTACTTCTCTTATACTAAACCGATATACTTAAAATCTACTAATTTGAGACAATTACTTTTGTGCTTAATGCACTTTAATGGTGCGGAAATAGTGCTGAGGTCAGGGGCGAATTGGCCATCAGGCAATTCTGGCAAATGCCAGAGGGGCCGGACCATTTTTTTTTAATGTGGGGCAGTTAGATTATATTTAATCTAACCGCCCCACATATATATATATATATATATATATATATATATATATATAAATGTTTTTTTACAGGCCAACAGCACATAGGATGGGTTTTTATCGCTTGCACGATTTCACTATGGTTATAATAATAATAATATTAATTATAATAAATGTTAAGCATTTCACCCAGTCGGCCACAGGTCCCGAGATGGGCCAACCCAGTGGCGGACTGGCCATCTGGAGTACCGGGAGTTTTCCTGGTGGGCCGCTGTACAATGTGGGCATCATCATACAATTCTTCATTAGAAAATAACTCTTGTCAAGCAATTGAAAGGTACAATAAAAACAGTCCACTTTCTGCACTAAATTCCAAGTCTTCTAGAGCAGAGCATTGTTATGGACTAATATTATGGTAGGCATTTAACTTTAGTGATATTAAACTCTCCCTCTAAGAGACGTGTAAAAATATTATTTATTAATTGCCATATACACCAGGAAAGACAAATTATAATGTAAAGACGTATGACGATCATTCATTAATGTTAATGATAATAGCCTAATTATATACTGTGTGTGTGTGTGTGTGTGTGTGTGTGTGTGTGTGTATATATATATATATATATATATATATATATATATATATATTACTGTATTGTGTTATATTTGTATGTTCGTAAGTGGTGTTAAAAATAGCTCTATAATGAGCTGGTGGGTTTATGGTGTGGTGGGCCGCTCTGTGCCAAAAAGTCCAGGGCCACTTTTTAGCCCCAGCCCGCCCCTGGCTGAGGTCCAACTAAAGATATACTTAAGTATAACTGATTGTGCTAAAGTGGAACTTCATGTACTTCAGGAACTTTATTTAAAGTTTACTTCAGGTACACACTTTAAATATCTTGCATTTAAAGACTGATATTATACAGAGATTATATAATCCGTATTAATAGTGGTATTAAAATGCATTTTAGGCATAATCAGAGTTGGGTATAACGCGTTACACAGAAACGCATACTGTAATTTAATTGCTTTTCCTGGTAACGCAGTAACGTTACATTTTAAATTTATGTAATTTGATTACAGTTACTTAAGTCAATAAAATTACGTTACTTAAGTTACAAATGCAGTGATAAAAATTATGAACTAAAAAATCATGTTTTGCGGGTCAGTGTGCCCTTTAATAAATCACCGGACAATGTGAGCTAAAATGCAGACGAGTAAATGTCGTATTTCAGTTCGTATGAATCATATTTCAAAATATTGCACTTGACATATTTTAGTCTGGCATTATAGTTTTGGGAAAAGTTTAACAAGTGAATGTGTACAAGTTTATGTTACAGTAACACTAATAAGTAAAAATGAATGACTCATCAGAATGAGATCATGCGCTGCATTAAGGCATCACAGTTCAAGCCAAGGCTTTTTCCTCAAAACGCGTCTTCTTCCAAAAACGAAAAGTAGCCGAGATGAACTTGAATCTTTCTTAGTATACGGAGGTGATGTGGACATTTACATGTTCGCGCGTCTCAAGCCTGGTTTCGCGTGGATGATGATTTTATAGCGCGCGATGTGCGTGGGTGTGATATAAGTGAGCTCAGACGGGAGAGACTGCCTCGCCTTGGTTTCATACGGATTATTTTAGAATATTTGTTTTCGACATGACTATTATTTATTACTTCATTTAATAATAGACACATCAAGCTTTCTTTAGATATAGCCCACTGTATTTCTCATGTCCTTTTCGTTCATTTTAGTGACTGCATGGTTTCAGGAAGATATTCGAGGAGACTGAGAATGCAGAAAGCACACCGAATTAGTTTATTTTCCAAAAAAAAAAAAAAAAGTTTTGTTGATATTGGGAGTGTAGGCTATAAAAATAATACTTATGTATTTTTTTCAGTCAATATTAAATTAATGAAAAAAACTATGAGTTTCTCTTTGTAGTAATATTTTATTGGAAAGTAACTTGAAAGTAAAGTAATTAGTAATCTGATTACTTTTTAAATGCAGTAATCAGTAATGTAATCAAATTACAATTTTAAAGAAGTAATTAGTAATTTGTAGTGGATTAATTTTTTGTAAGTAATTTATCCAACACTGGGCATAATATTAAGAAATGTGCATTGTGCAATAAATAAATACTAAATAAATAAATAATAAAGTGATATGTCAATAAATATGTTACTGGATTTGAAGTAAACTTAGTATGAAATAAATGCATTTTAAATAAATTATGGCATAAGTTTTTGTTGTTGTTGTTGTTGTTTTACTAGGGTAGTAGCTAAGTCTATTTTATGATATTAATGTGTCAGTAGGCATGTCCAAGATTATAACAAAAATGATTGGGGGTTAGCCCATCTTATTTTCACTAAAAACTCAAAGTATGTGATTATTTAAAAAAGCAAAACTTCATGTCAGCCTTGAAACACAGTCCTCAGGGTCTAAAGGGATCCACTATGTTTTGTTTTTCGTGACAAGGCAAAAAACTGTCCTTGATTTAAAGGACAAAAGTTTAAGCAAAACAATTTCAAATAGCTTCACTTTCATAGTTATTTTTTTGTGCAGTCTCTGGAGAGTTACACCACCTATGCATTTGATATTTCTGACTCCACAAAAATTAATTTTATAATTTTCATCATAGTAGTGGTGCATTCAGTGTATTCAAGTCCATTTTTGGTCTGAACTGAATATTTAATGTTTTTTTGTTTGTTTTTTTAAGATCCAGACACAAAATGAGCATCGCATTAATGTTCATAAAAGTTGTGCTAAAGTAAATTCTGTTCTAGTATTTCACAAACAGACTTATTATATCATTTATGGAGGCTCTAACTTATTAACTTGATTGATATTTATACTGATTGATGTTCAGTACCCTCCTTATGCATTGTGTTTTGAAAAGGATGATAAATCCACGTTGGGGAAGATAAAACTGGTTTAATTATGCAATCCATCTCTTATCAAACCACTCTAATTCTTAGGCTAATGACACACCTTCATGGTTAGAAATATCTGTCATCGCCGAGAGAGTGCATAAGAGCCTTGTAGTATTGTTGTATTTGTTGAAGGATTGATGGTTGGTCATAATAACAACCATTTATAAACCATTGTTCAGGTGCAAGGGTGATCCTGGCTTGCCGAGACATGGGCAGAGCCACCAAAGCAGCAGATGAGGTCAGAAAGAGGAGTGGAAATGGCAATGTGGTTGTGAAGATGCTGGATCTGGCCTCCTTGCAGTCAGTCCGAGCTCTGGCCAAAGATGTGCAGCAGAATGAAGAGAGACTGGACATTCTCATTAATAATGCTGGTAAGGAATATCAGCCAGATTGTAATGCATAAACACATGGTAGTTACAAACTATTTTATTTTTTGGAAACAGTTTTGCTCTGTCAGTGAATTAAACCAATTTATTTATTTATGTATGTATTCAGTTGTGTTTATTGAAATTTTATATTATATTTTATGTATTATATTTTTCTGCCAACAGGGATAATGATGTGCCCACAGTGGAAGACCGACGATGGCTTTGAGATGCAGTTTGGTGTGAACCATCTGGGTCATTTCCTGCTGACCAACTTACTTCTGGACTTGTTGAAGAAATCAACACCCAGCCGTGTTGTCAATGTTTCCAGCCTGGCCCACGAGAGAGGTGTGGAAACCTATATATCTTTATATGCTAAACTCAATCACTCATAACAAAACACTTATTTTTTCATTATTTTGTAGTCTCTAAATTATTGTAAGTGGTGATTGTACTCCTTATCCAGTTCTCTGACAAGATGCTTTGTTTTGACAAAATGTTA
This sequence comes from Acrossocheilus fasciatus, assembly GCA_036784905.1. Lineage (NCBI taxonomy): Eukaryota > Metazoa > Chordata > Actinopteri > Cypriniformes > Cyprinidae > Acrossocheilus > Acrossocheilus fasciatus. The sequence continues at coordinate 16,862,116 of CM071944.1, forward strand.
ATGTTCTTGTGTTTTACCATTGTAGGGCATTAACTTAATTACTGTATACGTAAAAACATAATTCTGATTGAAATGTATTACATGTATCATTTACAATGTAAACACATTTAAATTATTTATGCGGCACATTCAATATTTGGATTCCTTACAATATTTCAAACTATTTTCTGTTGAACAGGCAAAATCCATTTTGATGATATAAACCTGGAGCAAAACTATGATCCATCAGTAAGCTATCGACAGAGCAAGCTGGCCAATGTTCTGTTTACCCGGGAACTAGCTGTCAGACTGAAAGGTAAACTATAGACCTGAATCAGGTTAGAGGCTATATTGAAGGATGAGAACGAGGCTGTAAAAGATTTATAATCTTTATAATATCACCCTGTATAAATGTCCTAGATCATATTATTTTCACAACTCACAACTTTCAAAACAGTTTTATACATTTTTTTTTTTTTTTATATATATATATATAGAAAGTTTTTTTTCTGAAAGACGTTTCATCACCTGAACATTTGGCATTCTGTTAAACTACAGTCGTGGCCAAAAGTTTTGAGAATTACATAAATATTAGTTTTCACAAAGTTTGCTGCTAAACTGCTTTTAGATATTTGTTTCAGTTGTTTCTGTGATCTACTGAAATATAATTACAAGCACTTCATACGTTTCAAAGGCTTTTATCGACAATTACATGACATTTATACAAAGAGTCAGTATTTGCAGTGTTGGCCGTTCTTTTTCAGGACCTCTGCAATTCGACTGGGCATGCTCTCAATCAACTTCTGGGCCAAATCCTGACTGATAGCAACCCATTCTTTCATAATCACTTCTTGGAGTTTGTCAGAATTAGTGGGTTTTTGTTTGTCCACCCGCCTCTTGAGGATTGACCGCAAGTTCTCAATGGGATTAAGATCTGGGGAGTTTCCAGGCCATGGACCCAAAATTTCAAAGTTCTGGTCCCCGAGCCACTTAGTTATCACTTTTGCCTTATGGCACGGTGCTCCATCGTGCTGGAAAATGCATTGTTCTTCACCAAACTGTTGTTGGATTGTTGGAAGAAGTTGCTGTTGGAGGCTGTTTTGGTACCATTCTTTATTCATGGCTGTGTTTTTGGGCAGAATTGTGAGTGAGCCCACTCCCTTGGATGAGAAGCATCCCCACACATGAATGGTCTCAGGATGCTTTACTGTTGGCATGACACAGGACTGATGGTAGCGCTCACCTTTTCTTCTCCTGACAAGCCTTTTTCCAGATGCCCCAAACAATCGGAAAGGGGCTTCATCGGAGAATATGACTTTGCCCCAGTCCTCAGCAGTCCATTCACGATACTTTCTGCAGAAGATCAATCTGTCCCTGATGTTTTTTTTGGAAAGAAGTGGCTTCTTTGCTGGCCTTCTTGACACCAGGCCATCCTCCAAAAGTCTTGGCCTCACTGTGCGTGCAGATGCACTCACACCTGCCCGCTGCCATTCCTGAGCAAGCTCTGCACTGGAGGTGCCCTGATCCCACAGCTGAATCAACTTTAGGAGACCAAAGTTTTGAGAATGACACAAAAACATCCTCAGAGAGCAACTTCTCCCAACCATCCAAGAACAGTTTGGTGACGAACAATGCCTTTTCCAGCATAATGGAGCACCTTGCCATAAGGCAAAAGTGATAAGTAAGTGGCCTGGGGAACAAAACATTGACATTTTGGGTCCATGACCAGGAAACTCCCCAGAACTTAATCCCATTGAGAACTTGCAGTCAATCCTCAAGAGGCGGGTGGACAAACAAAAACCCACAAATTCTGACAAACTCCCAGCATTGATTATGTAAGAATGGGCTGCCATCAGTCAGGATGTAGCCCAGTAGTTGATTGACAGCATGCCAAGACGAATTGCAGAGGTCTTGAAAAAGAAGGGTCAACACTGCAAATATTGAGTCTTTGCTTAAACTTAATGTAATTGTCAATGAAAGCCATTGGCACTTATGAAATGCTTGTAATTTTACTTCAGTATACCATAGTAACATCTGACAAAAAGATCTAAAAACACTGAAGCAGTAGACTTTGTGAAAATTAATATTTATGACATTCTCAAAACTTTTGGCCACGACTGTACAGTACAATCTACTAAATGCGCTGTATTTCTATCTCTCACAGCCTTGTTTTCATTCCTGTCAATAATTAAATGTGACACTACCCTGACTAAGGTCTATAATGAAAACTTTCTTGCTCTTACAGTATTGAAATGTCACATCTGCACACACACACTCAAACATGCTGCTTTGCAAACTCTCTCCCTGTCTATCATTCAGGCACCGGAGTGACAACTTATGCTCTTCATCCTGGGGTGATCCATACAGAGCTGGGACGACACTTTTTCCCCTCTCTGCCTTTATGGAAGAGACTTTTGTTCATGCCCTTTTTTTTCTTTCTCAAAACACCTTGGCAGGGTGCGCAGACCACCATCTACTGTGCAGTGGATGAGAGTCTGCAGAACACCAGTGGCCTTTACTACAGGTCAGTAGCTTCTTCTATCATGTGTGTTAAAGGGGTCATATGATGCTTTTTTAAAGATCATTATTTTGTGTATTTGGTGTAACAGAATATGTTGACATTCTTTAATGTTCAAAAAACACATTATTTTTCAAATACTGTACATTATTGTAGGTCCTCTATGCCCCGCCTCTCTCAAACGCTTCGTTTCCTACAAAGTCCCTCCTTCCAACAAGCGCAGTCAGCTCTGATTGGCCAACTGGCACAGTGCATTGTGATTGGCCGAACACCACAAGAACTCGCCAGAAATGTAACACCCCTTTCCATAGTCGCGAGCTTCAGCTTTCAAAATAAAAGTAAAGATAGTTAATAATGCCCGTAGTTTTACCATCAGTTCAAACCTGAAAGAGGAACAGAGTCACGTGACAGACACAGTGATGAAGCTCGTATGTGTTTGCACACAAGCCGCTATTAAGATAGCTGACGCGCTGTGATGGACCCCCTTTCTCTCAATTCAATTCATTTCAATTCAATTCAATTCAATTCAGAAAGCCTTATTGGCATGGCAAAAACATACATTTTGTATTGCCAAAGCATTAAAACAACATAGAAAATGATTTAGAATATCTGAACATTTAGTAAAGCCTAGAGAAAATAATAGTAATAATGAAACTAAATAAAAAAGGCGATATTATATAAACACATGGCTAGATATAGCAAAAAATAAATAAATAAAATAATAGTATTAATAAAATAAATAAAGAATTATAATAATAAATAAAGGATTGTACTACAGAAATCATGTAACAACTGAACTGGATTACAGGTGTTAAATTAGGGGAATATTTTATTAATTTTGGGGTGGTAGTGGTCTCTGATATCTTTATATTTTGTGCATTCTGTGAGGAAGTGCAGCTCCATCTCCGTCACTCCCAGGATGCAGTGCGAGCAGAGTCTGTCCTCATGAGAGAGTCAGGTCTGTCTGCGCCGGCCCGTCTCTACGGCCAGACTGTGTTCACTGAGTCTGTACATCGTCAGTGTTTTCCTGAGTCTCACATCACTCTCTCTCTCTCTCTCTCTCTCTCTCACACACACACACACTCACACACGATGCGCAAAACTCCGCATTTGAACAGTCAATAGCAAATACTTAAACTAATAACAAAACATACTTACAGTCACTGATTCAGAAGCGCCAGATTGTCATAGTAAAGTCAGAATTACCTCCTCTCCTAGGTTTACGAAATGGTCGTCCATAAAATGCGATGTGATAACATCTGTGTTGTGCTGTTTTGTTGTAAGTAATCTTAATGATTACTAAATGCATCTACTTTTGGAAGGCCAAATAAAGTGCTTTTGCTTTCGCACAGAAACACACCGCGTCTCCCTGACACAGCTGCATCAACACTACTGCAGTTACTGAAACCACGCCTTCTTTCCTCGCGTGCACATTTGGGTGGCGTTACGCAAATATATCCACATCGTGACGTAGACGTGGGGGCGTGTTTGAATGAGCCGTTTTAGGGGGGCGTGGCAGAGTCTTAACTTTGATAAAGAATATCTCTTTGGTTTTGAGACTTTAGTCTTTGCAACTTCAGGGATCTTCTCTATGCACAATCAGCTTGTAACACTCCAAAGAAAAAGGAAAACTTGAAATTGCATCATATGACCCCTTTAAATGCAGTCTAGTAAGATTTTGCTCATCAATGCCTGTGAGAGATGTACACAAAATTTCTAAAGTTAGTATTACAATGGCCGACAACATTTAACATGTCACTGCTCCCCTGATATCATATACTGGCACCAAATTGTAACAAGTTGATGACAAACTTGAGACAGAAATCTTTGTTTCACAATGTATGTCATTGTCATTTAATAAGTTCACAATTGAAAACAACCATTTTTAAGCTTTTATTCACACAGTGTTTTCTGACCATTGCTGTTCAATTATGATCATTTCCGGCTGTGGTTAATTTTTCTCTTTTGATGGTTTTGCAGTGATTGTGCTCCCAAAGAAGCAGCTCCTCAGGGTAGGGATGATGCTGCAGCTAGCAGACTGTGGGATCTCAGTGCTTCCATGGTGGGCCTGGCTTGAGACAATACCTTACCCAGTGAATATCACTCTCTTCATTTAAAAAACAGTTTGTCACATTTTCCTGTGTAGATTGTACATTCCTAATTGGCAGACTATTACATCTGCCTACTTTATATGACGTACAGAAAGCCAGTTTAAATAAGAATGTGGGAAAGTAGTGTTTCAGTGTCTGTAATGACTGCAATGTGTAACCGCAATATGAAGTGTGAATTTAAGCATTAGTTATATATCATAATGCTATTATCTATATTGTATGTATCTTTACAAATTAGACATTTGATCTATTTAAACAAACAAAAAACAGATTTCATTTTCATTGCTTGTGTAATTGGAGACCATTTATCATGATAGAATTATGTATGTAAAATAAATGTAGGTTAACATTTTTATGAAGCCTATTTTTGAATGTTGAAAATAAGGGATTAAATGGATTGTTAACCTATAAAAAGAAAGCCCGAATAAGTTACGGTAAAAAGCATTTTATAAAAGCTGTAGCATAACATGAACAGTGTTTTGGAATAAAATTGGAATTTTAAAAAATATTTTCCCTGTACATAAACAGAGTTTATTTAAAAGTTTGTTAAATAAACAAATTTAAACTTTAAACTTTGATGTTGTTTTCATTAATCCATAAGCATTATTGTCATCAAACAGTAATGAAGTCTGCATTAGGAAACACTTTACACATTTCCAGTTTATGAATCTAAAAACTACTTTTAACTTCTAGAGATGACTGTGATTGAGAAATGTTCTATATATATTTACATACACCAGAGACATACATACACTTATATATAAAGGCAGTTTTTCATGTATAAATGTCTATTTATTCTCTGTGAAAATACAGTATATATGGAAATATTTACTTTGATTAAGTTGACACTAAATCTTTTTCTACTTACCAGTTTATATGATATTGTGTTCTCAAAATAATGTAGGGGCACCTCTGTCAATTTATTTTTCACACATTTTATTATTCTCCAGTAGTACGTCAGACCGTAAGCCAACACCATTCATTGTTTAAAATTTATTGTGAAACTATTGATGAATGTTTCTGCGTATTCTGCAGCCGCATTTGATTTTTACAAGCAACAATCGGACTCTTATTTTGCAAATTCAAGACTGAAGCGCCACAGTGTTTATTCTGAGGTAAGTACAGTTTTTTTTCTGTGTAGTGTAGGGGAGGTGATCTGTCTGCAGACACTTTCACTGCTGAAAGAGCTGGACTTTCACAACTACACAGTTGAAGGAGAATCTACCAGGTGCAATAATGCAGGACTACACAAAGGCAGTGAAGGAGTTTGTGGAAGAACACCCTACAGGGGTCACAGCTTTCCTGGTGACAGGTAGGCTAAACTTAAATCATTGCTTGTGGCTTCCCACGACAACAAGAAATATATAAATATGGGGCACTTTAAACCTGAGATTTACAAGCGTTAAGAGAGAAGTGGTGATGTAAAGAGGTGAGGTAATGATGCTGGACTAATGTCACACTTGTACCGGTAGGTGTCGGGCTCCTTGCCCTGCAGAGATGGCGGGCTGGGGGAGTCTGCCGCAGCAAAGCCCGTTTGGACGGCAAAACTGTTCTGATAACGGGAGCCAACACTGGTATCGGCAAAGAGACAGCGGTGGACATGGCCAAGAGAGGTCAGTTTATTTTAATGGAGCTCTGAAAATGTTATTTTAAAGAACTGGCATCATATGAGAGGTTAAGTATACGTATAAGATGATAACAAAAATTACAGCATCTTAAATCAGTTTTAAAGCATGTTATGTGGTTGACCCATCTGTTTTTCATTAAAAGAATTTAAAGTATGTGATAGGAAAAACTGCATTTATTTTATTTATTTATTTATTTATTTTTGTGACATGGCAAAAAAAAACTGACCTTGATTTAAACAACAAAAGTCTAAACAAATATGTGACCCTGGATCACAAAACCAGTCATAATATTTCTTGAAACTGAGATATATACATCATCTGAAAACTGAATAAATAAGCTTTCTATTGATATATGGTTTGTTCGGATAGAAAAATATTTGGCTGAGATGCAACTATTTGAAAATCTGGAATCTGAGGGTGCACAAAAATCTAAATGTTGAGAAATCTGGATTTCAAGTTATCCAAATTAAGTAGCAATGCATATTACTAATCAAAAATTAAATTTTGATATATTTACGATTGGAAATGTACAAAATATCTTCATGGAACATGATCTTTATTTAATATCCTGATTTAATATTATGATTTTTTGCATAAAAAAAAAAAAGATAATTTTGACCCATATAGTGTATTGTTGGCTATTGCTACAAATATACATGTGTGACTTAAGACTGGTTTTGTGGTCCAGGGTCACATATTGATACTATTTTAAAGGGGTCCTACTAAGTTTTTTCTACTTCCTTTGTGCGTGATGTTGCTTTTTGTGCGTGATGTTGCTTTTTGTGCATGAAAAATATCTGCAAAGTTACAAATAGTCCACACTGCATAAAGTCAACTCCAAAAGGAGTTATTCTCTAAGCACAGTTTCTGAACTCCATCGAATTCCTCGATTGTCTTTTAAGTTGTTGTTTTTTTTTTGTTTTTTTTAGGAAATGCACGTCAGTGTCCCCTCAAATTTTAAATATTTATGCCCAAGGTTGCATTAGTTGTGTTTTTTCGCCATGTCCAAGGAACTCCATTTCACAGATCTAATATACTGATAAACATGTAGACTGTGGCTATAAGAACTGTGTGTGTTTATGGCAAAAGAGTCTGCTTTATGTGTGTGTATGCATGCTTAGTGTGTGCTCTCAGAAAACTGTTTATCAGAAGTTTATACTGGCAAGGCTTTTTAAACGCATGCAAAGAATAAACATTTCATAATGACTAATCTGCAATGTCTCATGAGCCCCACAGAGATAATAATAAAAAGGCAGTGGCTGTTTACACTGTGTTAATAGCAATAGAGGCTATTTAAACTAAGTTAAAATAGTGATAGATGCTATTTACACTGTTAAAATAACAGGATTTTCTGCTATTTATACTACTTATTGCAAATAGTGGCAAATATCTGCACCTCAGTATTGTAGTACATTATAAAACTGTATGCAATAAAAATGTATTGAGTGTAGGCTAAATGATAATGTTAATTCAAATTATTAAATGAATCCCACCTTATTGGGACAATAAAGCCCTCCCTAAACCAACCCTAACCCTACCCGATACTTTATTTTCAACTTTTCGATCATTTCCTTAATTTCTATTAAAAATAAATGTCTTTCTGATGTGATGTGATATGAGATTTGAAAGGTGAGAAAAAAAGTTTGGTAAAAGGCAGATTCGAACCCGGATCGTGTTAGAAACGACTTCGGTAGGCACTTTACCATCTACACCACTACAGCTGTTAATAGACATGCGTCTTTTGTAATGTTGACTAGCCTAATCACAAGTTGGTGGGCGGAGTTAGTGCAAATAGCCTCTGCCAACAAAGTGGGCTATTTGTACTTAGTGTAAATAAACACTTCTTAATGGATATTTTTTATTGTTGCCGTAGTAACCAAGGCATCTCTGAAGGCACAGCCCTCTTCTGGAAAGGGGGCGGGCAGCTCATTTGCATTTAAAGAGACACATGAAAACAGTATGTTGTTGCTTTCACCCAAAAAGTGATATTCTCAGCATGTTCTGTTGTAGATTTGTGCTGAAACTTCACAGACGCAATAATGGTATATGCGATGGGTTTGAAAGGGATGATAAATCCACAGGGGGAGATAAAACTGGTTTAATTATGCAATCCATCGCTTATCAAACCACACTAACGATGGCCCAGTTTGTAACTTATGACACCTTCATGGTTACAGATTTGTGATCAGTGAGAGAGTGCATACGAGCCTTGTTGTATTTGTTGAAGGCTTGATGGCTGCAGAAAAGCATTGCATCATGCCAAGATACAACATAATGACCATTTATAAACCATTGTTCAGGTGCAAGGGTGATCCTGGCTTGCCGAGACATGGGCAGAGCCAACAAAGCAGCAGATGAGATCAGAAAGAGGAGTGGAAATGGCAATGTGGTTGTGAAGATGCTGGATCTGGCCTCCTTGCAGTCAGTCCGAGCTCTGGCCAAAGATGTGCAGCAGACTGAAGAGAGACTGGACATTCTCATTAATAATGCTGGTAAGGAATATCAGTCAGATTGTAATGCATCTGCATATGAACATGGTTTATATCTATGTATTTATATATTTATTCTAGGGCTGTCAGTTTAACAGGTTAACTTAATTAATTAGTTATGAAAAATAATGTGATTAAAATATTTTAATGCAGTTAACGCACTGGCCCCGTCCCCAGACCTGTACGTCATCTTACATTTCATACACTTGACGGTTGACAAATATGATAAAGGGCAACAATGCAGTTATGCCCTAAAATTCAAGATATTGGGGCAAAAAATGACCCTGTATGCGTTTTTTGTCTTATATTTAAAGCTGCAATCCATAACTTTTTTTGGTTAAAAATGATCCGAAATCAATATTTGAGCAAGTACATAACCAGCCAGTATTCAAAACTATCGCCTTACTTTAGCCTGATTCACATCGGTAAGCTTATAATAATGTTTTCTAATTTGAGTGGTGCGGGTAGGTTTTTGCAGGAAATTCGAGCACAGCACTGCATCATTACATCACGTCTGTAAACATAAAGAAGTTGTCCCGGCTACTAGGCTATCACATGCGAGGATCCTGCAGGTGGTGGATTGTTTAGCATTTTCTCACTGAAGCTAGAATTATTAAATGTATCATTTTGATGGCAGATTGTAATCCAGAAAGGATTATGTGTTTATGAAACACATGGGAATGAAATGAAGTTATATTCCAGTTTTAAATGTGCTTCTGATTACAGATAGCCTGGGATTACACAAGATTTGTATTTTAAAGAAAACCAGTTCGAAGGGAGCATAGTTTGCTTTCTGGGTTAAAATAATTTCTTTATATGAAATTCAAATGGTATAACAATTAGAGATTAGATTGTACAGAAATTGAAATCTACACGCTAATACACACTATACTCATAGTCACGCAATGCTGATGTTGGTAACATTAATAATTTGAGAATAAAGTATAACAATAATAATACTTTGCACGGTTTGATGTGATATGAGATAACTGATCTTTAGATTAAATCACCATTGGTAGCGTGATTTATTGTAATGATTTTTTCCTCAGTTGGTCAAAACAAACGTGGCAAACTTGTTACTTACTTGTTCAGATGGCAATATACCATGAAAATTCTTATTTGGGTCATATATTCCAAGACATAGGCTAGAATCTGAGATTGCGAAGTACAGTAAACAATCCACACTGGTGCGGTGCCTGACAGCTACAAATTCACCTCAAAACATTCATCCGTGCTGAAGCCGTGCCGGAGCACAGCCCACGCAAGCAAGATAATTCTGCACACAGCTGCAGTTCCAGGTTTTCAAACAGAGATGGTGACAAAAAGGCAAAATTTACGAACTGCAGCTTTAACTTATATCATATGATAAGCGATATCACACGAGTGCTGATTTTGTCCCGAATATAACGAGTTTAAGTTAAATGTTATTTTTATACAACAGTTCAGTAAATAAGAAGTTGATATTGTGTTATATTATAAACACAATATTACGTGTTTTTGCTAAATTTTGCAGAGAACATATTACCTTTAAAGCCATAGCAGAATTGACCTTATGCACGGTTACTTCCTGGTTGTAGATAAGCCAGCTCAGTCATTTCCGGTCAAGTGTACTGTGCCGTAAGAGGAGCCTCCTTTACTCGGTTTCTCTACATAATCCATTCACAATTTGGAGAAAAGTTTTATTTGTCTAAGAGGACCAAATGTTCACCTATACTGTTTCAGGAATGACAAATGCGAATGTTTAATTTATGCGAGTGAATCCATTAAATTATGCGGCGAGTCATTGCTATGATTAACAGCGGCAACGGAATGAATCATCTGACGAGCCGATGTCAGAATAGAACTGTGCATTAAGTGATTTAGATTAAATTCAGACTAACAAAACTACAGGTCTGTGTTGGATAAAACTTAAACGATGTATTAGGTATTTAAATAATTCAGCATTATAGGCTGCCGACTGGCCTTATTTATTTATTTCTTTAAATGACTTTGTGACTTCCTGCACTTGCTATACTTCATACTTCAGTGCGATAAAGTACCAAATTTGTTATAATAATTATTTTATAATAAATCAGAAGACGTGAAAAAACTAGGTAGTTGAAATGGCAGCTGCAGCTAATGATTGATTCTATACTGCCATCTCCTGGTTATAACGGTAATTTCATCTAAAGTCTTTATTTTTCGCCGAGACACGTTTTTGGCACATTTCTTCATGTTGTCTTCATGAATGAAAAGTGAACCTTTAATAATGCGAATTTTACTGCACAGAGTTGAGAAATAATAAAGGCTTTAAAATTGTATAATATTTTAAAAATGTGTTTATAGCTATGAAGGTAAGATATTGATTATTGAGAATACCATTAAGACCGCCTAACCGCCTGACTATAGTGTTTATTTGTCTCTACCTATATATAGCACATATAAAATGAGCTTCACCGGAAGATTAAGAGCTGGCTTATCTTTATCCGGAAGTTCTAAAAAGCGCTCTGTGCATATGGTCAATTGTGAGTCTCCGAGCAACACGGTGGTGTTTAGTTTCTAAATGAATCTGCGTTTTGAACAAATTGTGTGAATCAATGATTCAAAGGCCGATTCATAAACACAGCCATTTACTTCTTTCCTGAATGAATCAGCCATTTGAGTCGAATCGAATGAAGACATTTACCGCCTTCTGCTTGCTGGCAGATGTAGTTTCTTATTTAAAGTATCATTCAAGTATCATTTCATAAAAATAACAATAAAAACATTAAAGGGATGGGCTTAGTTCACCCAAAATATTAAAATTCTGTCATAATTTGCTCACCCTCATGTCGTTTCAAACACTTATTTTGTGACTGTTAAGACTGTTGGTAACAAAGCTGTTTTGGTAAATGACTTTCATTGTATGAACAAAAAATAGGGTGAATTCGGGTAATCTGGGACACCTAAACTCCAGTGTGTTTATTTCCTGTTCCTATTGTTGTCAAATTATGTTTGTGATTTATTCAAGCAACAAAATATGTATTAAAGTGTTGAAAATGTGTTTTAGATTTTTTTTCTTTCAAACATTTTTTTTGTTGTCCCACATTATCAAATATGATTGAGAATGTGGGACAGCATGCTTTGGGTAATCTGGGACAGTCTTCAAATGGGGGAAATATGCATTTAGGGACTTTATAAATCTAATGACAAGGGTTAATATATGCCATAATGAGAAATGGGTGTTAATTCTGGAGGTTATAGCATTAGCACAAGTTCACAGTAGCTAGCAGCTAGCTAAAGCAGCTAGCTAGAGAGATGCTACAGAGACAGAATCTGGGAAACGTATTCCAATAGCATGCAAAGGTATCAGGATAAACTAAACCTTTAATTTAATTTCCCAAATTCCCAGTTAGTTTAGTATATACAACGGTTCAAATCACTGAGCAGGAGGGGGATCTGCGCCCAGGCCAGTTCAAAATGTTCTGTTCACAAACGCACACACACACAGTCATTAAGTCAGCTAAAATATGAAAATATCCATGGCCTTTAATTAAATCAATGAAATGTATTACAAAATGCAATGGCACCACAGCGTCAGGAAAAGAGATGGCAATAGAAAGAGCGAAGAAGAGAGAGAGAGAGAGGGAAATAAGAGAAATACGAAGAAGCTAAACCAATGGAATGGGAGTAAAATGAAGGGAGCTATTGGTGATAATGTGTTTGGCATGCATAAAGTATGGTGAATATAGTTTTTTTTTTAGGCCTAATACGTATGTCCCAGATTACAAAGTGACCTGTCCCAGATTATCAAATTCAGGCAGAATTTTTTTGGGGGGCACAAAAACACTTAATAGGTGTGGCATGTCTCCTCTGGGCATAATATCTACATAATTTCTTCTGGTGTGGTTAGAAAACATCTTAGGGATTTCAGAAAAATCTAATGTGTTGATCTAATGTGTTAGATAGATATCGAAATAAATCGCAGAAGTCAAAATTGCAAAAAATGTCCCAGATTACCCAAATTCGCCCTACTGAGTTGTTTCTCAGATTATCTTCTTTTATATTCCATAGTTTATGTTAGGATGTTATAGCTTAAATGTTTGTGTAATATATTTTATGTTGAATCAAATACAATTTTTCTTTCGAAAGCTACAGTTTGTAATGTCTACTTGATACTTTCTCATTTAACACAAAATAGCTTTAAATAATCTTTTGTGGATATTTTCAGTCAAATTTATTTTGCGATTAATCGACACATCATGTAATTAATTAGATTAAAAATTTTAATCGACTGACAGCCCTAATTTATTCATATTCATGTGTTTTGTTTGTTTTTTTCTGCCAACAGGGATAATGATGTGCCCACAGTGGAAGACAGACGATGGCGTTGAGATGCAGTTTGGTGTGAACCATCTGGGTCATTTCCTGCTGACCAACTTACTTCTGGACTTGTTGAAGAAATCAACACCCAGCCGTGTTGTCAATGTTTCCAGCCTGGCCCACGAGACAGGTGTGGAAGCCCATATGTCTTTATGTGCTAAACATTATTTTTTCATTATTTTGTAGTCTCTAAATTATTGTAAGCAGTGATTATACTCCTTATCCAGTTCTCGGACAAGATGCTCTGTTTTGACAAAATGTGCAGTTCTTGTGTTATAAAATAAAAGGGCATAAAATATACAAGGTAATGTATTATATGTATAATTTACAATGCAAATACATTTACAGTGTTTATTTGGCACATTCAAGATTTTGATTCCAATAATATTTCAAATTATTTTCTGTTTGACAGGCAAGATTCATTTTGATGATGTAAACCTGGAGAAAAACTATGATCCATTAGTAAGCTATCGACAGAGCAAGCTGGCCAATGTTCTGTTTACCCGGGAACTAGCTGTAAGACTGAAAGGTAAACTATAGACCTGAATCAGGTTAGGCCAGTGGTTCTTGATCCTGGTCCTGGGGACCCCCGCTCTGCACATTTTGTATGTCTCCCTTATCTGACACACCTAGTTCAGTTCATGGACTAAAACGAGCTGATGATCTGAATCAGGTGTGTTAAATAAGGAAGACATGCAAAATGTGCCCAGGACCAGGATTAAGAGTCACTGGGTCAGACGTTATATTGAATTTAATGCAGATGAAATCAAGGCTGTAGGGGATTTACAGTCTTTACAATATTATGCTAATCCACTGAACGCACTGTACTTCTGTACTTCTTGAAAACTCTCTCCCTGTCTATCATTCAGGCACCGGAGTGACAACTTATGCTCTTCATCCTGGGTTGATCCAAACTGAGCTGGGACGACACTTTTTCCCCTCTCTGTCTTTATGGAAGAGGCTTTTGTTCATGCCCCTTTATTTCTTTGTCAAAACACCTTGGCAGGGTGCGCAGACCACCATCTACTGTGCAGTGGATGAGAGTCTGCAGAACACCAGTGGCCTTTACTACAGGTCAGTAGCTTCTTCTATCATGTGTGTTAAATGCAGTCTAGTAAGATTTTGCTCATCAAGGCCTGTGAGAGGTGTACACAAACTTTCTAAAGTTATTATTACAACGGCCAACAAGATTTAATATGTGTGTTTATTTAATCTCCCATGATATCATATACTGGCACCAAATTGTAACAAGCTGATGACAAACTTGAGACAGCAATCTTTGCTTTACAATGGATGCCTTCATCATTTAATAAGTTCAAAATGGAAAATAACAAACTCTTTTCACCACAACTGTTTTTTTTTTTTGTTGTTGTTGTTTTTATTCACACAGTGTTTTCTGACCATTGCCTTTTAATTATGATCATTTCCGGCTGTGGTTAATTTTTCTCTTTTGATGGTTTTGCAGTGATTGTGCTCCCAAAGAAGCAGCTCCTCAGGGAAGGGATGATGCTGCAGCTAGCAGACTGTGGGATCTCAGTGCTTCCATGGTGGGCCTGGCTTGAGACAATACCTTACCCAGTGAATATCACTCTCTTCATTTAAAAAACAGTTTGTCACATTTTCCTGTGTAGATTGTACATTCCTAATTTGCAGACTATTACATCTGCCTACTTTATATGAAGTACAGATAGGCAGTTTCAGTAAGAATGTAGGAAAGTAGAGTTTCATTGTCTGTAATAAAATGCCTAAGAAATAAGATAAACTGCAATATGAAGTGTAATTAGTGAGATTTTATATACCGTAATGCTATTAGCCATATTGTGTGTAGCTATACAAATGAGGTATTTGATCTTTTTTTTTTTTTATTGCCAGTGTTTGTAGAATTGGATACCGTGTATGAAATCAGTGTGTAATATGAATGTAGCTTAACGTTTTTACAACGCCTGTTTCTGAATGAGGAAATGACATTAAATGAGTCATTACCCTCTATAAAATGAAAGACCTAGTGAGTTTATTGTAAAGGTAACAAGCATTTTATAAAATCTGTAACACAACTTGCCCAGCATTCAGAATAAATTTGGAATTTTTAACATTCTTTACATAAACAGAGTTTATTTGAAATTTTGTTATAAACAAATTTAAAACAAATCTGTGATTCACATGATAAGCAAGTCTACATTAAGAAAAGTAACAAATGCTTTGCCAATTTGCAATTAATCTAAAAACTACTAACTTTATATAGAGATAAATGTAATTGAGAAATGTTCTGGTACACTTGGAATGCCAAATACAAAATAGATTAAAGTACAAGGTCACCAACTCATGTACAGCCTGTAAGTTTACACAGAGACATACATGCACCTCCACTAATATTGCAACCCTTTGTAAATCTGAGCAAAGGTGGCTGTGAAAATAAATCTGCATTGTTTGTCCTTTTGATCTTTCATAAAAACAAAATTCTAACCTATCATTGAAGTAAAACAAAGTGGGGAGAAAATCTCATGATAAAATAAATGTTTTTCTCCAATGCAGGGAGACTGGGAGCATGATATTGTCCAGCTATATTTATATATATATATATATATATATATATAGGCAGTTATATTTTTTTATATAAAGTAAGTTATAAAGACAAAGATTTATTATTTGTGAGAAAACAATGGAAATCTTTATTAAGTTGGAAGTGTATATATTTTCTACTCACCAGTCCTAATGATATTCTGGTACCAAGATAAGGCACCTCTGATGATTTTTTTATCCTCCAGTAGTAAGTCAGACCAATTAGTGGTAGTTTCATACCATAAGTAGTTCATACCATACTCTTGTCAAAATGAAGATTTATGACGTAAAATCTACATTTGTGTAGTTGAATTTGAAAATAGCAAAATAAATTTAAATCTGTCAGTTCTTTAAAAAGTGTATGCTGGATGTCCCAATTGAAACTAAACCTTAGCAATGAAACCAGACCACCTGGATTTATCGGAAACTTCTGAGCCAAGCTTGAGCTTAAGCATCATATTAGCATAGGTACAGTGATTGATCTGCTAGGTTAGATAGATGCATCATTTGTGGGAAGAAACACATAAACGTTGTGCTGGATTCTGTTATCCACAACAAACTGCATATTTCTACTGTCCTCGATGTTCACACTCCTTTGAATGTACCCTGACAGAGACTGATTATGTGATCATCTGCGAAGCTCCGTTGTCTCTGGTAATGCTTTACAATGAACTTCCTTTAGTTAACATTTGTTAATGCATCAACTAACATTAACAATGATCAATACATTAGTTACAAAATTCATTAATCTTTGTTAGCATTAGTTAATAAAATACAACTGTTCATTGTTATTTGTGTTAACTCGGGTACGAAGTTTACAGATAAACTTTTAGGCTAATTTAATAATGTATTGTTAAATGTTGAAAATAACATTAATGTTAATCAATACTTTTAAAGGGGTCATATAATGCCATTTTTGTACAAGCTAATATGATTCTTTAGGGTCTAAATTGAAAGTTTGTAATATACTTTCATTAAAAATTCTCATTAGTATTGTAAGAAAACACTCATTTTACCTGCTCAAAAACAGCTCTGTTTTCAGCACACCGTTTTAGTGTGTGTGTTTTTAAATGCTAGTGAGCTTTGCTCGCCCCGCCCCTCTGTTCTGTGGGGCGTTTTTTGACACAACACACGTGGAGTGTTGCCTTGACAACAGTTGAGGGTATATTTTGAAGAATGGCAGTAAATATGTGATCAGATAACATACCTTATTCTGGCATAATATTGAAAAACATCAATTAGAGTATTTATAGTCTTGGATCATATGCATTTGCAGGATGTAAACAGTATTTTGCAGGTATTCTGTTACCATTAATTTTCATGCAGTTATAACTGTTTTTTATTTATTTAAATTTTTTACATTACTTCTTAACAGACACCGTTATAAACCATCTACAAAAGTAAGCTTAGTGTAGTGTTATCATGTTAACTTTAATACCTGCGTACACAGTTTGTAATAACACAATAACCATAACGTTTTGTTCATTATAAACGTGGGATTATTAATTATATTGAGAACGTCGTAAATAGAAAACATGCATGCACCCTGAATCTAAACATTAGCCACATACATCGTGAAGCGTGCTAGCGATTTGCAAAGATTAATATAAAGGTTAATTAAACGTTACACTCACTTCTTCTGGAGGTTCAGCAGGAACACGAATAGTTGGTACCGATTCTTTTTTCAGGAGCAGCTTCTTAGCAAAACCAGCTTTATACTGACCTTCATTTATAAAGCAGTCTGGTGAAAAATGATTCGCGGTTCGGACTTAGGAACATCAAAATGACTGCTGTGTTCATTATTGCACCCGAGAACAGAACACCACAATCGCTTAGACGCCATTCTGCTCATAGACAGCTCCAGCGTATATCAACAATGACGCGCGGACTATGATTGACAGCTCGCTCACGAGCAAGGGCGGGTCTGTGTTGAAACACTGCTGTCAATCAACCATCGTGGGAGGGGCGAACGGCTTGATTTGAGACAGGGTAAAACAAATAAGGAGATTAAAAAAAAAACACTGGATGGATTTTTATCATTTTATGATGGTTGTGTACAGGCACTGCTAACACACATTTCAGTACAATCAACTTGTAAAAGTGCATGTACCATTATATGACCCCTTTAAATTGTTGTGTATTGAACCTTTGTGCTGTACTTTCTGTTGCCAATTTGACATACAGTTTTTATATGCTACACTTTTCCCACCCTGTTTTACGTAGGCCCACCCACTTAACAATTTCTGGCCTCACCCCTGCGCAACTTTGTACCTTATCTACCATTAAAGGATGCATACTTGTACTAATATGCACTCTTTTAGAGGTAGATAGGGGTGCACCATTGAGGTTTCTTATCGGAAAAAAAGTGGTATTGCCCATCCCTACTCCGAAGTACACCTTTTCTTTGTAGTATAGGGGAGGTGATCTGTCTGCAGACACTTTTACTGCTGAAAGAGCTGGACTGCTTATGTTACAACTACACAGTTGAAGGAGAAGCTACCAGGTGTAATAATGCAGGACTACACAAAGGCAGTGAAGGAGTTTGTGGAAGAACACCCTACAGGGGTCACAGCTGTCCTGGTGACGGGTAGGCTAAACTTAAATCATTAGTTTGCATGTTTAAAGCTGGTTGTGGGTTCCAAGAATAATCAGGCTTCCATTGACAATGAAAAATATGTAATTATGAAGCACTTTAAAACTGAAATTTACAGGCATGGAATGTGATTTCAATAAAATCTGAATGCATCATGGAATAAAAATGCATTTTATTATTATAGTGATTTTTCTAGTTATGCTCAGTTTAGAAATAGTTGTGAGTGCACACATTTCCCAGTGAACAGCTGGTTATTGCAAGTCATGTAATATGTAAAAGAAGTCATATGATTTCATTAATTAAAAGACATGAGGAGCATGTTATATTGAATGTAATGATAGTTAATATAGGCCTGTTGCGTCCTGGATGAACTTTACCTGTGCTTATCAAATGTACCGACATTAAGAGAGTAGGTTGGAGGTGAGGTAATGATGCTGGACTAATGTCACACTTGTACCGGTAGGTGTCGGGCTCTTTGCCCTGCGGAGATGGCGGGCTGGGGGAGTCTGCCGCAGCAAAGCCCGTTTGGACGGCAAAACTGTTCTGATAACGGGAGCCAACACTGGTATCGGCAAAGAGACAGCGGTGGACATGGCCAAGAGAGGTCAGTTCATTTTAATGGAGCTCTGAAAATGTTATTTTAAAGAACTGGCGTCATATTGAGAGGTCAAGTATATGTATATAAAACATGTTATAGGCTTAGCTCATCTGATTTCAATGAAAAAAGCTCAAAGTATGTGACGTTAAAAAAAAAAACATTTCAAATTTCAAAGGGGTCCTATCATGCTTGTTTACATTTTCTACTTCCTTGAACTTGCTGTTTGTGCATGAAAAAAGATCAGCAAATTCACAAAGCACAAAGTTCTTTCCAAAGGGTTATAGAGATATCTATATCAACAAAGTCAAAGTCCTTTAGGTCACACTTTATATTAGGTGGCCTTAACTACTATGTACTTGCATCAAATGTACTTAGTACTTAGTGTGTTCATATTGTATTGCAAAACACTTCTGCTGCAATTGAGGTGGGATACGGGTAAGGTTAGGGACAGGTTGGTGGTATGGGTAGGTTTAAGGGATGGGTCAACGGTGTAATTATAAATGCAATTACAGAAATTAATTACAGATGTAATTACATATAGGTATTTTTAAAATTATAAGTACAATGTAAAAACATGTATGTACACAATAAGTGCATTGTACCAAATGATTAATTTAAATGTAAGTACATAGTAGTTAAGGTCACTTAATATAAAGTGGAACCGTCCTTTTTAAGGCAAGTAATTTCACTCAGCGGCCATCTTTAAAATGCCTCTAAGGGAGCTATTTCAGTCATGCAAGTACAGCTTTGTATCTCTTTGAATAGGGAAACATCAATTCTTCAAAGCTGTTCACCAAGCTTATGATTAAATTTCAATGAAATCTAAAAACAAGTGTCTCATAAATTTTGTTCCTTATTCTCATATAACATTAAAAAGCATATTTTTCAAGCTAGACCACCTAATGCACAAAATAAATTAGGGGTGAGGCTTGGTTGACTTGCGTTAGTGTGTTGTCACAATGCCTAGAAGAACAGACTTCACAGTGGGGTATTTCAGAAAGCAAAGTTAACCTAACCATCACATATAACCTTGAAAAAAATAAAGATATACTCTGCAAAAAATAAACTTATAATGACCTAGTCCAGTACAAGGGGTGACAATGGCATGCAACACAAATACTGGACCTGGTAACAGACTCCTCCGCTGAGTCTGATGCCACAGGGTACTAGAGGAACTCGACCAGGGTTCACCAGATGGGGAAATTACTGGAAAAAGATTCCTCCATCAATTTATCTGTCCATACCCAACACACGGGAGGGGAACTGACTCAACCCAGAGATTATAGAATTTCACAAAGGTATTAGGTGTCGCCCAGACAGCAGTTCTGCAGATGTATGTTATAGCGGCGCCATGCAAATGCCCAAGAGGAGGCAATACACTGAGTGGAATGAGCTTTCACCCCCAGGAAGCACAGCTCGCCTCATATCTGGTATGCCAAGACGATGGCATCCACTAGCCAGTGGGCCAACCTCTGTTTTGAGAAAGCCTTTCCTTTCTGTTGACAATGAGCTGGTCAGAATGTCTACAGCTCTGGGTGCATTCCTTTAACAGCCTGTGAAAGGCCAGTGAGGTCTGTCGCTTCCCATCCAGAAACCAGACATGCAGGTTCCATAGATCGGGACATGGGTGCCAGAGCATCAGTGAAGAGGGGGGCCTCGGTCAGGGAGTAAAACAGCTGGCAGTGGGAGGATTCCTGGGAAGTGAATGGGTAAACAGGAAACTTCCTGCCCGTTGTATACAGCACCCCAGCCGGCCTGGGAGGCATCTGTTGTGATAACAAGATGCCTCGACACTTGCTCCAGGGTAGTGGCGGCTGCTGGTCTTTCAAAGAGGGGAAGCTCATTTCCGGCCTACATCATAAAAATTGTCCATTTATTTATATGTAAATTCTGCCCTACGTTCCTTTTCAAGAAAATGCTCTGTGACCCTGTCGTACCAGCTAGGCGTCTTATCCAGTGACACTGGCCTAGCCTACTGTATGAATGAATGAATGAACAAATAATCTAAAAAAAAAAGATATTAAACTGGACGGAGGAAATGTAGGAATTAGGTTAAACTGAAATAAGGAATGTGGTGTATAATAGGGTTGTCACGATACCATAAAAATGCCTTACGATACTATATCAGCTTAATTTATAGTTCAGTTCTACAAAATGAATCAAAATTTAATAAATAAATAGATGTAAGTGAAAACAGACAATATTATTCTCTGAATACTTAATTAATGTGAATGAATGACTGGCTATTGTTATCCATGAAATGATCTAAACAAAACTCATCTTAGCACTGCACAGAAGCTGCATGAAGTGACATTTAGATGTGGCATTTATTCATTTAGACTGTGTTTATATTTGCATAAATAATGTTATGAGATTAATGTTTTAAATACTAAATTCTGAATATAGAAATATGTAGGAAAATAATGTAATACGCCTACATTTAGACAGGAAACTTAAAAACGGCCAGCAGGTGGCAGAAGTTCATGATTGAATCACTGAGTCATTCAAATGATTCTTTCAAAATGGCTGAATCCTTCAGGAGCGAATCAAATGACTGTTTTTATGAATGGCTTCTTAGTGAATCAGTGATTCGCCCAAATCAACGCGGATTTGGATTCGAACACAGACACGAAACAAAAACAGCACTCTTGCTCGTGTGTCGTATTGCCTAAGTGTCAGGAGCATTTTTTGCTCGCATATCTTGAAATTTCCGATTTAGCAGCATGTATATTAAAACATAACATTATAAATGAATAAAAAAAATATAATGATTGATAAGAACCAAGTGCAAAGCCGCTATGGGACTGAGCTCAAATAACTTCAGCGTCAGCGACTTTTTATAGGACAAAATCGTTGTCAATCAAAAGGAGATGCAGACCGTCCAATCATCACGCAGAAGCCCGGAGTCCAGGCCAGCCCACTCCTCCATTCACCCCCAGAGACGCTGAGCGTCCGTGGGCGGGACATAATCGCAGCATTTATCCAATGACCGTCTAGTTTCGAGGCACTGAAAAAAACTGTTCAAAGCAGCCCCATTGAAGTCAATGGACGCTGGGCTTCAACAGAGAAATAGACTGACGCTACGGGAATGTATGAGAAGGAAATCGAGTCCGACCTGCTATATGTAGCTGATTCTGAACGAGCTCGTCTTCGAGATGAACGTGTTCTAACGCATTTTTAGTCAATAAAATGTTAACACAATAGTACATATTTGACCATTAATTTTTTGACATTATAGGGGAAGCTGAGCTTCCCTTGCAGTCTTAAAGAAATCCCCACTGCTCCAGGGGCACACCTGCCAGTAGAAATGCAAGGTCCGACCATGGGCTGAAAAAGCGGCACCAAGCCAGGGTAATGCCCACCCGGTGTGTGGTGACATTGTACTGATACGGAAAGCATTACAAAGTACAACTTGTTCCTGGATCAACATCCTTGTTGATCCTGGAACACCATTCCAATCAACCAATCAAATCAGAATTGAGGGATACATTTTCAGGAAATTTCAGTTTTAGGCTTACAATCAGGATTAGGTGCTTCTACACCCTTGTTAATCAACTATCATTTTAGGAATAAATTATGGGTTAGGTTTAGGAGTAGGGATTGGGTTAAGTCTGTATTTTTGGACAGTAATGTTGATTAATGTTGGAAAAAAAAATGTTGTTGATCCAGGAACATTTCTTACTTCGCAAAATCACGGCGACCGTACTGATACACCCGACCCTTGAGAGCAAACTGAAGAAACGGCCTGTGTCAAGGCAAAATCGAGGCATGAAAGAATGTGTCTTATTGGGTATGATGAAATAAGGGCTGTAAAACCCTGACTTCATCTTGACTGGAGGAACAGGCTCTGTTGCATCTTTCGCCAAGAGGACTGCAACCTCTGCACACAGGACATCTTTGTCTACCATCGATTAAAAAGGATGCCCCTGAACCTGGGAGGGCACCTGGCAAACTGAATCGCATAGCCGAGCTAGCGGCACCAGTGGAGGAATAAGCTTTCTTGGTGGTATATGCTCCCGGCTGTCCTTTGGGGGATGGGGCCCAGATGTCACTGGCCCAGGGCAAAGATCCTTCCATCTCTGGGTCGCCTGTCTCAGGGATGCTTCGTGGTCTTCTGCGAAGACTTAAGGGATCCCTGAGAAGCAGACTGTCCCCTCTTCCTGCGAGAAGCTTGACGCCCTTCTATGCTCATCAGACTTGGGTCTGGTCAGAGCAGGTGTTGATGCGACAGGCAGATGAAGAGCCAGACCTCTGCGGTTTGGTGGCAAAGTCGATCACTGTGTGCAGGTCCCACATCAACCCTGGGTCAGAACTACCCTCGTGCCTTGGCCTGATGTACCTTCTGGATGGTCATGGCGTGCAGGGCAGAGGTGGCCTGCCCCACAGCACTAGAAGCTTTGGTAGCCAGAGCTGACATCAGCTTACAGGGTTTGGACATGGAGAAAAGTGGTTTATCCATGTGGCCACGTTTTGCAGGCACAGGTGCAGCACAACTGCACACTCCACCTGGGGAACATCCACGTACCCCTTGGTTGCCCTACCATCAAAGGGTAGTGAGGAGAGAAGAGCTCAAATGTGAACAAGAGGTGTAGGGAACCTTCCACGTATTGGTGAGCTCTTCATGAACATCCGGGAAGAAAGGTACAGGGGCGGAGCGTGGCTGAAAGCCATGTCCGGAGCCCAGATACCAATCATCCGGCTTTGAGTGCCCCATGCTCTCAGCGGCCTGGAGGAGCAAGGGCATTAACTTGGCTTAGGACTCTGACGGTACCGCCGCCATTGACGGGGGCTGCTCAGCAGAGTCTTCAGAATCAGAAGACAAAAGCCCCTCCTCTGATGCTGCGATTTGACATTGTATCCTCTTTGGGAGTCCTAAATGAGATACTAGGCCAAACCCTGTGGCGGGACAGACCCTGTCGTCTTTACGACCAGAAGAACCGGACTGGGTAGAATCCAAGGGGAGCCTCATAATAAATGAGAGCCACGATCTCAGCATAGCCATTTACATGTGCTTGCAGTGCGGGCATGACCCATCCGTGAAAGCTGCCTCAGCATGCTTACAGCCCAAACATGTGAGACAGCAATTGTGTCCGTCATCAGAGGTAAGGAAACTACCGCACCCAGAAACACACGGTCGAAAAGACATCTCGAAAGACACTCATGATCATGAAAGCTGGTATAAGAAACTGCTCTGAAGGCTGAGGTGCTCAGAGGAGGAACGCAGCACTTATCTGTGCTAGGAACAAGGGCAAACACACTGTTGAATGTGCCATTCGAAAATACAGCAGAGAAGCCTCCTGATTTGTTGATAGCCCATTGACAGTAGTGACAATTCTCTTTCTCATGAAGCGATCGGGTCTGCAAAAGCTCTGCAAAAGCAAAAATCTGAATGAGTGGATGCACGTCGCCATTTTATATACCCGAATGTACGGTGATTGGCTTGGCTTGCAAAATCCACTCCCCAATAATCATTGGCCGTTTCTCGTAAACTTCAGATGTGATTGAGACCCATAACATCAACATGACTGACTGAAAGGGAACAGAATGTTTTTCTTTCACCCAAAATCTGGTATTCACAGCATGTTCTGTGCTTTAGATTGTACTCAAACTGGTACATGCAATTGGTTTGAAAGGGATGATAAATCCACATTGGGGACGATAAAACTGGTTTAATTATGCAATCCAAACAACAACCATTTATAAACCTCCATTGTTCAGGTGCAAGGGTGATCCTGGCTTGCCGAGACATGGGCAGAGCCACCAAAGCAGCAGATGAGGTCAGAAAGAGGAGTGGAAATGGCAACGTGGTTGTGAAGATGCTGGATCTGGCCTCCTTGCAGTCAGTCCGAGCTCTGGCCAAAGATGTGCAGCAGAATGAAGAGAGACTGGACATTCTCATTAATAATGCTGGTAAGGAATATCAGCCAGATTATAATGCATCTGTATGAACACATGGTTTATATCTATGTATTTATATATTTATTTATTCATATTCATGTATTTATTTATTATTATTTTCTGCCAACAGGGATAATGATGTGCCCACAGTGGAAGACAGACGATGGCGTTGAGATGCAGTTTGGTGTGAACCATCTGGGTCATTTCCTGCTGACCAACTTACTTCTGGACTTGTTGAAGAAATCAACACCCAGCCGTGTTGTCAATGTTTCCAGCCTGGCCCACGAGACAGGTGTGGAAGCCCATATGTCTTTATGTGCTAAACTCAATCACTCATAACAAAACACAGATTTTTTCATTATTTTGTAGTCTCTAAATTATTGTAAGCAGTGATTATACTCCTTATCCAGTTCTCGGACAAGATGCTCTGTTTTGACAAAATGTGCAGTTCTTGTGTTATAAAATGAAAGGGCATAAAATATAGACATGGTAATGTATTATATGTATTATTTACAATGCAAATACATTTACAGTGTTTATTTGGCACATTCAAGATTTTGATTCCAATAATATTTCAAATTATTTTCTGTTTGACAGGCAAGATTCATTTTGATGATGTAAACCTGGAGAAAAACTATGATCCATTAGTAAGCTATCGACAGAGCAAGCTGGCCAATGTTCTGTTTACCCGGGAACTAGCTGTAAGACTGAAAGGTAAACTATAGACCTGAATCAGGTTAGGCCAGTGGTTCTTGATCCTGGTCCTGGGGACCCCCGCTCTGCACATTTTGTATGTCTCCCTTATCTGACACACCTAGTTCAGTTCATGGACTAAAACGAGCTGATGATCTGAATCAGGTGTGTTAAATAAGGAAGACATGCAAAATGTGCCCAGGACCAGGGTCAGACGTTATATTGAATTTAATGCAGATGAAATCAAGGCTGTAGGGGATTTACAGTCTTTACAATATTATGCTAATCCACTGAACGCACTGTACTTCTGTACTTCTTGAAAACTCTCTCCCTCTCTATCATTCAGGCACCGGAGTGACAACTTATGCTCTTCATCCTGGGGTGATCCATACAGAGCTGGGACGACACTTTTTCCCCTCTCTGTCTTTATGGAAGAGGCTTTTGTTCATGCCCCTGTATTTCTTTGTCAAAACACCTTGGCAGGGTGCGCAGACCACCATCTACTGTGCAGTGGATGAGAGTCTGCAGAACACCAGTGGCCTTTACTACAGGTCAGTAGCTTCTTCTATCATGTGTGTTAAACGCAGTCTAGTAAGATTTTGCTCATCAAGGCCTGTGAGAGGTGTACACAAACTTTCTAAAGTTAGCATTACAACACCAACAAGATTTAATGTGTCACCTCTCCCTTCATATCATATACTGGCACCAAATTGTAACAAGTTGATGACAAACGAGACAGAAATCTTTGTTTCACAATGGATGTCATTGTCATTTAATAAGTTCACAATGGAAAACAACAAACTGTTTTCACTTCTTTTTTAAAGCTTTTATTCACACAGTGTTTTCTGACCATTGCTGTTTAATTATGATCATTTCCGGCTGTGGTTAATTTTTCTCTTTTGATGGTTTCACAGTGATTGTGCTCCCAAAGAAGCAGCTCCTCAGGGTAGGGATGATGCTGCAGCTAGCAGACTGTGGGATCTCAGTGCTTCCATGGTGGGCCTGGCTTGAGACAATACTTTGCCCAGTGAAAATCACTCTCTTCATTTAAAAAGCAGTTTGTCACATTTTCCTGTGTAGATTGTACATTCCTAATTTGCAAACTATTACATCTGCCTACTTTATATGAAGTACAGAGATTCAGTTTGAGGAAGAATGTGGGAAAGTGTGCAGGATGAGGCTGGCTTTGTAATGAAGTGCCTATGCAATGAGATGAACTGCAATATGAAGTGAGAATTTAAGCATTAAATAATTAGTGTGTTTTTATGTACTGTAATGCTATTAGGCAGTGTGCATAGCTAAATTAGACATTTTATTTACCTTATAATAAAATTCAGTGTGTAACATGAATACAGGTTAACATTTTTACAAAGCCTATTTTTGAATAATGAAATAAAGATATTAAATGTATCGTTACCCTCTGTAAAATGAAAGCCAGGGTGTGTTTATGGTAAAGGAAAAGAGCATTTTATAAAACTGTAGCACAACATGAGCAGTATTTTGGAATAGAATTGAGTTTTTTTCAAATTCTTTTCCCCTTTCATAAACAGACTTTTAAAAAAAAACCATTATAAATAAACAAATTTAAAATATTAAACTTTTATATTGTTTTTATTAAGTCATAAGCATAATTGTTATCAAATGATAATCAAGTCTGTATTAAGAAGAGTAACAAATACCAATTTGCAAAGTTTCTAAATCTAAAAACTACTTCTAACTTATAGAGATTAATGTTGTATATTTGGTAAAGCCAAAACAGATTGAAAGTACAATGTCAAGTTCTACATAAAACCTACATTTTGGATTCAGTATTAATATGGTCAAATTACATCATTAAAATGAATTCTCATTGGGATCATAATTTTCATGTACAAAACTCAAAACATAATTGCTGTATGTTTAGATATGACATGAAATTATATAGCTTCAGCAATATCTAAAATAACAAAGTATATCATATATCATTTAGTAAACGTTTAAAAAATAATATTGATTTAAACATATTAAGAACTATCAGTTATTAAGTCATCGACATTCACAAACGTGCAATCACCACACATCAGCAACGCACCCTGACCTGAGTGCCCAGCGGACACAAAGCTGTATGTGTCAGCCACATGCCCTTATCAGTTCTCCGTCCAACAGATTCACCATCTTCAGCTGGGCTGGAAAAGTGATAAGGAGATGTGAGCGACCATTTGAACAAACACTCAACAGTCCTACTGAGAACTCCAACTGCTTCCATACAAAACTCCGGCACAAGTTCCCACCTGCTCTGTCCAGCTTTATTCTTTTAGCCAAAGGAACATCAAATGCATCTTCATGACATGATCGGTAGCTGCAGCTGAGATTACCAGGTCAGGGAGGACATCTGGGACTTTTCCAGTAGCTTTCGACCAGGATGAGTCCAAGTCCGTCTTCCACAAACCATAGTTTTGAGGCAGGAGATCTGCGTGGTGGAGCACAGCCTCACAGTCTGTACGTATGCCACTGTGGACACACCCCACAGATGAGTTTTATTTCCTCTCCACCCCACCTATCTGCAAGTCAACCTTGACATGCTATTGGTTCACAATTGGGGATCATAGGTCAAACCCCTTTAGCGGCCAAAAGAGGGGGTTTATTTGTTGTTCGCGCTGTCAGTCATGATCAGATCAGCCAATGAAAAGGGAAAGGCCATGTTTGGTAGGTGTGTTCATCCCAGGTGTGACTAAAATGAACATTCCGGTCTTCACATACCTGTCTGCCCATCTCTTCTTCTTCTGCTTTCCTGGCTGTGACACACCCTCTTCAGACAAGAGACAGAACACTTCCTGCTGTAGTTTCTGTGGGCTTTCACCTGTCAAAATCACTCAGCCTCACTTGTCACTTAATGCTCAGAGATAGGAAAAAGTTTGTTTAAAAAAGCCTAAAAGAGGACCATTTTAAAAGAGTAAAAAAGCTTTTGCTCTGTTTTACTGTACGGAATCTCATATGCACACTCATTTCCTCCATGCTGTTCTTTGAAATATCGGTCCTTTAAAGGTATAGTTGACCCAAAAATTTTAAATCTGTCATTTTTACTCACTCTCATTGCAAACCTATATGACCGTCTTTCTCCTGCTGAGCACAAAAGAAACTATTTTGAATAATATTTTATATTTACTGTTTTTGTCCAGATTATGTAAGTCACTGGGGTCAAAGCAAAATCGGACCCCGGTGACTTTCATTGTATGGGGAAAAAAACACTGAAACATTTTTCAAAATATGAAATGATGATAAAAATTAAATTTTTTGATGAACTATTCTTTCAACAGGTGCAAGCAGTAACACGCACTGTTAGCTCTGAGCAATCAACATCACATTTAATTTCCCCACGCACAGACACACAGCAGGATGTATTAGGGTGTGTGTGTGTGTGTGTGTGTGTGTGTGTGTTTGTCATTGTACACATGTGCCCTAAGGTGTTGTGAGAATGCAGGTTTGTAGCATTCCAGGCAATACAAACTCAATGTACAGCTTTTGCCTAAGACGAGTCAAAACAAGTAAAAAGCTTAATCATCCCTCAGTGTGACTAAGAACTTATCACTTGCAATCATGTGTAATGGATGTCAAAGGCATAAGAAATATATAACGCTTATATCTGGTTCACAACGTAGACACGCCAAGATGCACACACACACACACACACACACACACACACACACACAGATTTTAACGCACACCAGGGAGGTGGCCAGATAGCTGTCCAAAAAATTAAATCACACTCCTCTCTCACCGACTCGACAAATACTTTACATACAGACATGGTGCACTAGTTTAGTTGTAACTCTAAAATGAACTTAATCTTAAAAGTTCATAGTTAATAAATGTCCATTAAAGTCAAAGCTGTTTCTGAAATTTGCAGAAACCCAGTTTAAATTGCCCCTTTTTGGATTTTTAAAGACATAAATGGGCCTATAGCAGGTTTATATGCATATATATATATATATATATATATATATATATATATATATATATATATATATATATATATAAGAGGAATTTTTGGAGATCTGTAATGAATATATTAATTTAAACATTATAATAAATCAATACTTTCCAGAAATACTTTGATTTTATTGGCAAATTTCAATGAGTCAACGACTGGCGAGAGATGAGCAGTCGTTCCGCCTGACTGGTTGTTTTGCGAGTGATGGTTAGTGATGTCTTAGCATGCCTGTGTCAGGGAAAGGGAGCCAGTTACTCTGTGGGCTTTGTGGCTAATTATCTAGTTGAGTTCCTCTGGATGGTGTGAAAGTCGCATGCAAAGCAAACAAGCTTCAGTCGTCCTTTATCTGATCCTGGAGTTCCGTCCAAATCAGACACCAGGATCACTCATGTGGATAATAGGATATATGCTAAAACATCTTCAGCACCGGAGCAGGATTACAGAACACACATTCCCAGCATTACTATCAGTCATCTCCTGTTCATCACTTTAATACAAAAATTTAAATATAAGTTTAGTTCTCAATTATTTTTTATTTTTCATTTTTGTTAATGGATATATAATTAGGGCATTAAAGCAAGTGAAATTTTGTCTTTACCTATTAACAAAAATGATTACCCTGCCACCTAAATTCTGTTTTACTCTTAAGGACAACATAATTATGGATTTCAGTACCATTTAAGAAGCATTTTTATTTTATTTTATTTATATATATATATATATATACCTTTGTCTTATTCATAAAATGTTTGAGATTTTACTGACTGTTGTATTTATCTACATTATGAAAAGTTATGGAATGTACATATTATTAATGCATTACTGCAATAAGTTAAATTCAAAAATTAAATGAGTAAATCAAATCAAATAAACGTAATTTATTTCTTTTTTCTCAAAATAAACCACCACCTTTTAATTTTTGTTTATCACACCACCTACACAAAAGTTAATGAGTAGGACAGTGTTTAAAATAAACCAACCATAAATTACAAAACTTTAAATCCATAACTATTGCTCTTAATGTACATTAAGATCAGCTATAGCATATATTTCCATCACCACAGTCACAAATATTGAAGTATTAAAATGTACACTATGTTCATATTCCTTGCGTTATTTTCAAGCGATTATATTCTGCCTTATACAGCAGTTTGTTTGAGGAAAAGGTGCACAAGTCACTGGGGTGGTAGGTCTACCTTTTCGAAAGGTACACTTTTTTTACCTTTTAGGTACTAACGTGTACCTCTAAGGTACCAATATGAAGCCTTTAGGTACAAATGAGTACCTTTTGCAAAGGTACCACCCCAGTGACAACATCTGTAACTTTTTTTTCTTTCTTTCTGAGAGTGTATGAAAAGACTGTCAGACCAACTGACTTTGTTAAAAAATAATCATAATAAATAATAATAATAATAATAATAACCCTGAGCAACAAATTCTTGACTTGAAAAGAGGAAGAAAAAAAAGAAGAAAAAAAAATCATTTATGTCAAGCTGAATGTATCACTTTTTTTCTTTCCTGGGTCTTAATTCAACTTTTAATAGTATTTACATTTATTTTTAGTTTTTTTTTTAAAGAAATATGATTATGAACTTTACATTTTCTGGCAAAAATAAGCTAAGAGCAACACATTTTTGGCCATCACTACTTCTGCTGTTGACAGATAAAAGTTTTGCAATCAGTGTTGGGGCAACTACTGTTAAAATAGTCACAGGTTAAAGCAGTTAAGCTACAATGAAGCTACTCATAAGCAGTGTTGGGCACGTTACTTTAAAAAAGTAATTAGTTATAGTTACTAGTTACTTCTCACAAATAGTAACTGAGTTAGTAAATGAGTTGCATCATTATATGATGTACATCATTATAAAAAAATGTTCAAATGTCAAATAACTTTGGATGCTCCCATATTAAATATGTTAAATTAATGAAATGGACACTAAAAAGAATAAATTATTATTATAAAACATTGTACATTAATCTACGTACACTATTTATCTACTGACACTTATTATCAGTCAGTCAAGCATTATAATATAATATTATGATAATTTAATATTATATGATGATAGAACTTTAGTAATTAGAATAACCAAGGATGAATGCATATTTGTCATCAATATAAAACGCACTAAGGATTAATGAGCTGCTGGGTTCATGAATATTAATCACTCGAATTGATTTGCTGAAATCAAAACAGGGATGATAATATGTGAGCGCCAGCCAATGAGATTGTGGTTTGCGCATTAGCTCCGCCCACTACCAGGGAACCCGGCTGTTCTGAAACGCCGAAGAATTCCAAAGGGACTCCGTTATTTTGACAGGAAAATATATCAAAGAATATCGATTACATGTAGCGCGTCAATTCTGCATGTTATGAAAGACCCTCTCGCTCTGTATCTTTGCGTGCGTGTATGTGAGAGAAAGCGACGGTGAGTCGTGCGCTTTAACACTGTTTACGGTACGTCAAATACAGCTACACTGCGCATCCACACTACCACTAATTAAATTCTAATAATATAATATAGTAACGCCACATTTTATTGTCAGTAACGGTAACGGCGTTGTAACGGGGGAAACTGTAATTCGTTTGATTACTCGTTACTGAAAAAAATAACGCCGTTAGTAACGCCGTTTATTTATAACGCCGTTATTCCCATCACTGCTCATAAAATCATAAGATATAGTACAAATTATTGTTTATTGTTTATTTGAATCCCCATTAGCTTCCACAGAGTAGTTGCTAGTATTCCTGGGGTCCTCAACTCAATCCAAAACAGACAATCGTACAAATAGATAAAAAAAAAAAAAAAAAAAAACAAACAAACAAAAATTAGAACACAACCATTTATATTAAATATACCATTAAAACTAAAAGCCACATATGATAACATTTTTGAGGTTAACACAAATTTTTTTTTTTTTTTGTGATATAAGATTATTTTCTGTTTTATCCCTTCAAAGGCAATTACACAGTGCAGACCTTAATATGCATTAGGGCCTAACAAGGTTAACTTTCCTGCGTTATGTATTTGATTAGCCACAAGAGGGAGACCCTATCCTGGTAGTGGTTCATCTTGACCGAAGCAGTGATAATATAACAGGAAAACCTTTGGGTTTGGTGAGAAGTTTACTTTTTAGACAGATATTATATTTACCTTTCATTTTATGTATGCATGTATTTCTTTATTTACAATTTATTAAATTGAACATTGATTATAGTATTAATTTATAGCATTATAGTATTTATGATTTTAAAATCATTCAGATATTCAGTGTCTGAGTTGGCTAATTTGCAGGACCCCTTTTTTTCTCAGAAATTAAGCCATTTTACAAGCTTTTTAAATGTCTGTCACCATGATACAGAAGGCATAAGGGGTTAATAAAACGTTAGAAGTGATTCAGTTCAAAGAATGCAAAGCAAGAATAAAATAATATTTACATAATTAACAATTGATTCGTCTAAAATAGCTTTAAATTGCAAATTAATGACATTTAACGCTTAAACGACGTGTTCGTTTAGTGAAAGGTCAAGAGTGAACATTAAAACACGTCCCAACTAATGAATATCAAGCGAGGTCTTCAGAGATTAGCAAATCAACTTCCACTTTTTTAGTGTCATAACAAAAGGGGCGGGAACAGTTACAAAACACAGTAACGCGGGAGTTTTCATAACAGCTTGTTTTCAAAGGAAGTGTGTTGAATAACCTCACTTGCATAGACATGGATGAAAATAAAATCGATTTAAGTTTAAAGACGATGCAACTTTTACAGGTGAGCTCGAGGTTCGCTCCCTTCCTGAACGTTTCTCACTTCCACACTTTATAGAAATACAACACGTGTTTATAACTAACTTAGTCAGTATGTATCTTGACACGATCTGCACAAACATATATAGACAGTTTATTTATCGCCCTGTATGGTAGTTTGCATGCGTTTAAAGTTACGTTTGATTAACACGTATGGCGTTACACTTTACGCTTGTTTAACTTGTTCGCTATGATACAGACATAATTACGACAATGTTGTTTCTCTTAACGACGAGATGCTGATAATATTGAAACTGGTTTACCTGCTGTTTGGATTTAATATTGGGGCACAGAACGACAGCGAAGAACTTTATTTTTGAAAGAAAAGAAAAATTAATCACTGTAACCGTAGAAGAAAACCCGATTCGCTCAGTGATGCTGTATTTGAATGTTTTATCTTTGAAGTATTAAATATTCAAAGACACTCCTTGCAGTGATTAGCGCCCCTGTCGGACACAGCGCTTAAACCTTGCTGGTCGCTAGCGTGTAAAATTATTTTTTGGACTTAAAAACTTGTCATTTTTAGGAGAGGACACCGCCTCAGGAAGCAGGAATGGACGGGCCGGTGCGTCGGACGTCCCGGCGAATCAGAGAGAAACAAAACCAAGAAAAGAACCAAATTTTATCCCCAAAATGTCTGACATTTCTGTCTGAGGTGAAACGACGTCTCTTATGGAACATTTTAGTTATAACTCTTATTTATAAGCGTGTATATTTACTATTACATATTACCTTTAGAAAAATGACAGTGAGGAAGAAGAAGATATTGAAGAGGCAGAAGTAAAGGATGATAAGGAATCTCTTCCCGTAAGTACAAACACTGTATCATCACCTCAAAATGTTAACTTTCCACCTGAATGGTAGAATCCACCTTTTTTTTGTCATCTTAAACAGGGTTACCGTGAGGGTTTGTCTGAATATGAGCTGGAGCGACTGGAGAATATCAGACAGAACAAGGCCTTCCTCAATTCCCTAAATTTACCTCAGGTAAAACTTTGCAGTGAGGCAGGAGATTAATTACATGATGTTTTTGGCTTTTAGCTGTTTTTCCTCATTAAACTTGCTTGATTTTATGACCGTAATTGGTACTTGTTTGCAGATTTCTGAAGCTCTGAGAACCAAGCCGAAACCTGCTCAGAAAGGCCTGAAAAGGTATCTTTAATTGGGAACCATTCAAAATGGCACAATGAAAATGTATGCAATAAATAAATAAGGAATATGTATTTAAATATAATTGCATAAATACTGTAGTAGATATATTGCTGATATTTTTTAAAGTGCTCTTAATGGTCAAAGGTCAAACACCCCACCATCTCACTAATTAAAAGAAAGTCAATTATTGTAGGGAAAAGACCGAAACAGAGATGCTCCCTGTTCGCAAGTCACTGCGGTTACAGAATAAGGGTCCTCAGAGAGCCATTTCTGTGGACACAACCTCTTACGCAGCCAGAGAGCCTGTAAGTCACTGACATGCATCTATAGTGTTTAATGTACACAATTTTGATTAAACGCTATGAAATGATTTAATCCAAAATTAAACTAATGTGTCTTACTTCAGGAAGAAAAACCAAAAAAAGCCCCAGGACCAATACCACTCGATCCAATCAACCTTGATGAACATGTCAGGATGCCAGAAGATTTGGTAAAACTCTGGAATGAGGTGAATGTTTACATGTGACAATGTTCACAAAAACATGTAGCATCCTGTATTTATCAGAATTTGGTCATATTCCAAAAAACCTGTGCATCACCCGAATCTGTATGATGTCTTCTATAGGTGCCATTAAAACAAGAAACGGGAACAGCAGATTTGAAATCGTGAGTAACATGTCATAAAGAGAGTCTTTACCTTTACATGTAATTTTGGGGTCTCTTGTATCAATTTCAGATAAGGTTTCATCTCAGACTAATTAGTAGCCATTTTCCTCACCTGCGTAATGAGAATGTCATATATTGCATTTAATGTGTCAACAAATTTGTTGTCAGGTACCAACAAATGCTGCAGAAATTGTCTATCAATGACAGTTGTGTGGTGAAAGTTGTGAAAGATCGGATCTGTTCAGCAGCTTTTCACCCCACCTCCTCCAACTTGCTCATGGCAGCAGGAGACAAGTCGGGCCACCTGGGGCTCTGGAAGCCGGTGAGATAACTGTGGTCTGGTGAGATTTAAAAAAAAAAAAAAAAAAAGAGAGATGTTTGTGAAAGTTGAAAAATGGCAATGTGATAAAGTGACTAATGACTATTCCAGATTTTCTCCGCTTTGCTTGTAATAATGTACAGTGTTAACTGTGTTTCCCTCAGGATGCTAGTTGGGGCGATGATGGTGTAATCTGCTTTGAACCCCATTCTCGTGCAATTACCAGCATGGCCTTCTCATCTCACCCTTGCAACCTCATCACAGTGAGCTATGATGGCTCTGCACGCAGCATGGACCTGGAGAAAGCAGTGTTTGATGAGGTGAAACTTTGGTCATGCATGTTTATGATAAGACATGTTATGTACTCCTTTCCTAATGTCATAATTGAAATTTAGCAGCATTTTACATGGTGAAGCTAGTCTTTCTATCCACATACTGTATATATGACACAGTGTGACTGAGTATTTGAAGGATTAAATTCATGTTGCACATGTAGTCTGATTAATGTGAATTCAATTTGGACAAGGACATTTAAAGATTTTATTTTTGTACATTTTCTCTTTCATCGTAGAATCCTGAAAAAATGTATTACTGTTTCCACAAAAATATTAAACAGCAACATTTATATTTTATAAGAAATGTTTCCTGAGCACTTGGTGAGCAGGAAAATTTTCTTTAAAAACATTAAAAAATGGTAGTGTATAAATGACAAAAATTGCGTATTGGCAACAAGACTGAAAAATAGATAAGTGGCAAAATATGTAGATTTTTGGAAATATCTGTAATAGAATCAGTATTTTTGTAAATATTGGAATCATTTAAAAAACAAATTTGTTGCATTACTAGTAAATCCCTGTACCATTAAATATCAGGTTTCTAATCCAATTTCTTGGTGCCAGTTTACAGATGTACAACACATTTTACAAATAACACCTCTCTTTTGAACTCAGGTGTATCGCTCATCCTCTGGCCTGAAAAGTTTTGACTTTTTGTCAACTGACTGCTCCACTTTACTACTTGGTGAATGGAACGGGGATGTTGCCGTCGTTGACCGTAGAACTGAGTATGACAAAAATATCTATATATTTAAATATCTATATCTAATATATTTATATATGAAGTTTATTTGCAAAAACACATAACTTTTTTTTTTTCTTCAAAAATCATGTTTTTTATTTTATGTTTTTGTTTTATTGTGTTAGTTAGCTGTATTGGTAAGTTATTTTTTACCTAATCAAAAGCTTGATTGAGATTAATTGGAATGCACAATGAAAAAAACACGGTTTTTGAAAATTAACTCTTCATATATATATATTTGCATCTTAAATAATAAAGAAAACCTGTGATTGCAGGAAAGCATATGAATCTCTGTATACCATGGCTCTAAACCCTCTGCGCTGTGTTCATGTCCATCCTGTGCAACAGCACTACTTTGTAGTGGCTGAGAGCAGGTATTATATAACACTTCTTAACTAGAATAATGCTGGTTAAAAAAGTTCATTTTCACCAAATAATTATCAATATGATGTTCTACAAGTTGCTGAGTGAATGATTACATACCCTGCATATTGTTTATTTTCTTTCTTTTTTTTAGATTTGTAAACATATATGACTTGCGCCATCTGAAAAGAAGAAACAGTCTAGCAGTTGGTGAACTCATCGGTCACCACCGCGGAGTCTCCAGTGCCTTTTTCTCCCCACTCACAGGCAACAGAGTTCTGACCACTTGTATGGACAACATGATCAGGTGCTCAGAGATCTCAAGTGTCACTGGTAGTGCTTGTATTGAATCTAGAATGTCCCTCCATTGTCTCTTGCTAATGTACCAGTAGAGGGTGCCAGAGCATCATGGCTATGACCGCATTTTAAGCCAGAATAGTTTGTGTTGGCTTTGTTTTTTAGCTACTAAAAAGTTATAAAGTTGTCTTCCATTGTCTTACAAGAATTGGAAATGCAATCCATTTTCCAAACCGCTTATTCTTTGTAAGGTTGCGGGGATTCTGGAGCCTAAAGAATTGGAAATGCATTATAATTTGTATTACAAATGTTTTTAATTAGGCTTTTTGTGGTTTTGTTTCAGGGTGTTTGACACTTCCCTAATGGATGGCAGATCTCCTGCACTAAATTCAATTACGTAAGTATGGGTGTTCATATCTGTAAAAAATTCTTATTAACTTAAGTTTCCATTGATCAAAGAATCTTGGAAAAAAAGTATACCGTTCCACAAAAATATTATGCAGCACAATTGTTTTAAGCATTGATAATAATAAATGTATCTTGAGCAGCAAATCAGCATATTGGAATCATTTTTAAGAATCGTCGGATGCTGAAGACTTAAGTAATAGCTGCTGAAATGTCAGCTTTGCCCTCACAAGAATGACTTCAGTTTTAAAATATATGTTTTAAAAAAGTTATAATGCTATTTCACAATATTACTGTTTTAATTGAATTTTTGACTTGGTGAGCATAAGAGATCTTGCCTACTCCAAACTTTTGAACAGTGGTGTATCTTTACAAACATCATGATACAGACCTGTTTATAAATTTAAAGAATTAAATAATGTGAAAATTGCTGCAAAAATGGTCAAAAACACATGTAAAACCATGCCCTACAAGGCAAAAGAAAACAGATGCCAGGATGTTGAATTTATGCAAACACACACATCTGGCCTTTTCCAAAAGTTTTAAGCCATTTTTGTTCAGCAACTACCATTGTAACAGCATGCTAAATATTTTCTATGTAGGCACAACATGCAGACGGGTCGGTGGTTGTCCAAGCTAAGTGCAGTGTGGGACCCCAAGCAGCAGGACTGTTTTGTGATTGGCAGTCTGGACAGGCCTCGCCGAATTCAGGTATATCATGAGAGCGGTCGCCGCCTTCAGACTTTACAAAACATGGACCACCTGACCACAGTGTGCTCCATCACGGCATTCCACCCAAGCAGGAACACTCTGCTTGGAGGCAACTCAAGTGGGAGGCTGCACATATTTACTGACAGTTTCATCAACTAGAAAATATCAAATTCGTTATCTGTTTGTTTATTTGATGTGTTGCTTCCCTCTTTTTTGTACATACAACAGCATTTGCCTGTATGTTTGTTTTATATAAAATATGCTGTTTGTTTTTGTTCCTGTAACATTAAATATATAATATTAAAGAAAAAATAAACTCTTGAATAATCTTATCGTAGTCACATTTTTTTTCTTTCAAATAATGTCATTTGACAATACAATAACTGGACCTAGATTGTGATTTGTATCTGTTTTTATAACATGCACATCCTCAAATTCACTTAAACCAAGTTTATAGTCTAATCTAAAAGTCAGTTGAGAACTTTGTCCATTTACTTATTCATTTCAATACAAATACTTACAAAAAAATAACTTCAAAAAACAAGTTTATTTAAGAATCTACAGAGTTGCCTTGAGAAACAACTTACTATGAATGTGACACAGGCTTTATCTCTTTTAGTTATACCAGAACTCAAACAGTCAGTGATGAAATAGGCTCATTATAAGTAATTAATTGGCTTTTCAAAGTGCAAAATAAATAGCAAATCAATACAACAGAATAGTAATTCTCCACTTGGAGGTTGTTAAACCCAACTTTAGATGAAGCTTAGTTCTGGCAACAGTAGTGGTGCTCAGGAATGGGCAGCATATGGTCCTGTACCAGATGAAGAGCAGTAGCTTTGGTACACCGGGCCCAGGCACACACTCACTCTTTATTTATTTTTATTTTTTTACCCACAGAAGCCTATCTCATGCAGATATCAAACCATTTACATGGGCCTTACATGTGTTTTTTTTTTCTTTTCTTTGTTTAGTCTCTAAGAGATACTGTAAATGAAGGCAGTATAAATGAAAATAAGTTAAAAGACTGCTCTGAGGTACCAAACTGATGAAGGCCACAAGGCTGCATGCACCTGCTATTCCCATATTCCCAACCAAAATTATATTTGGAGGATGGTGTGTATTACTTAACACAAGACTGCATGTGTATGCACCTGCATTTTATGATGCTAATGTATTGGGTATTAACATAACCATGTGATCCACAACATACTAAAAATATAGCATCAATGTTTGTTCGAGCTGGAAGGAGTAAAAGGACTTTGCAAAACTATAGGTCCGTTTCATTAGAGACAGATCTGGAGTGCCCTACCCCATGAGATCAACCCCAGGAGGTCAAGATGGCCTCCAACTACCTGCTCATTAACAACTGCAAAAAGGTGAGCAGTGGTTCTCATGGAGGAACATCTCAATCAACTCATGGTTGATAAGTGCCAGCACAGGCCATTTGTTACTTAATATTTATTCAGCTTAACTTAAATTCAAACAGTTTTTTTATGCTGTACTGTAGTTTCCCACATCTTTCCCAAAGTTATAATAGTCAAGTTCCTGGATGGCCACCTCAGAGAGCTTAGTAAGGTTTGGCGCATCATTTTCCATATTCTCTGGTGCTGTAAAACTGAAGTTCTCATCCTCATAGTCCTCATGGGGCTCCATGTCTGGTGGGCCATCTGTATCAAAAATTTTTTTTAAAATTAATAAAAGATAGACAATTAAGATGTTTTACTACCACATTCGAGGATGTCAATTAGCTACTGTTAGGTTCTTCTCACCTTGCCCATCTGGAGAGACATCCATTCCATGTTTGACCTTCATGTGCCTACTAAGATTTCCCTTCAGGTTAAATTTACTCGAGCAGTATGCACACTTGAAGGGTTTACTGCCTGCATGGAGGTGCATATGGCCCAGAAGGTTGTACATTCGGTTAAATGACTTTCCGCACACCTGTTGAAAACAAATCAAAAGAGATTTACCACCCTCATGGTGAAAGTGTCACATAGAGATGTGTGATAAGCTTTTGAAGTTTTACCTTGCACTTGAAGGGTTTCACAGGCAGGTGTACGATCATGTGAGTTTTAAGGGTCTGTTTCTGGACAAAAGATTTGAAGCACACGTGACACTGGAATGGCCGGACACTGGCGTGGATTAACATGTGCCTCTTCAGGTTTGCAGACAATGTAAACTCTCGGGCACATACATCACACTTAAACCCCTTTGTTCCCTGGAAAAAAACAAGCACAAACAACAAGTGAAGAAACAGTACATTTGAAATTCATTTGAATTTTTAATATGCAGTAGATAATTAGTGTAAACCATTAGCATGTCTATGAAATTGTATGTTATTGGCTGAAATGCTATACTACAGTGTTTAATACTAATGCAGGCTACATAGATCATCTGCTACAATAGATGCTGTTTACAGAAAAATGGCTGGGAGTTTTGAACTGAATATACAACGTTATATTGTACAGTATTTAAGATAAATATTCCTTTTAAAATAATAATAATAAAAGGAGGAGGACTTCTGGAATCTGCTGATTAGATGAAAAATGTTAGACAACAGAGTTCAAAGAGTTTAAACCAATGAATTCGAATCGTTGGTTGAGTTTGAAATTAAGTAAACTCAAACCCAATGCAATAAACTGTACGGGGCCCCAGAAAACCTAGCGAAAACACTGTTTTAAGTTACTGTCTGATGATAATCTAAAATGTAAACAGACAAAAATATGCAGTATTAAAACAATTGCTGATAATGTACTGAAATAAAATTTTTGAATTTAACTGTAAGACTGTCACTATTCATGTTGGATGTGACCTCACCATAGCAAACAACAGCAAACACACACAGTTGTTCAAAAGCACACTATAACTCTCTGTACCTTGGTAGCACGGGCCTGAGGCTTGTTTGTCTTGTGTGTGAGGGAGTGTTGGCGTAGCTGATGAAGCTGAAGAAACTGCAGGCCACATTGACTGCAGGAGAAAGAGCGCTGCGTTTGGTGCTTCAGCAGGTGATTCTGCAGCTGGCTGCGGTAGGCGAACGACTTGTTGCATTGGGTACACTGGAAGGTGGATGGTCCTTGGTGGCTCACCTGATGACGCTTCAGGTGGGCATAGGTGGGAAACTCCATGCCGCACTGCGAGCAAACGTGGCAGCGACCTCGTTCGTGCTTTACCTCATGAGCACGGAGTTCACTGGGGTATGCGAAGCCACGGCGACAAAAACGGCAACTGTAGGGCTTAACGTCGGTGTGCTGCAGCATGTGCCGCTTCAGGTGGCTGGTCTGAGTGAAGCCCTTCTTGCACACAGTGCACTTGTGTGGCCGCGTGCCCTGATGCGTCAGCAGGTGCGTCTGTAGGTGGCTGGGCTGCTTGAAGAGTTTGCCGCAGTGTGGACACGCGTGTGGCTTGATGCCATTGTGGCCCAGGATGTGCGTGACCAAATTGTACTTGGAAGTGTATGACTTCTCGCACATGCGGCACTTCCAGCGCTTCAGGCCCTCGCCGACGTCCACGCAGTACGACTCGTTGATCTGGATGTTGATATCCAGTCGGTCGATACGGCGGCCGCGGGGTGCCTCACCTTCTACTGGCTCTGTCCAGAACATCCCCTCGCTGTTCTCATCGAAGTCTCCGACACCTTCCATCTCGCCACCTTCATAGGCAACCTCGCTCGGCTGAAAGTAGCTGCTTATTTCCTCGCCACCGGGTCCTGCTTTCACCATGCCATTTCTCCCATTGTCCCTGTCCTCGGTTACCTCATCTACTCCTTTTTCATGTGTGTGGCCCCTGTTGCGTGAAGATACCTCGTGAGGTGCGTGGCTGTGGCCATGGGAATGAGGGTGTAAATGTGGATCGGGTGCGGGATGCGTACTTTTGGGGTCTCGGACACAGGTGGAGCAGCAGTTGTTGGGTTGGGCTTTGGGCAGGACCCTGTAGCTGGAGGGGTCGACCATTTGCATGCCTTCTCTGGGCACCATGTTATTCATCATGTGAGTGCAGGAGGGCAAACCTGGAGTCACAGCCTCTCCTTTAACGTGCAATGCCATGTCTTGGTGCCCTATAGGGGGTTTGCTGTTCTCGGGCTGCCCCTGCCACCTTCTCTCAGCACAGCTGGAATGCATGTGCCCATCCTCGCCCAAATTTTCCCCAAGATAGTCACCGTTGGCGCCTATAAGCTGGTCGGCGTACTCGTAGTCCATTCTCTCACCTGGTGGAGCGGGGGATTCTTTGGGGTCTCCGGTGTAAAAGCCGTTGGGGGCGATGGTGGCGCCAAAGACCTCGTTCTGGGAGATGAGTCCCAACACAGCAGCTTGGGCCAGTGACAGGACCACCACAGGGTCTGTCTGTGTCCCTGCATCCATCTGCTGGTGCATGGCCTCAGAATAACATCTGACCAGCCGCTGTGTCTTCTCCTCCTGTAAAGCACAAACACATGCAGATTAGTTTAGTAGGCCTACAAGTTCAGTTTGTCTATTTGTTCAAAACAACCCAAGATAATTTGCAAACATGTATAGCGTGGACTAGACATCACTGGGGAAAAACAGTATGGAAATATTATTGATAATGTAAATTGTTTGTTGAATTTGATGTTATGATTGTTAATCATTTTAATAAACATTAAAACATTTTTTTTGTCAGACCAGCATCTGAAAATGAGCATTTGGCAAACTTGGAAAAGTCCTGAGTGGCCTAACTCGTTACCTAATATAATCTTTGTCTAATATAAATGCAACACAGTGGAAACAAAATCAACCAGCCAAAAAAAACTGCTTTTAATAGGTGATTTACTTGACTTCGGAAGCTACCATAAACATCAGCATGTACATAAAAACTGTAAACTTCAATCTTAGTGCTTCTGTGATTATCTGAAAGTCAGTAAAAAGTAAAGATATTGTGACTATTTGAGCTACTTTGAACCAAACTGTATTAGTGGCACCGAACTGAACTGAACTGACTGTTTTCAAACAAGTCTCCACCACTCCCCTCATCTGGCATAGTTTGTAAAGGTAGCCCCATCCCAGTCTCCCACAACTGGCTAAACCGATGTCTGCCTGTACAAACTAATGACTGCAATGCTATCTGGTGCCACTAGTGGTGCAAAAAATACACTTCCAGGGGCTTAAAGGGATAGTTCACTCAAAAAATTTTATTCTGTATTTATTTATTTACTCACTCTCATATCATTCCAAACCTGTACTACTTTGAGGAAAGTTGGTAACCCAACAGCTAAACTGTGAGGCTGGGATGGGGCTACTTTGACTTCCAATGTATGGACCAAAAAAAAAGCCCTAAAATATTTTTTTTTATTTCCCACAAAAAAAGTAAGTCAGGTCTAAATGACATGAGGGTCAGTAAATGATGACAGGATTTTCATTTTTGGGTGAACTGTCAGTTTAAAACAAGGTAACCTAGTCAGCGCTGTTCGGTTTTTATACTTGCTACCTCTCCATCTCACTCACTCAATACAAAACCACATTCCCTCAGACAGGTGACTCTTTTTAAAGTGGATTCCACACTTTAGGAAAATTCTAACTCTGCTTGAGCGTCATGCAAATAATGTACCAAAAGTAATTATGTAATGATAATTGTGCTAGTAGGCATTTTCAAGAACAACTGTATGTCTAAGATCTTTAAAAAGACAGGGAGATACAGACTGAGGAAAAGAGAAGGAATAGACACAGACAGCAGGGAGAATGAGTGAGTTAACAGAAAGAGAGGAAGAAAGAGAGAGGGAGGGGCAGAGAGTGGCTGGATGAGTGAGTGAAAGCAAAAGAGCCAGAGAGAATAAGAAAGAAATAGAGATTGAAAAAAATGAAAGGGAATATGAAGGATTAGAGTGTAAGAGACAAAGAAGACAGAAAGCAGCTGATGAATTTTAAAACTGAGTAAATAATAATAAAATAATCACTGCAAATATAAACAAGAAGCAATCAAAAATATTTAAAAAAAATTCTAAACCATTTGATCCGGCCACTCAACTGGGCTATCCAGTTTGATGAACAAACACACACACACACACAAACAAA
Source organism: Acrossocheilus fasciatus (assembly GCA_036784905.1). NCBI lineage: Eukaryota > Metazoa > Chordata > Actinopteri > Cypriniformes > Cyprinidae > Acrossocheilus > Acrossocheilus fasciatus. Next base: position 16,906,315 of record CM071944.1, read on the forward strand.
ACAATCTGCTAAACAAACTGAGCTCTCAGAGGGCATTAGAGCAGTTGTGAAGGGAACTCACCACATTTTTCTTGGTCTGTGGCTTCAGGTGTTTGAGAGATCTCATCCTAAGGCAGAGTCACAGGTTCGAATTCACCCGCTGCCCTCCCCTTCATACATTATATGTTGTCTGTACCAGAACAGACACTCTCTCCTCTGTGTTCCTTGTACTCTCTCTCTCTCTGTTCTCTGTGTATGTGTGCTCTCTTTTTCCTCTCTCACTCTATTTCTCTCTCTGCTTTCCCCTCCCCCACTCCCCTCTCTCTCTGTTTCTGTCTTTCTCTCTCTCTCTCTCTCTCTCTCTCTCTCTCTGGCGCAAGCAAGTGTACACACATACACAGTGCTCTTTTCCCTCGCTCCCTCCCCCTCTTCATTCTTTTTTTCTTTCGTTCGTTCTTTCTCTCTCTCTCTCTCTGTTCCTTCCTGATACTCTCTCCAACTGTCTCACTCAGACATTCTCTCTTGCATACACTTGTGAAACATGTTTGAAAACACAAACATTCATGCTGTGAAAAGATTATGAGCTCAGCCATAAACATATACGGATACATGTACATCACAGCAGGCACACAAAGAAAAGACAGACATACTTGACAGAGTGTAAAAACAGGAAGCTCAACAAAGTATATATAAAGGGGAATACACAATTCTATAAAACAGTCCTGATTAAAAGGAGTACATAACAGAAATGCATAAGCAGATGAAAAAAGGAAGTGACAGGTTCGATATGTAAAGCTTAAAATCATGCTTCACCACCACAGACTAGGCAGGTTGACAGAACAGAGGATGAGCGAGCATACATGCATCTGAGAGCGTCTGTGCCAGACGAGGACCTTTTGGCCTGCGCGCTGAGAAACGGGTGTTCAGCACGTCTCTCTGTTTTAATGCTCAGCAGACTCTATGTGATGTGCATTTATGGTCTTACATATGAGTATCCATTCAAACTGTGTCAAGCTGGTATGATGCATCTGAGCTTTATAAGCCTTCACATTCATATGCCTTACTTTCCAAATGAGTGTGCACAAATTCAGTCTAAATGATTCTCACACACAAACAAAACAGTAAAATATATAAAGCATGTAATGTAATAAAGTCATGAAATTGGATGTGCATCACAATACAGAAGAAAATATCTGTTGCTACTTTCGTTATATCACAACTTCAACAAACAAACTTGGTATGGACAACATGCACTAATAACAAGATGTATATTTAAATAAGCAAAAAGGTATGAGAGGCTATGCTATATAGTCACAGCCAATCAGTTTGGTTTAAGTAGTTTGACTAATTCTAAGTAGTGGTATATGCATAATTATGAATGTGGATAATGCACCCACATTCATGGAAACAAGCAGAACAATTCAGTGTGAATAGTTTGTAAAGCTATTCTTACAAAGTCACAATTTATGTAAGAACGGTTTTATGAACCACTCATCCACACACAAATTCATTCTGTTTGTGTTTCATGAATGGGTCCCATTGTTGATAAGTGATTAAAATTAATTTATAACTGTGGGACATAATTACATCTTACTGCATAATTTGCAATTATTGAGTGAGTACTGATTTTTAATGGATTTAAGATTAGTAAATACACCTCCGTATAAAATGGCTGAGAAAGAGAAGGATTCTGAAAGAAGAGAAAATGGAGGGATAAGGGAGGAGAAGAGAAGCCTTTACCAGAGAGGAGAGAGAGAGAGAGAGAGGGAGGGAGGGAAGTATTGTGAGAGAGCAAATGGTGAGAGAGCAATAGAGGGAGAGGGGAGGAGATAAAGAGAACAGGAAAGGGAGGGGAGATAGAGAGAGAAAGATACAGAAAGAGAGAAATGGGAAAAGACAGAAAAAGAGAGAATTATAGCAGTAGGCAAGGATGGAGGAAATAAACTCAGAAAACAGAATATGAAAAGTTAAGTCAGTTTGAATGTGTGTTGTGGGGGTATTAAAGGGAACAAGTGAAAAAGAAAGAAAAAAGAGAATTCAACCCATTGGGGGAAGGGAAGGAAGAGAGAAAACGGGAGAAAGAGAAAGATTGAAAGGGTCTCCCCTGAGAAAGATCTGCACATCTCAGTAAGATGTTCTGGTAATACAAAAATAAAATACAAAGGAATCTGAGGCAAAGTTATGAATAAAAACTAATAATAATATTCTGAAATATGCAAAGAAGTTTAGTAATACTCAGCAAAGAAAAATCACAAGATGCAAATCAGATGTGGGCAATGCTTTGATTATTGAACTGGTGTGCAGCACCCCTGAATGTGTTGATGAATAAGGCAGCCTAACCGATATGTAATGCTGCATATCTGCCCTACAATGACAAAACAGCAACTATGGCAACATTGACAAAACATTTTCTAACTCCATTCAGACTTCTCTGAATCTGACTATAGTTGTGCCAGACAGATAGTTTTCTGAACTTGTATATCCTCACACACCATAATATTTCAAGCAGTAGTCTATGATATTTAATACAGGACTTTCTGGCAACATAGAGTACCACTTCATTACAACTTCAAAAAAATGTCCATTACTTGCATGACATTTATCACATCAAAGAGGTACAGGCTGATGCACTAAGAACAAACTAAATGTTTCTATTTTAAATGGAAACTTAGTTGCCTGACACGGAAATGAGTTACAATTTAGAATCTTTACATTTTTGAAGCCAAACAACCATACAGTTTAACTTCTCATCTACCTGCTAAACTCTTCTTTACTTTTACATAACACATGCTCTAAAACCTTGTATCAACACTTCAGTCTAAGTTCAAGTTTAAAAAAATCATTCATGTGCTATTTTTACTCTGCAATTGTCTTTGTTGTCTCAAACGTACAACTAATATAGATGCTGGCCACATACAAACAGAAGCTATTTTTGATATGCCACAGAGAGAGATGCTTACTGCATTTATAGAGTTTTCAGAGTACAGCAGCAAAGGTACAGCAGGTAGCTGGAGTAATACCTAGATAAAGAACGTTGTGGCATGATTCACTGGACTGTTTCCAATACCATCTTGGTCAATCAAGCCTAATGCTGCGCTATATACACATCACATGATAAGCTTTACATTACAACAAAGCAAGAAAATCACGTCACAAAAGTTATTGCATGTGCCAAGGTCTTTAAAGAGTCTCAGTGATTACAGCACAGTCTAAACTGCATCTATACTTTTCACAGATATAGCACAGACATCTTTTAAGCCTCAACACTGTGCGATATTACATAAAGTACATACACTCATTATTATCTACAAATCGTGCCCGCTATTTTTATAAGAAAATCATGTACTGTGATAGTCAAAATCTCAACAACAGCAATGACAATAGAGCAGGGGTGACGATCGTCGGCCCCGGAGAACCGCAGCTTTGCTTCAACCCTAATCAAACACACCTGAACAAGCTAATCCAGGCAGGCAGGTGAGTTTTTATTAGGGTTGGAGCTGAACTCTCCAGGACCGGAGTTTGCCACCCCTACAATAGAGCATTACATCAAGTAAGCAGAAACATATGCAAGAATTTAACTACCCTCTGTCCCATGCATCTCAAGTAGAGCTACTTTTATAAAGACTAACTGTTAGATTTGTGAAGGTTATAATGGTAATAAGGACCGCCAATATCATTCATATCTACAGACACCCGAGTGACAATAAACCGATTATGTCAATTTATTGATTCTGATTATGATAGGTGTTGCTTGCTTTACAGCATTAAAAAAACAGTAGCTAAATGTTTTATAAAATATAATTGATAACCCATATACCTCGTCAACTTTGTCTTTATAAGAACTAAGAATTAAAAACCTTGTGTAATACAAGATGTTATGCCATGTGACAAACCTGGGCTGCTCTTCCCAAAAGCATCGTTAGCTTAAGAGCATAGGCCCATTGAAAACAATGGAGCTACGAACAACTCAGGCTTACATGCTTTTGGGAAACGCAGCCTTGTTTATTACTACATTGTGAAAAACACAACTAGTGGTGGGTTTTTCAATGACTAGATAGCAGAGCAGCCAGTGGTCGATATATACATAATTATTACTATTTACATTAAACATTTAAATCGTGACAAATAAGAGTACACCAAATAGCATAAATAAAATCAACATATATTCACAATATTTACTCAAATTTCATTAAAACATACAAATGTGTATTATCATCAATATACAAAGCTTTTGACAGACTTTGAAACCGCCGTTCTCACCATACTAACTATAACGACAAAAGGTAACTTAATTTTCCAGTGGACAATAACATTCGGATAAGCACGCACGCTTAATGCTCAGGTGGATTCAGACTGGCTGTCAATGAGTTCCCTTCACTGGCTGTCAACGTTCTAATGTGATCCCAAAAATATCATCCCTGCATCATTATCATCTTAGCTGTAATAGAGACAATTATCGTACACTGTGCGAACAACAGACCTGATGATACACTGGGCAACTTTTTGAGCAATGTTGCCTTCAGTTGGCAACCAGGTGAGAGACAGGGCCCACGATTATCTGTCTAATATATCCAGATAGAAATTTGTTACCCATTCTCAGTGGAAAAGTGCCAAAGCATCATTGCTCAAAAAAAGTTGCCTGGCAAAACTGCTCAAAAAGTTGCCCTGTGTATCATCAGCCTTAAGGTCACGGACGAACGGCAAAGTCGGGATCACTTTCAGAACTATTTTTCCATTTGATGAACGAAAAAAAAAAAACCTTGACAGCCAATCGGAATCCTCTCTCTCTCTCTATAAAAATAAAGTAAATATAAGTAAAAATAAGCTGAAAATAAGTGCAACTGGTCAGTTAAATTTGGCTGTGAATGAACTGAAAGAGAAAGCAAGAAGGGTGTTTTATGCCATCAAAAAATCAATCCAAATTGAAGTACCAATTAGAATCTGGCTCAAAATATTCCAATCAGTCATAGAACCTATTGCATTATATGGCAGTGAAGTGTAGGGTCCTCTCCTAAATCACAAATTTGAAAAATGGGACAAAAATCCGATTGAAGCCCTGCATACTGAGTTCTGTAAAAGTATCCTCAGAGTACAGAGGAACATACCGAACAACGCATGCAGGGCAGAATTAGGCCAATATCCTCTACTAATGCACATTGAGAAACAAGCCATCAAATTTTGGAAACACTTAAAAATGAGCGACCCCAACTCTTCCCATTTTAAAGCCCTTAAAAACCATGAAGTGAACCCTGAAAAATTCCCCTGATTCGGATGGTCCTGAAGCTGCAAAAACAGACTAACATGACTAACAACATCCAGCATCAGGACACTGAAATATTCATCTACAAAATTCAGCCCAACCAAATTAAAAAAGCACAAAAAGAAAATTATCTAACCTATTGGAAACAAACAACAGAAAAACAAAGTAAACTTGAATGTTATTTGGCCCTAAATAGAGATTACACAACTGCAGAATATCTGAGTACAGTGAAAGACTGTAAACTAAGAAGACAAATGACGAGGTACAGACTGAGCAACCATACTCTCACTATAGAGACGGGCAGATATCGACAGCACTGGCTGCCCAAAGAGAGCCGCATCTGCCCATACTGTACCCACGGGGAAGTGGAGACAGAGCAACACTTCCTCACCAGCTGCCCTAACTATGAAGAAATTAGAAAGAAATTTTATCCCAAATTTGAAACACTTTGCCCTGACATCAAAATGTTAAACAAGAAAACACAACTTCAATATTTATTAGGTGAAAAACAAGATTGTATCTTACTAGCAGCAAGATACATTGACACCTGTCACAAAAAGAGGGAGGAGTCAACAAATCAGTGATGTGCCCACAAACACACACGCCACACTAAATTTTAAATTGTTCATCATAGAATTCTACAATTCGTAGAATTGATTTGTTCTGTTTTGTTTTGTTTTATTATATATACATGCATGTATTTATTTTTTCTTTAAATACATATTTGTTCTATATTTAATGTAAACTCTATGCTTTGGAAATACATTGTAACAATTGTCATGCCAATAAAGCACATATTGAATTGAATTGAGAGAGAGAGAGAGAGAGAGAGAGAGAGCTTAAAGAGGCAGGTGATGTAGAACATTATCGGCCAGTGGTGTGGACACTAATATAGTTATCTTTTAAATAAACAACGTTATGCTGAGTGCTGTAATATAATTATTGTTGTCTCATTACAGTATTACCATTCTTTGTATGAGTGGGCTTTAGGTGTAGTTATTGACCTTTGCCGATCATTTCAAACCCACCATATCGGTCCATCACTAAACAAAACTATCCACTTCATATTCATATAAATCAACAAATGTTTGCACAACGTCGTCGTCAAAGTCAGATTTAACCATCATGCATCATGCAAGGTGAGTGTGAACACTTGATGCCTAAACTGCCACCCGGATGGTAAAAGTTCAAACTGTGATGCTGATACTCTTTCAGGGCACAGAACAGCGGATCTGAAGATAATGTGTGACAACGATGCACCTGCCCTGCGGACGGTCCGAGATTTCGACAAACATTCGCAGTGATTATAAAGAAAACCATAACCTCTCACTCTCAATCTTTCATCTTAAATATAGCAACGAGTACCCTACACTACAACAAATCCCAATTCACTAGCCAGCTAGCTACAACTTAAAACTTAGCCACATTCTTCAGCATCAACAGCTACATCCCATCGAAATGTAAAGAGTTGAAAAAAAGAAACTTAAAGGAGGGAAACTTGAATCCAGAATGCATGAGGATGGGCCTGTCTTAAGTTTTGCTCCGGTCATACAGTGAGCTAGGCTAACTGACGGCGAGTGTGGCCTGCTCTATTCGTTTATGCGGCTCTTTTTCGCTCCCTCCATTCCCCTCCCGACGCCATCTGTTTGTGCCATGAGAGAATGTGGAAGTAAAAAGAAAAGGCGACATTTTGGCTCTATAAAATGACCCACATACTGAATCGCTCTCTCGGAAATACGAGCGCAAATCGTAATGTAGATGTCAGATGAAAAGCGGAAATGTAAATATCAGCATCCAGTTCAGAGTGCACATTATTTTTGAGGCCAGTTAGACAGAAATCGGTGAGTTTCGCTGGGATAGACAGTGGGACAGCCGGGTTTTTTCGGGGGCTATACGATCAGTTTCGTTTTCTGTTTCTATGGCAATAATGAACAGACCGTTGTCGAACTTACCACGCTCCAAAAATCGGCTGTATACGTAGAAAACACTTTGGAAGATTTGAATGTCGCTGTCTAGTTTGAATTGTTGCTGGTCTGGTTCTCTGTTGTTCGGCAGGAAGGAAGGAAGGAAGGAAGGAAGGAAGAAGGGAATGAGAGAAAGAGTGACGTGAACGAATAAACAGCCTGGGCTCCTCCTCGCTGTCACAAGTAAATGATGGAGCTCGTGGCCACAAAATATCTGCCTGTTCCCTCATTTGATTGCAAATATTGGCAACACAGAGAACTATATTTGTTGAAGAAAATCGACAGAATGTGAGAAATATGGTCTAATGTAGTGATATGCCTTTCAAAGCACAACATCTATAAATATTAATGTTAAAGCAGTATGTTTATTTCGTGTCTGTGTTCAACGTGCACTTTTGTTTTGGGTAATTTATGAAAATTAGAGGATTTATTCAAATAACGGACGTTAGAGGACGCTATTGTTTCACTAGCCTTATTCACGCATATCTCTAGCGTAAGCTTGGTAGTTTCTTGCACTCCCAGAAGAGGTCGCTCTGTCATTATCTACTGTATAGTGAATTACTTCTTGAGGTCAGTCAATGACAAAATCTCAGTGGTTTACGTTAAATTACCATGGTTTATTAAATGTCAATTTAAAAAGCAGTCTGCAGCTCTCCCATGTTGTTCCACTGAAGCAGGGTTGAGCCTGATGATCATTACCTGGATGGGCGACCTCCTGGAGAATACAGTTATTGTTGCTAAAAGGGAGATTGGCATGTGGGGGTTCTATTGTGTAATCCTGGCATGGCATCCTGGTCGATTTGCATATTGTCCTTTATCAGCAATGACCTCCTAATTGTTCCCATATTCACAGGTGGTGGTAAAGGACCCATGTGAAAAATGCTGGATCAGTGTAGCAAGTGCAATGTGCTGTAAAACAGGGTTCCAGAGTTGGCCATTATTGGCCAAATTACATGCTTCGACAGGGATTTAGGTGTGACAGTAAAACAGTACAAAGTATGGGTTTAGAGGAAGAATAAAAAGTGCATTAATGATTGTGGATCATGTGCTTGTGGAAAAGGTCACAAGTAACTGAGGTAAAGGTTTCTCATCTGTACATCAAAAATTTAGCGTATATCATACAAAATTTTTTTCTTTAAACATTTTGTATAGTGTCAAACAATTAAGCATGCATTTTTATATCATATATTTATATTCAATACAAGATTATTTGTGTGGTGTTTCGAATCATTTCATATTATACTTTGTTCAAAAATTAATAGGGTATAATGTGTTTAATTGACATTGGGGGGGGGGGGGGGGGGGGTCTGCCTGCTGGATTCCCATTAAGTTATTGCTCAGGGTTAGTGCTGATCTGAACTGAGATGGAGATCTGTTTCTTTGCATTGCATCATGTCCCCTCAACATCTGTGACCAGTGGGATCTCCAAGCTGGAAGACTGAGTGTTTGTGTGTGTGTGCTTGACCTTGTGTAAATTTGATTAGGTCTGAAGTGTTCCCATCCCATCGGCATGCACCTGGAAGGAGTATGATTCATGATTCAAGATGTCTCCTGAATGCAGGAATTGTAATATACAGCTCGCTTACATGTATCTGTATACATGTGCACTAACACATACATACATCAACAGGTGGTTACTGTGCGATAAGCCAGAACATTATTTCAGCTCTTGACATCTGAATGTGTGAAAGAAGCCTTTCTCCTACTATGGGTGTGTATCCACACCCACAGCGGGGTGTGTATAGATCCAGTGGGAGAGATTAGCTTGATAGTTTCTGGCAGCAATTCAGTTCTGAGTGAATCATAAAAAGAACATGTACACACACACACAACACATGGAGTACATGTACTCTCCCACATTTGGCGACACTCCACCCTCTGCGTACAAAGTGAATGGAGTGGCATTCAGCGCTAGGTTGACAGGTCTGTATTAACCCAGTTCCCATCATGCAGAGTTGGCCTAGTGTTTTAGGACAAGACCCTCATTAGTATCAGGCCTGGGCATACTGAGTGGAACTAATGATGAGAAGTGCGATCTAAAACGGCACTTCATGTCCTGACTGGTCTTTTATTAGGGTCAGTGCTACTTTCATTTCGGAGATCCGGAGAGATTTTTTTTATTCTGTCAAGATGAGCAGTTATACAGTTTAGACTTGTTTAAAACTAACCTGTTACTGACAGAGAAATTGGAGAGAGTTTGTTGAGCCGCTAAAGAAAGTTCAGGGCATTGACTTTAAACATCCTGCTCTTAGTTTCTGTCGTTCTCTTCTCACAGCCTCCCACCCCCTTTCCCTTTTTCTTTCACGGTTTCACTCACTTGATTCCTGTTTTGTTGCTCTGAGAGATGAGGTAACGGTCCCCAGAGCACTGTCCATTCTCATTCAATTCTCATTCAAATATGTCTTGCAAATAAGCCTGAACAACCCAAAAAGTATCCTCTTAACAGAAAATAAGCAGATACTTGGATTTAGAGTTGCATTCCTTGTAATGACGACATTACAGCATTGTTGTTTCTCTGAAATACCAATTTATTTTTTGTGTACAGGTCACAAACTAACACAACTGTGTTATGACAGCTCATTATTTCTGAGAGTTGGCTGCCTAAGAACGGTCGGGTCATCATCTGTTAGTCTGCTTTCCTTGTTTTATTGTTTCAAGAATGCAACTGACCCACATAGATTCAATGAAGGTCATTACTGTCAAGTTTCATTTTGATAAAAACTGTTAGTATATCGTATACAAGTCACATGTCCATTCCTGATGCATCCATTACATTCTATTGTAAACATTTAAAGGGACAGTTAATCCAAAAATGAAAATTCTGTCATTATTTACTGACCCTAATTTCACCCTAATGTTGTTCCAAATCTGTTAAAGCTTGTTTCTGCCATAGGATAAAAACCAAAAAGTTAGTTGCAACTTTTCTCACAACTCGCAAATCTAAGATGAAAACTCAGAACTGTTAGATATGAACTTGAACTTGCAAACACAAAGTCCGAAAAAACTCAAGATATAAAAAGTCAAAATTAGCTTCTCCCCCCCCCCCCCCCTTTTTTTTGCAGAGATCTTGCATTTCTGACTTTTTTCTGAGATATTATAAGTCACAATTCTATGTTTTATTGGCAGAAACAGGCTTCTGTGCAAACCTGTAAGATTTTCTTTCTTTTTTTCAGTTAAATACAGAAAAAGATATTGACTAAAAATATAAACTATATTTGTCCAAACGGTTTATTTATTTATTTATTTTTTCAGAAACATTTTTTCACAGAAATAATAGTACTTTTCTGAGTGATTCCTGTAAGACTTGTGGTAAGCTCTGAACAGATTGTGACTGGTCTGTGAGCTGGTTGGAGGCACTGTTTCTTTAGTTATATGGAGTGCTGGTCACTCTGACTAACGTCAGTTCTTAATCACCAGTCAAGTCTCCGAGCCTGGGAATGCAACCCCTGTGTTTACACAAGATATCCCTCTCCCTTGCCACAACTCATCAGACTGTTCACGCCATGCACTGAGGGGCAGAACTGCCCGGCAGCAACACTCTGAACTGGCTCGATTCCTAGAAGCATTAACAGTTTGGTGACTCTTGGATGTTTTGATTTCATTTGAATTTGAAGAGGAGGATATGACGGCTTGCTGAGTCAAACACATGTGACTCGATGTGTATATGCAAGAGAGAGGAAAAAAAGAATAAGAAAAGGAGGATTTGGATTCAGCATTGTCAGCCAGTCCATTAGGGGTACCAGAAATATCTTGAGAGAGACACTGTCTTTCTCTTTAGTATCTCCGGTACCCCAAAAGAGTGCTTAAGTTGCATGTCTAGACTATTTTGGTTGTCTGCTCTTTCTGCTGAATGCATTTGTTCTCTCAGTCTATCAATGTTTCATACACCAAACCACATTTGATGGACCATCATAAGTCATCCATCTAGCTGTGCATTTGTATGTCTTCCAAAGAAACAAATGTTTCAGAGATTTATGTGAAATTACACAGTACTCCCTACTGCACTAGAGTCATTCCGAAACCGCATGATATTTATGAATTTAGGTGCACACTGCACACAGCTGTGACAGACGACTCACCATGATAGAATATAACCTTCAGGTACCAAAAGAATAAGAAAAACGTTGTGTAAGACCAGCGGTTTACGTTTAGGTAGCAAACCTAAAATTGTAGACGAAGTTGTTATGGTCCACTGAGTGAAAGCGCATTGTGCACATGACTCAGGGCTCTCATTTCTCATTTGTTCAATTGTGGAGTAGCCCGAACAGTTACTGGTTTCCTAGGAGACAAGCTAGGAGATGGTAAGGACAGACGCTCAGCTTACGCCTGTACAAATAAGAAGACAGTACAGCATGACACAGAAGCATAAGAACCTTTCTCTCTGGTTCTTCCTCATTATAGATGAAACACTTTTTGTATTTACATAAGTTCTTCACGGCATGGATTCTGTTATTTCTGCACAAACAGGGTGCAGTTGGTGAATGAATACCAGGTGAACAAAGCAACATTCTAACTTTGAATCTCAATCAGGACACAATAACAGAGTGAATAAATCAAAAGAATGTCATTACCAGTCAAAAGACGATGGAAAACACTGTACCACCCGAGGTTGGAAAATATCCTTTTGATAACCAACTCCTAACTAAGAGCACAACTGCTCATTAGAAGTATTAAACTGCATTTGATGCCAGTCTACCGTAACTTTACTAGAGATTTCATGGATGCCTGAGCTCAGCTCTGGCCCTTGCTGCTGATCTACCTCTAATCCCCTGTAATTTCCTTTGAGTGCTACACTGTGAATTATTCTCCTCAATTTGAATGACTTTGATGATCTTAACTTTGGGAGTCCCATAAAACCTTTTTAGATAAAAGCAACAACAGCAAACAAACAAGGATTTACATATATTAATATAGCCTATTTAAGGTACTTAAAAAACACTTTTTTTGAAGATAATAATAGTGACCAATGTATAATTTTTGAGTTGATATATATATATATATATATAACTCATTATATAAAATTAAACCTTTAACTTAGTACATATAATATAATATAATAATATAATAAATAAATAAATTATACACACACACACACACACACACACACAGTATAAAGATTGTTAAAATTGTTCTGTCTCATTTAAACTGTAAATTTAAACATTTCATGTCATCAACATTTAATTACCTGTGAACCAAAAACATTTTTGTATAATTAACTGATTAATTACAGTATGTTACATTAAATTACAGTAAAAGGAAATGTGTGTTTATTCTTCTTGGATTATCATTTCTTGTCCCCCAAAATTGCTTGACAGAAAAAAAAAAAAAAATACCCTTTTGGGTCTTATTTACCTACTGAGCAATTCTGGCTTTAGTTTCCACATTGGTTACAATTGTGACTATGAATAAAACATAGTGTTTCTCTGCCAGACCTCAGGATAAAGAGAGCAGGCTACCTCTAGTTTGATGTGTGAGTGTGTTAGAGGTGTGGCTCCAGTGAATGGTTGGAGGAGGGTCGAGTGTCTCTGTCTCAGCGGTAGATCCATGAGAGAAGAAATCAGCGGCTGAATTTTATACAGTTAACCGGGATTGAGAGGAGCCATGCTGGAATACAAATCTAAAAACTCATTTACGACTCGCATCAGCTGGCAGTCTCTTCGGAGAGCGGTGTAATGGCTTTAAGCGCTTTAGTGGTAAGTTGCGTACATAAACAATAAGTTAAAGGGGCAGTGGGTTGACCAAGAGGTGCGATCGAGGATTCAGTATTGTTCGTAGAAGATGTAGGACTGACCACGTTTATCTGTTGAATGGTGTGTGCGTAAAGTCATCTGTTGCAAAACATCACTTTTTAATGTAAGTCAATTATTCATTTTCGTTTAACATAAGTGCTTTGGTGCTAAAAGTGTACTAGGATCCAGACTGTATATTTCGTGTGTTTGTAGTGGTAGTAGAGGGTGGGTGGGTGGGTGGGTGAGTGAGTTGGGGGTGGGTAGGTGGGTGGAAATGGGCTCAAATAAACAAGGTGGTGCTGGATTGTGTGTATGTGCTCTCACACATTCACCGCAAAGTAAAAATCGACATCTACAAGTATGTGTGAGGGAGAATAAACGTTGGAAGTAGGGCGCACTGTGCAAAAACAGAGCACTGACAAAAGCTGTGAACTCTTAGACTTTTATTTTTTGTGTGGTGCTACCATCCTCTTAACTGTAAATGAAACGTATCATAATTGTGTTGCGTTCGTTTCTGATCTTTGGCATAGGCGTTGGTTTTAATTTGAAACGCAGATTCAAGTCAAGTGAGGCAGATCATCAGTAAAACGAGGACAGTGGCAGTTTACAGCAAATGTGACCACTATATGTAAAGTAAAGCAATTCTCTTGATAATAAATAATGTTTTGTCAAATTAGGTCTGTGTGTGTCACTTTATGTAACATAATGGTGCTTAATACAGACCCTCATGAATAATGAAATGGAGTTATCATTTTTGATACTGAAACTTGTTCACATCCACTTTGATGTCAGGCAAATGAAAGCATCTACAGAATAAATATATATATATATATTATATTTGATTGGCTACTGATATTTGAAGAGCATTTGATCATAAAAATGTATTTATCCCACTTTTCCAGAACTCATTCTGTAAAATGTGTTCCCTTTTTTCAGACTCAAAGACACTTTAATCAGGAGTAGTGCATTCATTAAGATTACTGATTGATATTAATCATTTTAATTATGAGTGGAATCTGAAAACCAATCATATCCTCCTTAATTGTGTTGGCTGGACTTTTTTGTTTTTGCTTCAGACCATGTGACTTTAGAGTGTAGTATAAGGGAGGCTTTGATAATGATTAACACTTGAGATAACTATTTTATTGAAAATAGTGATCAAAACATTTTTTTCTACAAAGGATTATTTTAGTTACTGATTTATAACAAAGTAATCAAAACTGAGGAAAGCTTTCTAATATTTCCAATCAAAGACTGAAGACTTCTGTAGTTAGTCTCAGTGAAGTGAGTGAAGAGAGCACATGAATGCAGTCCTTTATTGTTTACTTAAACTCTGGTCTGTTTAGAACTGCATCAGCCTTTTGGATCAAAGACTATGAGGACTAGACAATGAATACCTTGTATGTTCTATCAAAGAACCGTTTGATGTTTATATTATTTAGTAAAGATAGTGTGAGTTCTTCTGTTTTGAGTCAGTTGGGAGTCAACAAATGATAATCTCTCTCCATTTGGCTTATTACTTTGTCAGAGGAAGACTGTTCTCACCATGTCGCACCTCAGGACTGGAAAAGATCTTTTGCTTTGTAACAGTCTGAGAACTTGAGCACCAGGCTGTTGCTGCTTGTACCAATGTGCAATTTCTGTTGTTTGTACTTGTAGATGACCTTCAGGAGTTTCAGTAGAAGTTATTGATATAGATGCCTTTATTGGACTTTTTGCCCTTGGGACTTACCATGCAAATGAAACCAGACCAATGTTGTACTGCCCTCTTCCAGTTAGTATAATAAAAGTGTTAGGGGAAAGATGCTATACAACTTGTAAATTTTATTGCATGTACCAGAGATCTTTTTGAAGTGAAAGATAACAAGTTTGACCTCTGTATCTACGGCTTCTTTAGATGGTCTAGTTTGCAATGTATCACATTTGTGTTGACAATGAGAAAACATTCACTTATGGTGCTTGATTAAGGGTCTGCTGAGAAAGATTTAGCCGTATGTTTAGATTTGTTCACAATGCATAATGTTTAATTCTGTTAAAAAGAGTTACATCACATTTTGAATGAATTGTAATCTTGTGTATAGAATCCTCAGGTTGAGCGGTCATATTATTAATCATACTTTCATGTCATCATCTTTTGATATTATGCACTAAATCAGGTAATTTCAACATAAATGGAGGGTTATTAATTGGCAAAAATTATATATTATGTAGGGGAAGTTTTTATAGAGCCATATTTTTGTTTATGTGTACGTAATGGTGCATGCGACTGGGCAGCTGTAGCTGTAGTTCATGTAAGTGCGAGCAACATGTTTTATTTTTACCTCAGTCTTTAATAATTTAGAAGTGTCTGACTTCCAGTTCTCACCCTTGAGTCTTAACAGGCTGCATGTGTGTTTGTGTACAACTTGTACTTGTAGTTGAAACATCTATCCGTCATTTTGTCTATATTGTATATTGTTTATCATGGCTTAACTTTGACTATTTAATGATCTAAATTGTTATTTAATGGTTTGCTTAAGATAAAATAGTCACCTGATCTATCTAACAGTTTCTTATATGTCATTCTATTTGGAATTAGATTTGAATGCTGATCTAATTTTCTCCAAAAGGAAAGCAAAATAAATAAATATTACATATATTACAAATAAATAGAAATTGAGAACATGAGCGTAATCAGAATGGCATTTTGTAATTTTATTTGTGTGTTGTGTTTGAGGCTACAGAGACTACACAGCCTTCCTGTTTTCAGGACATACCACCCTTAAAAGCTGATCAGGCCAAAAGGGAGGAGTTGTTGCATTTCCAAATTATGTTTGGATAATGTCATGCAGAGGAGGACATGAGATTCAGCCTCTTTCCCAGAAAAACACTGAAGCATGTGTTGTGGATGAAGAGATCAGTCTCTTTTGTACTGAGAAACACCTCTTTAATTTTAATGATGACAGTCTTTAATTCAGACTTCAGATGTCTTTTGTATCAGCTGTGAGTGTCTAACTTAAGTTTTTTGTGAAACTAATTTATCTTATTATTCCTCCGCAGGGAAGCTGCATCATTCAGTGTGTTAGTCTGATCATGTGACTTAATGTGCTTTTCTCTCTCTGTAGATTCCAGCCTGTCTAATTGGAGTTTGCTATACAGATAGTCCCTAAAAGGAGGAATGTGTGGGTTTGCCCACAAGGATCTGATACCTCTTCACCTTTGACTTTTTTGAGGACATAATTGAAATATGGCAAGGTTTCAGTGACCTTAAGAATCAACGACGGGGTGTAAACATAACATCTGAATACCAAAAATACCTGGACTATAACCATCTTCAACTGCAAAGCAGAAACCATGGCAACCAAATGTAAAGACCAATGGAAAGTATCCATGGAAACCACAAACTCTGTCTGGCTCTTGTTTTGGACCATATGGATTTTTTTGGCTGGAGTGGCGAGTGAAGATGATGTCACAGCACGCATCAGTTTCACATACAGTGAGTGCAAGGATCAATTATTCATTATTTGACAGATGCTTTCTTATTTAAAGCTATTAGTATTCACAATTTACTTACTAATATAATAGTCCCACCTAGAGCTGGTGGGGGTTAAGTTCTTTCATACTGGTGCTATGGTAGCATGATATTCCATGATGTTTTCATCAGAAATACAGTAAAAAAAATAAAGAAAGAAACATTGTTAAATATTACAATTCAATATAACTGTTTTCTTTTTTGTTATATATTTAAAATCTTAATTTATTCCTGTGATGGTAAAGCTGAATTTTCAGCAGTAGTCCTCAGTGTCACATGATCCGTCAGAAATCATTCTAATATGCTGATTTGTTTGGAAATGTTTCTTTTATTATCAATATTGAAATATATTTTTTATAAAAATATTTTTTGTGGAAATATATGTTATCATGTTAGTGCCAGAAATGTTTAAAATAAATAAATAAATATAAAAACACATTATGCACCATTGTGATCACAAAAGCAGCAACGAACACTGTATTCTGTAGAAGAAGCTCTGCTGGCCCAGATTCCCTCAGACTCCCACTCATCTCAAATAATTTAGCTCAATTTTAGGGCTACTTGAACTGCTATGATGTTTCTTATTCCCGAAAGACCCATTACGAGACTGTTCCAAATGATTCGTTCACTCATCTTAGCCAAACACACAGGAGAGTTTAATCCTTGATTGTAAACATTTACAAGAGCTATTAGAACCATTTGCAAACCCTGGCCGGTGTACTGTATCAGAGTAACAGCCATACTCATTAATCATTTGAGGTTGAAAATGCATATGTAATGGTTGTACTTAGAACAAAACGGCTTGTAAAGGGTTCTATATGAGTAAACACTGATGTTAGTGACCTCTGTGCCCTGCCAGGAAAACCTTCTGGTCATGCAAACTGACGTAATTTTAAAGGGTTGGTTTGTGTGCCAGGGTTTTGTAGTTTTGAACTTGAAGGTGAGAATATACTGTAATAATCTGGCCTGTAAGTTGAGTAGATATGTGTGAAATCTAAAGCTTTGTCAGATAAAAAGGTTTTTTGTTCTTTTTATTAAGTGAATTTAAGCTGCATATTTAAAGTAATATTTTTGCCTGTGTGTGTGTGTGTGTGTGTGTGTGTGTGTGTGTGTGTGTGTGTGTGTGTGTGTGTGTGTGTGTGTGTGTGTGTGTGTGTGTGTGTGTGTGTGTGTGTGTGTGTGTGTTCAGATGCAGAAGGACGATCAGTGAGAGAGTTCTCTGTGGATGGTGTGTATAACTATTCAACCCTTCTGCTGAGCCCAGATGAAAACAAGATCTACGTGGGAGCCAGGGAGAACATATTCTCTCTCAGCCTGGACAACATCAGCATGACGTATCTGCAGAAAACTGTAAGTGTATGCGAGAATGTTTGTAGTAGTGTGTAGGAGTGCATTTTGATGTTACTCAGTATTGTTTTGTATCTTTTTCAGCTCACATGGCGCACTCCTGAAAGCAAGAGGAAAGAGTGTATCTTCAAGGGAAAGGACCCACAGGTACGTGGGGATCGATAATATAAATGTGAAACAATATATTAACAACAAACTAAAAAATAAAATCTGTCTGTTATGTGTTTCAGACTGATTGTTTTAACTACATCAAGATTTTACTGCGTCTGAACAGCACACACCTGTATGTGTGTGGAACGTATGCCTTCAGTCCCATCTGTGCTTACATTGTGAGACATTTTTTTTCCCTCTTTATAATGTTCAATGATATTTAACTGAAAGAATGGAGAAAAAGTGTTTGTATTCATGTTGGCTTCATATGGTTTTAAGAAACTTTTGTCATTTTGTCATGTTACTATCAAGTAAAAATAAAACAAATTATCCAATATTTTATAAGACTTTTTGACCTTTACACGGTCATGAAGGTCTGTAGACATTTTCTTTGATATGATTTATCATTTTGTTTTTTTTTCCATTTGTTGGTTAGAAGACATGACTTTTATTTAGCATTTTTCATAAAAATTTTAATAAGCAGTTTTGTTATTGTTATTTTTTTCTTAATAAGAATAGATAAAAAGATTGTCGATAAGTAGACTGTCTAGGTAAAATATGACAATCTACTTAATTAACTAGATGTATTTAAGTCATTGTATGTTTAAATAAAAAAAATGTTTTATGTATTTTTGAACAAATTACTATTATATCATTAACCCATGTGTGTATATGCATCTGGTGTCATTTGTTCTAACTGTTCCTCCATGTTTTTCTGGAAATTTTGTAGAACATTTCAAGTTTCTCTCTGGAAAGAGATGAAAAGGGGGAACACGTTATGGAGGACGGACGTGGACGCTGTCCATTTAATCCAGAATACAGATCTACAGCTATTACAGTGGGTGAGTATGCTCATGCAAAAACAATGCAATCATTTTGTTTGAACTTCATATATAAACATCATTAAGTTTAATGAAAATGGTGATTTAATGTTAATAAGCACTTGTATGTTTTGTTGTGTTACAGATGGGGAACTGTACACTGCTACTGTCAGTAACTTCCAGGGAAATGAACCCACCATATATAGGAGTCTAGGGTCTGGCACCCCTCTCAAAACAGAGAACTCTCTCAACTGGCTCCAGGGTAAATATATACAAACACACACACACACACACACACACACACACTTCCTCACAAGGGACTTCTTAGGAGATAAATATCTAAAAATAAATGCCAACATCGGTGATTACAGAACCCTGCTTTCTCACGCATGTTGAAAACAAATTATTGCCGACTGATACTGAGGTTAAATAAACAGTTATACAATTTTGTTTTCTGGAATATGTTTTATATGTTGTTGAAAGTTTTTTTGTTTCTGTATGTGTGTGTGTGTGTGTTTGCTGTGGTCCGTTAGACCCAGCGTTTGTAGGTTCTGCTCATATTACAGGTTCAGACACCGAGAAAAGTGATGATCAGATCTACTTTTTCTTCAGCGAAATGGGGAAAGAGTTCGACTTCTTTGATAACACCATAGTGTCCAGGATTGCACGTGTGTGTAAGGTGAGATGGATTGTTTAAGCAGTTCACACACTGTTGATAAAGTCAGCATAAACCTGAGAAGGAACACGTACGGACACACACATACACAAATGCCAATATTTACAATATCACTATGCACTTAGCATATTCTTATCTTCTAAAGATTCCTCAAGTCATTCTGCTTTAGCTCAAAAGGTCAACATAAAAATCTAAATGTTTTCTGGTGTTATTATGCGAAATCCATTCTTGCACATTACATTATAAAGCCTTAATAGTCTTTTATTAAAATGTAAAGACTTGCTCTGGCTCTGAAATAACTTTTTTGTCCCCTATCGGACAATGTTAACCAATAATTAAAAAGCTCCGTTTTAGAAAATTCATATTTAAACTAGCTTAATTTACTTTAAGACAGACTTTAAGTGACAAATAAACATCTTTTTTCAGGTAGCATGGAGAATGAGTACACATTGTTCATTTACATATAATACAGACATTGTAACAATTCAAAGCTGGTTGAAAATCTTCTAACTTGTCCTTTAATTTCAAGTCATTGAGTATAACAGATGAAGCAGGATAAATTTAAAAGTTATAACTCTGGACACTTGTAAAGCCTGGGCTTCTGGTCACCATAGTAAGTTGGATGTTAACTTAAAAAACTGATGGTGAATCATAAGAGACTGTGAACTCTGCCCTATTTCCCTGAACTTGAAATTCACTATAGCATCTATAAAGACAGCCTTCATGCTTTCAATGTGTAACTAGCCACAGCTAGACAGACCTTCTTCTCAAACCTTATAAACAGTAACTTAAACAACACTCACACTGTTTTTGCTACTGTTGAGAGACTAACAAACCCTCCAGGTCAGATTCCCAGTGAAATGCTCTCCGACAGCAAATGCAATGAGTTTGCTTCCTTCTTTTCTGAGAAGATAAATAATATCAGAAAGGAGATATACGTGACTGTATAAAGGAGTGACTTTTGTGTTTTTCTTGTCCTTCCCTCTCTCCCTCCCTTTGACTGGACTTTGAGATATTGAGTATTTGGATCTTACATCTTTTGTTTTTTTTTTTGTTTTGTTTTTTTATTTTGGATGTTATGTATGAAAAAAAAAAAAAAAAAAAAAAAAAAATATATATATATATATATATATATATATATATATATATATATATATATATATATATATAATTTGTGTTACTTTCCTTCCCACTAATGCTCCCTAAAACCTATGGGAGTACCATGATAATACCATGTTTTGTTTTATACGTGTACTATGTATTATAATATTATTCTCTGAGATGCCCTGGACTGGAGAATTATATAAATACTATGATATATGAATATAGTAATCATTCAGTACCATGTTATGATTATCTGATGCTGTACTATGATACCACAACAATGCTTTTTTTTCTTTATTTTGGTCCAGATTCTCTGAAACCAGGGCTGGAGTTATGATCCCCCCTAGCGGTCTTTCTGAGTATTGTAAATTATTGAGACTATATATATGTTGGCTTGAAAGTGTTAATCATTTGTTTGTGTGTGTATCAGGAGGATCAAGGTGGGGAGAGAGTCCTGCAGAAGAAATGGACCACATTTCTGAAAGCTCAGCTCTTGTGTTCGCTACCGGACGATGGCTTTCCTTTCAACATCATACAGGATGTATATGTGCTTCCAGCCCAACACAAGAAAAACACACTCCTCTATGCAGTCTTCACTTCTCAGTGGTGAGCAAAAAAATGTAGAGTGGCAGAGGAAGATAAGTTTGAAGGGAGAGGATGTTTTTAATTAATCATACTAGAACCTGAATGTAACATTGCAAATTTGTTGCTATTTGTTTTGTAGGAGTAAAGGTCTAGCTGGCAGTTCAGCAGTGTGTGTGTTCAGCATGGATAAGATAGAAAAAGCGTTTAATGGCCGTTACAAAGAAGTGAACCGAGAGACACAGCAGTGGTACACACACACTCACTCTGTGCCTGAACCACGACCTGGAATGGTAAGATGACACACACTCCTACATATACACTTTACCAGGTCTATATAAGTGGAGGATCTTTGAGTTTCCGTGAAGCTTTTTGTGAAGATTTTTGTCCTTTCTGCAGTGTATTACTAATGCTTCAAGGCAGCTGGGAATAGCCTCATCCCTTGATATGCCAGATAAGGTACTAAATTTTGTGAAAGACCACTTCCTGATGGACAGTCCTGTCAAAAGTCAGCCCGTGCTCTTCACACACTCTGTGCACTACACACAAATTGCTGTGCACCACGTGCAAGGGCTCCACGAAGCTTACGATGTGATGTTCATTGGCACAGGTATGTGTTTTTTTTTTTTTTTGAGTGTCTGGGTTTCTGTAATTTCATTTCTCTTCTAAATAGCCGTTGATGTTATGCTCTGTGATTTGTCAGATGATGGACGTTTGCAAAAGGCTGTGAATGTAGCCGGCATGATGCACATCATTGAGGAGATCCAACTGTTCCCAGAGCAACAACCTGTACAAAACATAGAGCTGGATTCAGATAAGGTGTGTGTGTGTGTGTGTGTGTGTGTGTGTGTGTGTGTGTGTGTGTGTGTGTGTGTGTGTGTGTGTGTGTGTGTGTGTGTGTGTGTGTGTGTGTGTGTGTGTGTGTGTTTTTGCGCTAACACTTTTAAATTTGTTACTATTAGCTAATGCATTAAATGTCATGAACTAACAATGAACAATACTTTTACAGCATTTATTAGTTTTGGTTAATGTTAATATCTACATATACTGATGCATTTTTAACATTTCAATTTCAGGAACATGAATTAACAGAAAGTGTTACTGTTTATAACTTATGAAAGGGTGCATAAAAACTTTTGAACACAGTTATGCTGCTTCGTTTTTTTGTAGAAACCTTTCAGAGTTTTTCCATGAACAGAAAGTTGAAAATAACAGTATTCTTTTGAAATAGAATTTTTTTTGTGACATTGTAAATATCAGTTTTGATCATCTTAATGCATCCTTTTTTGAAAAATATTGTATTGACCCCAAACTTTTGAATGGTAGTGTATTTGAACAAACATTAACACATTTTACTTGCCAAAGCATTCATTTTACTTTTACTTTGAACCCTCTCTCTCAACAAACAGGGTTTGTTATTTGTGTCGTCGCACTCTGGTATTGTGCAGCTGCCAGTAGCAAACTGCAGTTTCCATAACAACTGTGGCGAGTGTGTTTTGGCCAGAGACCCATACTGTGCCTGGACAAGCACACACTGTACTGACGTCACACGTATCCCACCACAAGAGTAAGTCTTCTCTTCTTCCCTTTTCCTGATCATCTGTTGCAGTAATCATTTTCAGTACCAATACCAATTTCTACCTTCCTTTGCATATTTCAGCCAATGGCAGCAGGATATCGAGAAGGCAGACACTTTAAAATGTAACAGCAAAATGTTGAACTCAGGTAAACCTACAAATCCCGACATATACAAGCATCTATCATCCATCTGAGAATATCATAACACCCATCTCTCTTCCTCTCTTTCTAGTGTTACCACGTTCATTCCCAAGTTCCCAAGAATCTGATTGCGAGCTCATTATCGTCCCAGCTAATACTCTTCGCCTGCTGCCCTGCAATCTTCGCTCCAACCATGCTCAAAGGAAATGGTCATACAAGCCAGATGTAGGACACTTCCTGTTCCCAAGCCCGGACGGTGGGTTAGTAGTCAGTGGCCGTGCAGGCAGCGATGAGGTCTTCTCGTGTTGGTCAGAAGAACATGGCTTCAGGCAACTCTTGGCCAATTACTGTGTGAAGGCAGAGCCTTTATCTGAGACTACAACCAATACGGGGCAGATGGATGGACAACTTATAATCCAAAGCATATCGTCGGACGTCTTGTCCAGCGAATCAGCACGCTCCGCTCAACTGCGCATAAAGACGTATGGCACAGAGCTGGCAGTAGTGTGTGTGCTGTTAGCTGTTTGTGTGCTTTCGTTTGGGCTGTCGGTAGCATATCGACACAGGGGCCGGATGAAGGAGGTACTGCGAGGAGGAGAGCAAACTGGAGGAGCCC
The DNA here is from genome assembly GCA_036784905.1 of Acrossocheilus fasciatus. Classification (NCBI taxonomy): domain Eukaryota; kingdom Metazoa; phylum Chordata; class Actinopteri; order Cypriniformes; family Cyprinidae; genus Acrossocheilus; species Acrossocheilus fasciatus. Next base: position 16,929,773 of record CM071944.1, read on the forward strand.
CAAAGAGCACAGTAAGGCCTGGGGAGAGTTTACCCCTCAATGCTGGTGCGCTTCCAAGCTCCCCATCCGACCACAAAAGCTACCAGACATTGGACGATAACTGTGGTTACATAATCGCTCCATCACAGACAAGCATGCAGAACAACTCCAAGGAAGCACAGACATTTGCCCAAACGCCACAGAATAGCTTTAAAGAGACTCATGTGGAAGTCAGTGACATTAGCCCTCGGCCACGGGTACGACTGGGCTCTGAGATCAGAGACTCTGTGGTGTAAAACACTGACGTTTCCGAAGAATTTCCATAATTTACACATAAACAGTCTAACATTCTTAATGTTCACTTGGTACATTCAATGGGCAGCTTTCTTGAAGACTAAGCGTACTGAGCCCTGAGCACAAGAAAATAGATGGGACATGCTCAGTGTGCGTATTGCCAAATTGTAGTTGTTTAAGACAATGCCCTCAAATCTACTCCCACATCTCCTTCACTCTTTCATGTTAAACATTAAAATATGACACAGTTTATTGTGTTAATATGAGCGTGTGCTGATTCAATAGAGATCAGAAACAACAATCCAAGGAAGGGTGGACCAGATGGATGAACAGGAGAGAGATGGGCAATGAGCCTTGTGTTGTATGACTGGTACTGGTGCTATTATCACTGCCAAGACAAAGAGTAATGATGCCTAACTCAAGGTGAGAAGACTGTTCTATATGTTTGTTTGTATTCCTTTGCTATTTTTTGCGCAAAGTTTCAATGCATAAGTGTTTAATGGGGTACATTAAATTTAAGATTTGACTATGAAACATAACAGATTCTCATTATACCAGCATTGAACACCAGGCAGTTCAGACCAGGTTGCTTGTTAGTGTTATAGAACTTGGTTACTTACTTAACATTTTAGAAATCTGCTGTTAATTTTATTTATTCCCTTTTTTTAATTTCCGTTTTATTGCTTAATTTCTTAGTCCTTTTTGAGAAGTAGTCTCTTGGTGTTTTCTATTCTGTTATTCAAATGTGTTCATGTTAGTAAAGTGCCTGGTGTTAAATAATGGTATGATGTGTATGGAACTATTAAATGTGTAGTAATTACGGAAAAAATAATATTTGCTTTTAGATAAAATGTAGCAAGCATGTATGAGCATTAAGAAACTTTGTTTCTTAATACCTTTGAATGTACATCTGAAGAGTTATATGGGAATGTAAAGCACAAAAACTTGAGATTCTGTTTTGCTTCATAGGTTGGTGGTTATTGTGTTTGGTACAGAATATAGATGGAATCTAAACAGGCAGAAACGAGGTAATGATACTGTACAATATTATAATATTACAGTATAAACGGTATGCTTGGCATTTTGGTAAAGAGTGAGGTAATGGGAAAAGGCTGAAAATGTCTGTAAATCTGCAATCTGTTTTAGGGTAAAAAGAAAAAAAAATGTAGAAGAACATAGCAGGTTATGTTCATTTATGGGTTATCCAGACTTCAAACACACCCTCCTCTCACAAAAACACAACCATGCACTAAAGTTGCTATGATAGACATCCGTTCCACTTGGAAAAGTCTTTTTAATCCACATTAACCATGACATGTTTGATGTTGTTTAATCATGTGTTACATTCCACTGTGTTTTCAGCTTGTGTGTTTTGAATGGAAAATGTAAAGTAGATTGCGATCTTTTATACTTTGACACTGTTTTACTGTTGTTTTACATTGTACATTCACGCACTTTATTTTTTCTACCAGTATTTGTAAGCTGTAAATGAGGTAGGCCACTGTCAACATCCCGGTTTAATATTGTAGCCAAGGTTTGTACATTAATGAAGAGATGAAAATAGGTCTGAAAGAGTGTCTCCACTGTCTTGACATGCAAAATAAAATTTTGCATAAACTCAAACAGTCACAGTCTGAGTATGTAATTTCATAAGCACAGTTGGGAAGAGAGTCAAAAATGTTGATGATGAACGACTTCTCTTTTTAAAATAAGATCAATACATTTATGATACATAATTATTATACGCAGAGGTCCAAAATCTGAGACTAAAAAAATAAGACAGTAAGAAAATTAAACCAGGAAATAAACTTTTTTTTCCATTCAAACAGTCAAAATAGTTGTGAATAGTATAATTTTTAATTAATTTTTTAATTTAAAAAAAGTTAGAAAAAATAAATAAATAGAAGAATTTGAACTGATTGCAGGTTTTTTTTTTTTTTTTTTTTTTACATTTTACACGAATTCATACGAATTCACTACCTGTGGAGTGTTTTTTGCAGAGGTTTAGAATATGAAACATTTCTGTCTTAATATGAAAGGCAGGTAAGGAAAATGTGTAAACATGTTGGTCATTTTGCTTTTACTGAATGCTAGGTGAAATATTCTGCTGTGATTGCATCTCTGACAGCTTGGCCAGTTGGATGGTCCTGCGTGAAGGGCTCAATATCATCAGGTGGGACTTGATATTCATTTGGCACCCGCTCCTTCCTTATAGTGGCTATGTTGTGGAGGATAACACAGGCACCTACGATCTGAGATGCCCGCTCTGGTGATACTCTTAGGTCACGAAGACAGTTAAACCGTGCCTTTAAAATGGCAAAAGTCATGTCTATCTTGAGCCTGGTTTGACTGAGGGCCATGTTAAAGTCATTTTGTGGTTTTGTCTCAGGGTCAGGGTAGGGAGTCATCAAAAAGCTCTGACATGCGTAAGTTCGGTCTCCCACTAGCAGACCATCAAATAGCCCTGTCAATGAACAGAAAAGAGAAAAGTGTCACAATGTCATAGTCCATTCAGGTGTTGTCTACACTTCCCATTTTATCATACCTTCTTCAAAGCGCTGACATAACAACGACTTCTCAAAAATATGGGTGTCCAGCACAGAGCCAGGCCATCTTGCATCTAGACTTGTGATCATACACTGATGGTCACAAGTCATCTGTAATTAACACATGGATAATAGTGATACATTATCATGAAAATGTATGCATATCAGTCAACTGAAATATACTTACCTGAACGTTGAGGCTATGAGTAGCGTTTCTGTTGAGATAATCAGCCTCAATTTGTTTTGTTGGTGTAGAGATTGGAATGTGCGTGCAATCTATTGCTCCAATAACTCTAGGAAATCCTTTCAAAAGATCAAAACATCTGTTTAGCAACATTTATCGATCATTATTGATTGTGTATTAATCCATCTTACCAGCTATTTTAGAGAAGCCCTCTTTTATGGCCACGGCGGGTAAATGTCCAGGGAACACAATGAATGCGTTTATGTATCTCTGGAGTGCGATAACCACCCTACGAATAGTTCGGCAAACTGTGTTTTTGCTGAGCTTTTCGGCATCGCCCACCTCGTACAGGTATGTGCCACTTGCAAAGAAACGCAAAGCGATACAAATCATTTGCGGGACAGTGGTCGCGTGGCTTCGCCGAGTCGGGTTTTTAATATGGGGCTCAAGAAGCCGACAAAGATATAACATTCCCTCCGCCGAAAACCTGTATCTCTCGTATAAGTGCTCATCAGAGAATGCCAGTGGGTTTTGTTTATCACTTATAACTCTTTCCCGGCGTAAAGCCCTTTGTACAATTTTGGCTCCGATGTCAACAGGATTCTCCAAGTAAGGTGAAGCCATTTTGCTACTGCGCATGCTATGAGAATGGATTTGCTTGCGTAACTTTGCTCACAGCTGATTGGTCCAAATCATGAACGCTAGATGTGTGTTCAACAGAACCTGTCTACTGTAAGAATCTACTGTATCAACACAAATCTCCCTCTCTTTTTTTTTGAAAATTGGTTTAAAAATGGTATTATTTTTGTGTCTCAACTTTTCAGTCAAAATGGTTCAATCTGTAATTACTTTAATAGTTTTTAGTTAAGCATGGAATTCCTGTTCAAAAGAGTTTGCAGTTGTTGCTGATGCAGTGCCACATGCAGTTCTCATGCTTTTTAGAGGTCTTTCTTTTCCGATCTCCTGTCACTCAGTGGATCTTTGTAGAACATTTGTTGGAAAACAGTGCCTTTCGTCAACTAAATAAAAAAAACAATATGAAAATTAAAGTATTGTTTCTGTGCCTTATGTAATCTCTTATTGGAATGGTTTTGTAACTGATATTCCCTGGAAGAAAGTTTGGGCATTACCACACGAATATTTAACTACTAACAAAATGAGAGAAATAACATTTAAGTTGATTAATAGAATTTACCCAGATTGTTCTCTTAAAAGACTTAAAAATTATATTAATACCAACTGTTCTTTCTATTTAGAAAACCCTGAAACTTCTTTACATTTATTCTGGAATTGCTCTTACACAACATCATTTTGGTGTGACATTTTATCAAATGTTATGTGAATCATAATTTTGAGTTTACTTATAGAAATGTAATTTTTGGCTTTCATGAATGTGTGAAAACCTTATTTTCCTGTTAGCTAAATATCATATTCATAAATGTAAATTTTCTAAATGCAAACCTCTTTTTTTTTAAAGATTCAAACTTGAAATGAAAATGTATTTTGAATCTATCGAGTTCTCTACGAACTTAAAAGCATTAAGAACAATGGCTTTGCTAAAGGACTTGGCACTTCCTCTGGACTGAAAGACTGAATGACCCTGGACTGTTGTTGTATTCTTATGATTTGACAGTGATGACAATTGTTATTATTTTTTCAAGCATTCAATAAAAAAAAAGAAGAAAAAAAAAGGATGTTATCTTTCATAAGACAGAATCTAAGGTTGGCTCTGTTTTATTAAAGAAGCTGTAGTGTAAGCGATACTGTTTAATGAACGAATCGTTTGAGTCGGATCTTTTTGTTGGTCTGAACAAACCACGAATAAAAAGATTTGACTGATGCAGCCTAATAAATGTTAAACCTGGTTGTATGACGCTTTTATCAACAAAATGATTATTTTTAAGACAATTTATATTCTAATTATTATTATTATTATTATTATTCTGAATCGTGCTGCAAAAACTGAACTTGGACACAATCTTTTACAATAATCAACTTTACTAAACTTATTGGAAACCGTAATCATAGGGTAACCACTTTTGGTGTTGTATAGCACCAAATTCTTCAGCAGTTCTTCACCGGTTCTTTGGCATGACTGAGGGGCCATATGGCACCACTATCATATACAGAACCTGTTAAGCTCCTGTATGGGTTCTTTGGGGTGATGAAGGTGATAGCACCACTGCCACACAAAGAACCTGTTAAGCCCCTTTAAAGGTTCTTTACAAGCCAAAGGACTACTGTTGGTGCTGTGTAGCACCATTTTTGTTGAAGAAATATGGTGCAATATGGCACCTCTACAGCACCTTTAAAGATATGGTGCTATATAGCACCAAATGTGGTTCCCCTATGATTACGAGCCAAGAACCACTTTTAGTGCTATATTTTTTTACACTATAGTGCACCATTTTTTTTTTTTTTAGAGTGATGACTTTATCTTACTATTGTAATATGCTGCACGCCCTCTAAAAACATCACAGTAAATCAAAATAATCATCAGGGGGATAGCGCCTCAAAATCTGATTGGTTAAAAATAGCATCTAGTGAATGGCCAGATTCGTTTTTGCTGTTTACAGAATGTACAGAGACATGTGGCTTCAGGGAACCTATTTCAGTGATATAAGCAGAAACATTCACAGCACATTCCTGGCTCAAAAACTGTTTCTTCTTACCCACAGACCTACCTAATAGTGGTGGAATATCCGTTTCAAGTCCAGGCCATCAATTTGTTAACAAACAGGGCACCCACACTGGACATCATACATTATAGTCCATTGTGTTAATGAGGTTACTGACATTTCACATCAGTGGTAGAGTGTAAATAAGCAAATGAGTAATAATTTATTTAAATACCTGTTATTTTTAATATGGCACATATTTCTTTACTTCACATATCTCATTAAAAAGTGCACTGAATATTTTGAATGCTGTCAATCACACTGTAACTGCTTTAGCAATTCTATGGTAAATGGGTTTTAGTTTGTAGAAATCTGTCCACAAACCATACCTGAACACTACAGCTTATTCTGTATAAAAAATAAAAACATTGTGAATGGTTAAAAACACTGAATCATAATACACACATTATAGGGATAACAGTTTAATTGCTAGATGTGAATTAAAATGTACATTTTATTAAGAAGGGCACTTCATACAAAAATACAAGATTACAATGCCAGTCCAGACATTTTTGAGACTCCCGTTATTTGGGCTTGCTCTGATTATTTGAACATAAAAAACTCTCTCCTCCATAGCTGAACACAAATCATTATGTACTGTATAGTTGATATGCCCTTTCAAGCACATTATGGAGTTTGGGTTGAAACATTAAAGAATCAAAGTCTCCGCATCTACACAATGTCAGATAGTCTCTCTTGACAAAAGAAAAAAAATTCAGGATGCCATGTCAGTCAATGTGTTATCCACTGGTTATTTGCCTTTAGGATCCCCCTTCTCATTTGCCTTTTTCTGCTTCTGCTGCATGATTTCAGCATCTCTGAAATACAAAATAAATCATATTCACATTCAGTATGATGCACTTTGCATTCCATTGCATCCAATATATCCAGAACTTTGCAGCTAGGGTTTTCACTTTTTCAAAGAAATCTTCTCACATTACTCCCATCCTATAAAGACTTCATTGGCTATCCGTTTGTTTTCGTATTCAATACAAGATTCTCCTCATCACCTTCAAAAGAAAATCACACCCCAAATATATTTCTGATTTCATTCATACTTACTCCCCAGTTCGCACACTACGCTCTTCAGATACTGGTCTACTGTTAATTCCATGCCACAGGTTCCACACTCTGGAAAACTATTCCCAAACACATTCGTGATCTTTCTTCATTATAGGATTTCAAAACCCACCTTAAAACATATCTTTTCCTTTCTTGTTTCTCTGATCTCTGACTGTACGATCTGATTCATGCCATTGATTTCATGTTTCTGTATTTTTTTTCTTTTCTTGTCTGCTGTCATGTTTATCTGTTTTGATGTTGTAAAGCGACCTTGAGTTTGCAGAGAGGTGCTATGGAAAATAAACGTATTATTGTTATTACCTGTTAGTTGTTATTATCTTTAGGTGTTGTACCTTTGCTTACGGGCAGCTGCTGAGAGGCCATCTTCATTTCTCTTCCCTTTGGAATGTTCGTTTTGCTTCTTAGCATTCTTCTGACGGGCAAGTTCACGCTGATTTCCCCCTGCAGCATGAGACATCGCAACACTCTTAATGGCTTATTCATACTTTACTGCCTTAAATTTTACAGAGATTGCAGACAGGATGGAACAAGAATGAATAACATAACACTCTGTTTAAAATCTCCAGACTGCAACTGGCAAATTTATTCAGTATCAGGAAGTGTATTTTTAAAGTGAGGAACGTTGATGCTGTTCTGTTTAACATGTAAACCCTAATCTGTGTACAGTATTATTATCATCAACACAGACATGTGTAGCAGTGAGGCGACGTGGCAATGAGGGCGCCAGAGAGCTTTCATAACAATAACAACATTCGCACAAAACACTGACAAAAACTATCGACAGTGTCACATAATAAACAATTGAAACATTTTGTCCACCCCTCCGAAAAGAATTTCGCCCCGTGGAATTACTATTGAAGTATTACTGACAATATAATTTAAATTTGCTTATGTGAAACGTCTGTCAACTTTTCACACATGAACTAACTTTTTCACAACATCTATAAAACGTTTCCGTGTCGTAGTGTATATAATAAATAATTAATAGTCACTAATGTCACCATAAACCAGCATTAGCCTTGTTTAGTAGGTTAATCTTGTGATTTCATTTCGTGGACTCTAGACAGAATAAGCTAGCTGGCAGCTAGCTAGTTAGCCTCGTATCGTACCGCTTCTGTATTTGGCTTTCTACTAAAGTACTTTCATTAATATTAGTAGAATCTGAGATCATGTCAATAAAATGAATAAAAATCAATACTCACTCGTCATGATTGCTCTTTTGTCGTCGCCGGAGCGCAAAGCTCAACCAGGCGTTACCTCCTGTAACGTTACTGATGATGGCTGGCAGACCCGAGTCGATCCGGAAGCTTTACGACAATACTATATCGGAATACAGCAGCGCGTTTCCAAGTGAACGCACCTCGTAATCGTGAATGGACCTCATTACGTCATATAGAGGAATTTTAAGAGAAATGGAAAATGGACAAATTATTTGAAAGTGATTTCGTCGTCCACTAATAAGAAAGCTATAAAGACTGTTAGAATTCGCTCTGCATTTAAGGTTTTTGTATAAGGATTCTTATGTAATATAATGGCCCTCTTTTATATTTATTTATTTTTATCTTATTTATTTATTTACTCTGATTTACTTTTGTTGTTTCCTTTTCAAATGTCGGTACTGTTGGTATTTTGTTTTGTTCTGTATGCTCTTGTTTTCAGAAATAAAAAAAACAGGTGTTTTGTACATTCTTATTTACTTTTGTATATGCTTAATTTAAAAAAAAAAAAGGACATGCTTTTGCTGCTAATGTTCTAATATATTTAAGCATTTTTTTTTCCAACGATAAAAATGTATTTAAATATGAAATATTTAATATTAATATGTTAGGGAATGGGGCTTTATTTTCTGAGATATTTTACTGATATTTTTGTATTCCAGCATCACTTGAAATCTTTTTTTTATTCCGAGAATATTCGTTTTAAATGCAAATTGTACTTAATTTATAAGTTTAAGATTGTAAATATATCGGGTCCATTCCCATCCTTCACAGTGGAGAGAGAGTATGTATTTGACCAGCAGATGGCGCCGGTGCGATGGATGGCGGCTCTTTCTTTGTTGCGAGAAACTCTTGTTACAGTTCTTTAAAAGCTTTCGAGAGCTTTGTTTTGCCATTTGTTTTGTTCAGCCACGAAAAGATTGCCCTTTCGTGCTTTCTTTTGTCTTTTCTCTCATGAATATATGTAAACGACGATTTTAACAATGAAATACGGACGCCAAACTTGACGTTTTATTGTAAGCCTTTTCTGAATCAGAAAATAACACAATTTTATTTGACAAAAACTTGTTGAGAATGACCAGATTTAGAACTCCGATTGACAGTTTTTGCTTGGGGTCTTTTATTTTGTAACGAATGTGACATATCTGGTGTGGTATTATCGTCGCTTACTTCATTGTCATTGCTTATTTTGACACATGGCGGTATAAGTGTATTTCTGAGGTCCTGTGTGATCAGTCATGAAGACTTGTATTGTGAACGTGTCAGTGTGAGATTTTACTGGTTTATTTTTGACACAGGTTTGATCATGTCGACGGCGTGGACAGCCCGCCAAGGGGAAGTGGGTGATCTGTGCAGCAAGAGTAAAGACCAGCTCTTGGAGATACTGTCACGGCAAGAAAAGCTACTGTCTAATAAGTAAGTGTGTATGTGTGTTTTTTTTTTAAATACTTTTAATTTTATTTTGCCTGCATATATAATTCATGATGTGCGCGCGTGTGTGTATATATATAGCTTAATTACGATTTAAGGACTAGATTATTATGCTGATTAAATATTCAGTATCTTTCCAAATCCCTTGGCGCCCTCATCTTCTTTTTAGTCTAGATCAGTGCTTCCTGTCAGTGTCACACAGTTGGGACAGTTTATAATTAAACGCAAAAAGACCCAATTATTTTTAATACAAATGAATTTGATACCTTGTGAATAATCAATAGTTTGCAACATGGACACTGCTATTCTCACGTTTGTTACTGTGAAGCTGCTTTAAAACATCCTTTTGTTTTGCTGTGTAAATAAATATGATTAAATGTGATTTGTACTTTTTATGATTTCTTCAGGAGATTTATTCAGAGCCTTCCAGATAAAGGAAAGAAGATTGCTGACTTTGTGGAGAAAGTACACATTGCACTTGCACATCTGGAAGAGGAGGAGAGAAAACAAGCAAGTTTAATCTCTGTCCGGACAGAGTTTCAGGCTAAATATCAGCATGCCTTTGCCAAGCGAAGCACAGATAAGCATTTAGAATCCAATTTGGACATGATTATCCCATCCCATGGCAGAAACGAAGCCAATGTCAATATCGATGCGGCTAACATACAGGAAAATGGTGGTCTGTTGGGCCAAGAGGAGTCTTTGACATCCCAGCCGGAGGCTGCTGAAACACTAGAAACAGCCGGTGGGAATGCAGCAAGGCTGAAAGACACAGAGCTTGTGGAGGCGTTTGGACGAGTAACCGTTGATGAAAGTAACAATGGCTCCCACCAAGACACCATAAAAACCCTGTCTCCTAGTAAGCCCTTTCAGCAACAGAAGAAACCACATTACATAGAACTTCTGGAGAAGACAGAGAAACGTGTGAATATGAGGAAGCCCAGATTCAAACCAAACCAGTGAGTGGAACAACACTGTCATTGCATAGCTTTGTGTTTTCTTTCTTTGTCATTGTTAGAAGATCAAAAAATGTCTTTAAAAGGCATTATAAAATGAATCTGCATGAATCAAGCTTTGTGAAGAGATGAGATTCCTTCATGTGATGAGCTTTAATTTAGGCTTTTATTTACATCTAAACAACAGGGTTTCTGTGGGTCCTTAAAAAGTCTAAAATTTAGTTGCATTAAATTTAAGGCTATAAAAAACTTACCATAGACATTGCCCCATCTTGCTGGTGTTCATTTTATTTGTGCAGGTCTTAAAAAGTCTTCGATTTGATTTTTCAAATCCCGCAGATACATTGAAACAATGATTGATACACACACAGCACATTACTGAGGGTAAACATGAAAGCTCAAACATGCATGCATGCTGTTCTACCGTTTATATAAAGTGATTACATTTCTTCACAGCACTTGGATTAAAACTTTTTTTTTTCATATGGATTCAATTGACCTTTTTGCATCTGCTAAGCATTGGTTACCTGTATTTTCAATGGTGGGTCAGAAACCTCTCAGGCTTCATTAATTTGAGTTTTGAAGATGAAACAAAGTCTTTGGAAAGGGTTTGGAATCAAAAGTCACCGTAAATACATGAACTTATAGTACATAGTTTAAATGCTCTGTAAGTCACTTTGAATAACAGTGTCTGTGTTTTATTCAGGTTAGCAGTAAAATCCGAGTCTTCATCACCTAGTCTGGCCTCTGGCAGCACCACACCACTTACTGCAGAGGCCAGAAGACAGCGAGACCGAAAACACCTGGATGACATCACTGCGGCCCAGCTTCCACCCCTGCACTACAGTCCTGCCCAGCTGCTGTCATTAGAGGAGTCGACTGACCTTCTGCAAGAGCAGACTAGAAGACACCTGGTAGGTTGAAGATGTCTCGCTAAAAGGAGACCAATAGAAACTGAGATTTGAATGATCAAAGTGATAAATGACATTTCAAAGCATCTGAGGCCTCAAAAACGTTCTATCCCACAAAAGCTTCAACTATTTAGATGTTGAGAGGAAGTACTACTTGAATGCACCCAGCAGAGAGTATAAAACCTATGCATGTTTGCCCCTTGTGCGTGGGTTTTTCTGCCTCGTTCTGTATTCAGGAAGTAGTACATTTATGTAATTGTGTATACTGTTCATTTCAGGAGTTGCAGGCCAAACAAGCTGCCCAGAAGCTGGCAGATGGTCTGAGTTTCAAGATGGAGAGTTACAACCCAGAAGGAGGCCCACTGGCAGCCTACAGAGAGGTGCATGATGATGGGGCCCAGCTTTCCTCAGAGGAGGACTGATCGTGGGGCCCTACAGAGAGGGCACTGGCTTGTTGATATGTTTGGACCCTTGCCCTGGACCAGCTCTAGGCCTAGAGCCCATGCTTCAGGACCCTGGAGAGAGGCTTTCAGCCGGAAGACAAGAGAAGGGCTCTTCATAAACTGTGCTGACAATGTCTTAGATTCTGCCATTGAAGATAAATAACAGCAGGTTGAATCAAGTTAAGAGTTATTGTGTGAAAACCGACCGTTTTTGCATGTGGAAATGTTACTGTCCAACAGTAACAGATTATCTTGGCAAGCTAATGCCAAAAAACCTGATACCTCGGCAGGTCCACACCTGTTGTCTTGTAGAGAATAATATAATTCGAAGCTCTTATCAGCCATAACTTTAAAGGTGTAGATCGTGTGTTATTCTGAAGATGGTAATAGAATATTTTTGTATGACCTTTTTTAGTGTTTATTTAAAAAACCCTCTGAATGGACCTCTAAAGCTTGTGTTTGGTTCTTTGAATCAGATAACAGAAACCGCAGTTTTATAAACTAAAGGTGGAAGCACTTAATGTTTTGTCACTTGAGTGCAACAGCCCGGGAAATGTCTGTCTCCCTCCCTTTTTGCAGCATTGTTTTGATAAGCGCCCCAGTGGTTTGATTGGAATGAGTCAGCTGTCGTTTGAAGGGAGGGATGTTGTTATCAGTGCAGAAATCTGTGACATGCCTCAGATGATTAATATATGTAATGTGAAATATCGAGGCTTGAAGGAATTAGACCAATTGGAGGAGTACATCTGGATTTTATTTAGATCATGTTACTGCATGAAGTGGCAATGCATTCTGGGATGGCAACAGATAGACATGACATATGGTACATGCAATTTCCAAAGCCATGAGCGCTAATAAAAATTCTTAAAATTCACTCTTTTAACCTCTCAGGATGTAAACAACGTATTTTCTTTACATATTATTCAGGAACCTTTATGTTTAAATGGTGAAAAGGGAGGAAATCCAAATCTGCGCCTCTCTGCAGTTGATGACCTGTGATAACCTCTAGTAATTGCTTCTGCCCGTTGATGGGAACTGCTGCCTCAAAAAAAGATCCTAACACATCTGGCAGGTTAGTGTTTAGACACCGTGTGTGACGAATTCCAGAGTGCCTTATCCAGACGTCTTGTGATAAATATGTCAGACTTGTCCAGAAAGAATCTCCTCTCTATGTGGTATTAATTAAGTCTACCTTACATACAGAGGAAAAAAGACTGTTATCAATTACACACTAGATTCTCGAGCTGATCTGATCCGCTCATGAGTACATAGATATGCTTGAGTTGGTCTCAAGCATACGTCCCGGCAGTGTCTTGAAATTGTTTTTTGCTGCAGTTTTTGCTTTCCACATGCCCCCACACCCATCGTCTCGGATCAATAAACGTCTCGTGGAGTCATCTGCAAGTGGTTTTCATCTACCGCAAGTGTGAAATCATGCCCTCAGAGAATGGGCAAAATTTTAGAGCTGTGAACAGGATGAAAGGATACTGTTTTTGCCAATGAAAACACATTTTAATGCAGCAGAGAATATGAACTAATTACGCAGGGTAGAATAAAGTTGGAATAACGCATTTCTCTGCTCTCTTGCTACTTTATCTTATTTAAAAGAATTTTGATTCATCACTGCTTTGAGACATAAATTTGTCTTTGTTCTTCTCCCTAGCCGTTTCTCTATCTAATCTAGATCTAGTTTCACAGTAAATCTGAGCTCTAATGAGACTCAGAGCAGGTCACATACTCTAATGCAGAACTTTTTGGCTCCAATGTCCCCCTTTCTCCAAGACAGTTTTCGAAGGCCCTTTTATCTAATCTTATATGTAGTTTTTGTACTTCTGTTGTAATGCAACCCAAATTCCAGAAATGTTGGGACGTTTTTTAAATTTGAATAAAATGAAAACTAAAAGAATTTCAAATCACATGAGCCAATATTTTATTCACAATAGAACATAGATAACATAACAAATGTTTAAACTGAGAAATGTTTACAATTTTATGCACAAAATGAGCTCATTTCAAATTTGATGCCTGCTACAGGTCTCAAAATAGTTGGGACGGGGGCATGGTTACCATGGTGTAGCATCTCTTCTTTTCAAAACAGTTTGAAGACGTCTGAGCATCGAGGTTATGAGTTTCTGGAGTTTTGGCGTTGGAATTTGGTCCCATTTTTGCCTGATATAGGTTTCCAGCTGCTGAAGACTTCGTGGTCATCTTTGATGTATTTTTCGTTTAATGATGCTCCAAATGTTCTCTATAGGTGAAAGATCTGAACCGCAGGCAGGCCAATTCAGCACCCGGACTCCTCTACTATGAAGCCATGGTGTTGTAATAGCTGCAGTATGTGGTTTTGCATTGTCCTGCTGAAATAGACGTCGTCTGGAGGGGAGCATATGTTGCTGTAAAACCTTATATACCTTTCAGCATTCATAGTGCCTTCCAAAACATGCAAGCTGCCTGTACCGTATGCACTTAGAACACGCTGGAAGGTCTCCCTCCTCTTTAGCCTGGAGGACATGGCGTCCGTGATTTCCAAAAAGAATGCCAAATTTGGACTCGTCTGACCATAGAACACTTTTCCTCTTTGAAACAGTCCATTTTAAATGAGTCCCACAGGACACAAAGGCACTTCTGGACCATGTTCACATATGGTTTCCTTTTTGCATGATAGAGCTTTAGTTGGCGTCTGCAGATGGCACGGAGGATTGTGTTTACCGACAGTGGTTTCTGGAAGTATTCTTGGGCCCATTTAGTAATGTCAATGACAGAATCATGCCGATGAGTGATGCAGTGTCATCTGAGGGCCCGAAAACCATACCCAACAAAGGTATTCGGCCTTGTCCCTTACGCACAGATATTTCTTCTTTTTCTCTGAATCTTTTGATGATGTTATGCACTGTATAGATGATGAGATTTGCAAAGCCTTTGCAATTTGCCTTTGAGGAACATTGTTTTTAAAGTATCCACAATCTTTTTACGCACTCTTTCACAGATTGGTGAGCCTCTGCCCATTTTTACGTCTGAGAGACTCTCAAAGACATCCCTTTTATAGCTAATAATGTTGCAGACCTGATGTCAATTAACTTAATTAGTTGCTAGATGTTCTCTCAGCTGAATCTTTTCAAAAATTTATTGCATTTTCAGCCCTTTGTTGCCCCATGCGAACGTTTTTGAGACCTGTAGCAGGCATCGAATTTGAAATCAGTTTAATTAGTGGATAAAAGTATAAAATTTTACCGTTTAAACATCTGTTATGTTCTCTATGTTCTGTTGTGAATTAAATATTGGCTCATGTGATTTTGAAAATCTTTTAGTTTTCATTTTATTCAAATTTAAAAAAACATCCCAACATTCCCGGAATTCAGGTTGTAAAACAAATGTTCAGTTTAATGTTGTATATCTCTCTTTTTAATATTTTTTTTTTATAATATTTTATGTTATAGATTATTTAAGTTTAAAATTAAAGTTTGTCAAGGGCCCCCTGGTTGAGAACCATTGCTCTAATGGTTTAATTTAGATTACATTACATTTAACCATGTCATTGTGTAGTTCTGTAGTTCAAATCTGCCTGGTTTTGATAGAAATAAATATACAGTGCTTAGTTGTAAACCAATGAACTTCCCAAGAAGTCATCCTATTTTTACTGCCGGATATAGGCTAATTAAGACAATGAAAATGATTCCGTTTTTTGATCAATACATTTGCTTTCAAATCCTTTGTTTGAGTGTGGTTGTGATGCAGTGGTTGCTAATGCGGGAAGGGTGTGTCAGTGCTTGAATGAGAAACCTCAATATTGACTGTTGGCTGTAGAGATGTCTGGATTAAATGGAAATGTTCTAAATGAGGTTGCTGTTGAAGAAACACTGTTTATATCATTCCTGATGTCTTCCAGCAATGTGTCATATGATCAGGAAAGACACGACGACCCCATATCTGCTCCCTTAAGTCCATGTGAATAAGTGCAATGACAGGAATATCTAAGTGCACAAAGAAGGACTGAGAATGCTTATCTCTGCTCTCTTTATTACGTGCCTTGTACTAACAACCCTATACTGTGGTGGTACCATGGCATCATGATTGTTTCAGATAGTAATGCTGTAGTACTTTTACATACATCATAGTATTCAGTGATTACCATATTGTCATACTTTTTTTTTTTTTTTTACATACACCCCCCAGCTTTTAATGCATCCTTTTTCCTTCTGGAGCATCAGTGAGCATTTGAACCTTCTGTAATTGATGCATATGAGTCCCTCAGTTGTCCTCAGTGTGAAAAGATGGATCTCAAAATCATACAGTCATTGTTGGAAAGGGTTTAAATACACTAAATGCTAAAAATCAAAGAATTTGTGGGACCTGAACGGTTTTCAGAAGAACAGCAGGCTGTTGAACTGTTCAGGACAAATAAGGGACTCGTGAACAACTGTCTCTAACAAAAAAATACAGCTGTGGATCATTCAGGTAACAACACAGTATTTAAGAATGAAGTGGATGTAAACTTTTGAACTTATTTTCTCTTGTGGACTATATGTAAAAATCTTATGTGAAATATCTTTTTCAGGTCAGCACTAAATAAACAATAACATGCATTTTGTTTGATCCCACTTATTTTGGTAAAATAATTAACATTTTGCAGATTCTGCAAGGGGGATGTAGACTTTTGACCTCAACTGCAGCACTCTAAGGTAGTTACTGATTGAAGATTAAATACCATGATTCGGCTATCGTACCTTGTTCAATAAAAATTGAGTGCAGCATACAAAGTGGCTAAATAGTCATGCTTCTAGCTTCCCCTTTCATGCATCCACTTATCTCAGTTTAAAAATGAAAATTCTGTTACCTAATGTTTTAATATTTTGTGTTGTACTGCTGCTGCGGAAGAAAGTCTGGAAGTTGGAACAACATGAAGGTGATTAAATGATGAGAGAATTTTCATTTTTAAATTGAGGTGAGTGGAGGCATGACATTGATTAAGGTGAAACTAGAAGCATGGTTATTTAGCCACTCTGTATTCTACTTGTATCCCGTCCTTGAAGGATAAAGCCAAAATTGTTTCCTAGAACAGACAGCAGATGGCAGCAGTGCTTCTGTGTTTCACATGCTGAACAAAACCCTTTATTTCAGTCATTTAGACTGAAAGGTTTCATATTTAGCTTCTTTTTTTCTTTTTTTGTCTGAAGAGGTTTTTAATGCAATCATTCTCAAACATCAGATATTTCTTATTTTGGTATTTAGTGCAATTTACTAATGTGAGCTCATTGAGATGATTCAGCATAATTTTCTTGCCATTAGTGGCTTCAGCTTTTTGCCATTCTTTTCACTAGCTAAATCATCTTAAAAGTGTAATGGGTAATTTGATTACATGAATCCTGAAATTGTAGTTGTGTGTTTAGCTCAGAGCTCTAATAACTATATAATATCTGGCAGAGTGGGGTTTACACCTGCAAAAGAGAATATTTGTTCTCTAGATGATACTCCAGAACTCTAGCAGATTGTTTCAAATAATAGTCCACATGTGCTAAACAAACTGTTGCTCTAAGAAGTTTGCATAACAATTATGTGATAGCTGGTCTGTCTCAAAAGCACGAAGCAAGAGAGATGGGGAGATTAATAACCGCCAAAAAACTGCCAGCATTCTGCTCAGCCACTGTCTGGCCTGGCACGGCTGTAAAGCTTGTCAAAAACTCATCACGGTGAGGAAGCCGCCTCAGCAGGGATGCTTCGAGCTGCCAGGGCACGGTGGGGGAAGAAAATGGAGCCGCTTGCCCAGCAGCGTGTGATCATAATGAGGAGGAAAATTCCCATTCTTGTATCCAGATTAATGTAACAACAACAATGTGCTTTTGTCCAACTTTTTTTTCTTCCCCTGCCTGTATTACTCAAAGCCTCCATTCCCTTTTCCATCCATCAGCGGTACTGCGAGCGTAGAGTTACTTGGTACAGTTTCTTCGGCGGTTTAATGCATCTCTTGGGGTGGGTTTTGCATAGATGTACTTGCATATTGTGCAAGTTTCTGGTTCTTTAGCAAGCCGAGGAAAATCAATTTGGGTTACCAGGCATCCGAGTACCATCTCCAAGCAATGAGCCTCTCTATCTGTGTACATGTGTACATGAGGTCAGTCTCAAGCTGTCTGCCGATGAATGCAGTGTAATGCTGTTTTTAATTATTTCCATGCTATTCAAGTGAAATCATGCTTTCTCATTTCTGAATGCACCAATTGGCAAGCACCAGGAGTGTGAATTAGCAACTACTCAGGGAATACTGCCAGAAGTTACAAATGGAGAGTGCTAACTTCATTTAAAGGGTCATGAAATACAATCGGCGACATGTCAAATATTGTCATTGCCTACTTTACAGTGTTGCAGGTGCGAAAGAGGCAAACCGTCGAGGGTGAAAAACATACTTTGGACTTGACTAGATCTGGGTTGTGTCATTTTGTTCTAGATTTATTTATTTATTTATTTCCCAATGGCCAGATTCTCTTATATTATATGACTCCAGCACGACGAGTTCTTCTCAGCCCAGCTCATAACAATTACAGGGCCTTGATATGGACCCATAGCCTTGTTTATGTGCTGTAATGTTGTCCGCGTGCCAAGACAACCTTCAGTGCTGGGAGCCCTGGTGTTTCTGATTGGAGCTACATGTTGACTTTGCTAGTCTGCAGCCTGGCTTTATAGACTACAAGTTTATGTGTGTGTGTGTGTGTGTGTGTGTGTGTGTGTGTCTGTTTGTGCACCTCCTAATTTGTTTATTTACATAAGCATTCTCCCCACAATCCCTCTGTCATGAAAACCGGAGCTTCATCTCCTCAAACGGCAAACATATTTTTCTAATGAGGAAGGAGATGCTGTCCAAGCCCATAATGATCTTAAGCTGTGGAAAACTGACTGTATTAAAATGCAATAATTAGATTTAATTTGCTTTTAATTGACTTCTTCCACTGCGTTGTCCTTTGTTTTAGTCAGTATCATAACCTTTGACCTCAAGTGGCCTGTTTCTAGCATAACACGTTGCCAGAATTCAAATGAGCGGAATGCGGAGAAACACCTCCTTGTTATGCCTGAGGAGTGATTCAGCGGGCGTGGGGTTTATCGGGCGCTTTAACTGCATTTCAACGGGATGTTTGTCTTCCTGTACTGTTCTTTTCGGTGCCAATGTTAAACGAAACATAATTGCGCACAGGACCGTGACAATTGTTGAAATGTATCACGAATTGGCAATCGCTCATCGCCTCGAGTTGGTAATGCTGTCTTTTACAGGTGTCACAGTTTAGAGTAATATAAAGCAGAGCAAGAGACAGAGGAAACTTTCCTTTTCCTCCTCTTGCTTCTTTACCATTGAAAAAATGTTTTTTCCTTCCCTTCCCTTTGTTTCCTCTCATCAGATTTCACATGCAGCATGGGACCTTTTCACAGACAGATGGTGTCGCTCACATGAACGGTGCCCTGTTCAGTATCAGATTCGTTCTGTGTGGATCTTCAGGAGAGGGAGGAACCCTGTGAAAGTGACAGGTCATTTGACGCCCCCCACTGATCTCATGTCTCATCATGCTTTGATAAGCATTGTGAATTTCAGAGGCAGGAAGAGAGATGACACACAAAGTGACTTGCTCTGCAGGACTTAAAGGGTGGAGTTTTTTTTCTTCCTCAGACATTTTTTTTCAGGAAGAGAAATATGTCACCACAGACAGTTCTTGAAGTACCTTTAATGGCCAAGCATAATCCTGGACATTCATTAGTTACAGGACATTCTTTGAACATTAATAATGCTTTGTTCCCTCAAGAGCATCTTTTTCAAAAGCCCCCGCACGGTGCCCTACTCATATTTTGACAGGTTTGCATGCAGTAAATTTCCGCAGATAGTCATTTCACAAAGACGATACAGTTCCCATTGATGTTATATTCATCATCTGCTTAAAATACCCCCTCTCTCGTATTCTCTCCCTTTTTCTCCTCATTACTTCCCAAAAATAATCACAAACATGTGATACCCAGACAGACCGTATAAAAGCACCTCACGGCAAAGGCTCGTCTCAGTGTCAGAACTGTCTTTGCTTATCTTGTGCTTTCAGCTCAAGCTTTGACAGCTCCAGCTTGTTCTCCCACTTACTTTCCTCCTGGTTTCTTCAGTATAACCACTTCTAATTCCTTAAAGAAAACTGAAAACAAATTAAAGAAGCATTTTAGAATAAATCGTAAGACTTATCAATAAGCTCCAGGTTCACTAACACTCGTTCATTAGGAATCGTGAACTTACAATGAACAATACTTTTACACATTTAATAATCTAGGTTAAATTTCAGTATTAGTGCTACTGAAACATTGACTGTTCATCATTCCTTATCAATACTGTATTTATAAATCCACATTAACCTTGATTAATAAATGCTGTAAAAATAAATGAATGCTTCTGAATTTAACCCTGCTGTAAAGTGTTACTGAAAAATTATACTGCGCTTCATGACATTTTATGAAAGTTATGACATCAATCTGTCATAATATATTTAACATGTAATGACTTTCTGCACAGTACAACATGATTTATCTCTCTCTTCTAGTATATATAGCAAACCTTATTGATCACAGAGACATACATTAGGCCATTATTGGCTCAGCTTGAGCTCATGGAGCTGATGATGAAATACATTATAACGGCTAAACACCTCAGACTCTCAACAGGTCATCTGGTTTTCCACTCTCATAGAGCTCCTGCCCTCTTGCCTACCATGGTATTAACGCATTCACAGAAAATGACACAGGAAAAGTGAATGATGGGCTTAGGAGAATCTTTTAAAAGCTAAACAGGAACTGGCAAAAGGAAGTAAGCAGCTGTGATTGAACTTGAGGTCCTATGTGACTATTAGTGCTGACACCTGCAACCCATTCGAGCTCAGTTTTGTGATTATAGAGACAATAAGGACCAAAGTATGTGCTAGGGAGTAATTATGTGTAATATATTTGTTGAATTATGCATGCTGACCTCAGGAGAGCTATTCCAGCATTTTCATGCACAGATATGCTTTTTGATTGTAATTGATATACTGTAAATGTAAACCATACTTCAACAAGTAAAAAAAACAAACACACACTCAATTTCAGCTAATTGCAATTAATAAAATTTTTAATTCTGATACATTTTCATTTCAATGCAGTTGACATGCAGTGTCTAAAAACACATTCCGTTTGAACTTAAGTATATTCTTTTAAAGTATTTTACTTCCATAATAAATATTCTTTTTGAAGAACGCAAAAGTGAAACTGCTTTTTCACAAGGGTAAAGTGTTTGCCATTAAATGGTCATAGAAAATGATTTTAGTCTGACTATAATCAAACTTTTTGAGGTCCGGGTAAACATGCTCGATGTGTTATACAAAGGACTAAAATAAAGGCACAAATAGAAACTGAGAACCAGAGCAAACTATATATGCATTTAAAATAATAGCTCTGAGGTCCTGAGACAGGAAATTATGCCATTAGAAAGATCTCAGCAGAGCAAATCGGCATCTCAAACATCTGCACTCTACCCATACTCATCTGATGTATGGAACAGTTTAAGTCTTAAACACATCTTTACTTAATCACCGTTTGAGTCATTACTGGTATTTTTGGCTTTAATTGAAATGATCCATTCGGCTGTTGAGAGTGTCAGCGTGTCAGCTTGAGCGCATTGAACCAAAGTGATGAAACCTTTGGATTGACTGTCCAGGCACACGGCTATGACGACGGAGGAGTCATTTGTCCGCCCATTAAGCTAATGTGCTGTCCCTGTTCAGCCACATATCACTGAGGGTGCATAGGGGAGCTCTCGAAGGAGGTGGCTCTGCTGAATTGTAGCCAAGCTTATTCTTTTACCTTAACCTTGCCAGGCCATATGAAAGAACATCTGAGGAGCTTCATGCCAGAACAAAATGCTTTGGCTTCACACTGAGGCAATAAAGCAATTGTTTGGTCACCATAGCTTAAACGAGGCCCCCTGAAATGGCCTTTCCTCTTGGCTTGAGTTTCTCTCTACCTAACTTTCCCTTGTCTCTCTCTTTCTCTCTCTCTCCCCAAATATTGTTACTCAACATATGATTTTTAAACGCTCTATGTCATTGTTAACTATAACCTCACCCCTCGCTCTCGCCTCCCTTGGGTGTGGTAGTGGATGCCATTTTGTAAACATAGGCATTGCTCAATATGATTATTCCTTTATATTTTCCATTGCACACACATACTGATTCCTGTGATATGATGTGTGAATAACTCAGCACTGTCTTGTCTAGGTGTGCCCAGTGCTTTTGCAGTTGGGGCCGATGCAAATACACATTATTGAATGGTCTTAACACCTTTCTCTCTCAGGAGTGTGTATATATATATATATATATATATATATATATATATGTGTGTGTGTGTGTGTTGTTGAGGAGTGTGTGTCCAGTGCAGAGCTTTGTTAAATAATAATCGCCCACTGTTAAAGCGACTCCTCACAGTCTGCCCAGAAAAACACATCCCGCAGTGAGAGAAGGCTTTCCTGCGCAACCATGGCCGATACACCCAGCTCTGGGTCACAGAGGTCTGAGTGACATCATCAGAACTGGACAACTCGGTGCCAAGAGCTGAGCATAACTTTTTTGCCGAATGAAGCATGTTAGGGAGAAAGTTAACTGTTTCTGGTATGGGCTGATCATTCTGATTTTGTCAAACAGCTATGTATGATATGTTAATTAGCTACTTTTTGGGAATTTTATTCCAGTTTTCTTTTTGTTAAGTGGCAGTTTTATAAGCTGGTGTTAGGCCTGTCCACCTTTTCAGTAATAATCAATTATTTAGAGGGATAGTTGACCCAAAAATTAGAGTTAGTGGGTTCTAAAACAACATTGTACCCCATTGACTTGCTTTGTATGGACAACCTTCTGCTAGATTCTTATAGGTTTGGAACAACATGAAGGTAAATAATTTAAAGTAACAGTTTCCATTTAAAGTAACATTTAAAAAAGAACTAGAAGAAGAGATGATGAGTCATTATTCCCTTTGGAATAACTATGTGAAGCACTTTATATTAAACCATGTGATACTCTCAGCAGCTGTTTAGATACGTTTTAGGCATATTTTCTGAATCATTGGACTAATAGCTGTGATCCTTTTTTTTCTTTTCAATCTGCTGCAAGACAGAAAAAGACAGTGGTGTTGAGGTGACAGTATTATCAGTCATTATAAATGCTCCTAAACTTGAGGTGTGTTCTATAATCTTGAAGTGCACGTATACTATAGCTTTTTCTTCATTGTCTCATCACAAAAGGAAAATTTTGTCTGCAAACCTCAAGTTAAATGCTCTCTTCCTCTCCTGCTGGCCAAATTTCACTGTTTTCTGCTCTTTTTCACCCTCTTCATAACCACAGCATTCCTTCTCTCTGGTAAAACAAGACTTGATTCATTTGTTTGCATATCAATAAATAGCTTCCATCTGCTTGGCTGCAAATGCATCACTCCGAGATTATTTTAAGTGTATTGCATAGTAGGATTTTTTGTGAATTTCTCATGTTTTGTACATCATTGGCTCCTGTTTGTCACTATGAACAGTTGCTGAATAACGTGGACTTTAAAATTGAATTGTGTCATTTCTTTTCACCCTATCAGCATATTAGAATAATTTCTGACGAATCATGTGACACTGAAGACTGAAGTATTGGCTGCTATTGTATTGGCTTTCAGAAACATAAAACCCCCCAAAAAACTTACCGACCCCAAACTTTAACATCCAAGTCCTTTGTAATTGGAAAAATTTACTTTAGACAGGAATAGTTCTCATAATTTAAAGCCTAACACATCCTGATAATCAATTGATACACTTGTCATTTTGTCTTCTAGATGGGTAATTGAAAGCATGTAAAAATCTAAAAATTCTTCTTTTAATTTTTAATTAATTAATTAATTTTTTGCTGTTGTACTACACTGCATTTCCATCAGATTGAGCAAATGAACCCCGAGAGTGAGATTGACCAGAAATCGACCCTTCCATAAGTTTTGTCTAGTCACGACTTAGCTCCTCAACAGCCCATGATATGCTGTCCTCTAGTGTTTGGAGACCTTTGGTCCAAGTGCTCTTTTAGGTTGAGGCCTGACTGGGTGCAACATGTCCCTGACTGAAGCGGAGTGTTTGTCTTTTCTCCCCTTATCTCCCATCCTGCTGTCTATGTACTGCGGAGGCATTCATCACTGCAGGGCAGCAGTATTTACGAGCCTTCCCTCTCTTTATTAATCTCTCCCAGCTGCCCGTGCCTCGGCGCTACACGGCTCGCTCACACTAAACACCTTCAGGGGCGACCAGCATCTCCAACATGTGGGCCGGAAACAGGCCTTTTAATCCAGCAAACCACAAATAAAACCCATTAAAGAAAGGAAAGGTTTTTTTCTGCTGAAAGATAGATTTACATGGAGCATTTTTTTAATTGTTGTGTTTACTGCGCTCGTTTCAGGGCTTTTATAGTGAAAGGCGACTCCGTCTCTTGGATGAGACTGGGATGGTAAAGGCTGCTAACTAGCCCCTAATGATCAGTCAAAGCAGTTGGATGCCCTGTGGACTGAAATAACTGTTTTCTCATCTCTTTAAGCAGAGCTGTGTATAAGCTGCAGGCGCTTTCATGTGAATTAATCCTTTGTGGCTCTCTTTCAGCATTTAGTGCGAACAGGCAGAATACCGAATGTTTTACTGAAGTCTGGAGATTCTTCTCATTTCTCTCTCCCTCCATGCACACACGCCCTCCCTCCAGTCTCCTGCTCTCATCGCATGGCAAGAGTCCCACACTCACAATCAGCTCAGACTCTTTGCTTGTTTTACTGGGCTCCCCCCGCCGCCTCCTTCTTTCCTTTCCCTCTCTTCCTTCCTTTCCCAGAAATGACACTGTCAGATTTTGAAACATCTCTTTCTCCGTTGGCACTTGCTTTGAGTTTCCTCTGTGTCTATCTGTTTCTCTTTTGAGAGGACCACACAGAGGGATGACATGCGTGAGGTTCGTCCGTACTGGGTGGCCTGAAAGGCTGGAAAACACAGGGTGACAGGATCGGTCTTCAATCAGCGCGAGAAGTAATGCGTGTGGACGGTGCAAAACCAGTCTCTTGGAGACCCCGGGAGGAAAAACGAAAACCTGGATAATTGCTGTGCAAAGTAGCAGATATGCTTTAGGTCTTTGGCAGTGTCCAAGGCTGAAGCTCCCCGAATACCCTGTCTGATGCACCTCAAATGCATTAGCCAAGAAAGGAAAGCAAAGAGACTTTATCCTTCACATTATGTGCTGAAAGCCATTCTGAATGGTCAGACCCCATGTTGATTCAGTCTTATCTCAGGGGACAGGGAGACTATTCTCATTCAAATGAAGCCGTCTTCATCCCCTGGGAGGCTAGTCAGTGCACTAGCTGTTACTTTATAAGCCTCAGTTCCTCCAGCATCCAAAACTTGTAAGTAGATGGTTGGTACACAATGGCTACAGTACGGACACACAACAGCTGGAGGCTGGATGGATCGAGTGCAAAAAAAAAGTAAAGTTTCATGCAAAGTATGGCATACTGTTTTGCTTGGACTTGCTGTCCTTTGTGGAGCTGCCATTGAAAATACACCCAATTTCCTGGTTATTTTGACTGTCTCTTTTGATTAACAGATGCTATTCTCCTTCGTTCTGCAGTATCAGGCAGTATGAGTGATACTTGGTTGATTATTCTGAGTATCGGTTTCACCTCATTGGCTTGATCAGAGTCTATTAGATCATACTAAATTTTGTTTGTATTCCCTCAGTTGTGATCACTTCCTCATGGACGCCTGTTTCTGCAATGTTAAATGTTTACAAGATTTATGTTCTTTTTTTTTTTTTTTACTCTTAAATGTCCAACTTCTCAAAGATATCTTTTGCTACATTGACTGCAGGGTTGGGCAAAATTTGGAACTGAAGAATTGGTTTCCTTTCAACTCATGGGTTGGGATTTGAACTGCAGTGGCCATGCCCCCTTGGAAGTTGAATCAGAATTTGAATTTGAGTTACAGGAAGAGTAATTGAACGAATTAAGAGAAATTAATTAGATAATGAAATTCTGGGAAATGGAGTGTTCTTCCACCCTGAGCCATAAAATGTATTAAATATGAAGAAGTATAAAGTACGAATTTCTGTATGTCACATTCGAAACAGACACACAAACACAAATTCAAGATTTTACATTTCTTTAAACTTTTAGACAAGGGTTTGTCAAAAAGCAAAAGCAAGAGATCTGACTCTCAGTCAAGTCTTTTCCATCAGTGGACGAACAGCAAAGATGTTCTATCACTCACTGCTCTACATATCAGCACTTCAACGTTTGTTTTCCTGCTCTATCTCTGCTCTTGGCCCCCTTCTTCAAATGAAGATCCCCTATTGTAAACTTAGCTTTTGCCCTCATCCATTATCATCACATTGTCAGAGATGGGAAATCATGGGTAATGTTATTTTGGGGATGAAAGAATGAAAAACACTGTCAAATCCAATTTCCTCAGCTTTGTCATCCAACAGCTGTATGTCGAGGCGAATGGTACAGACAGCACAGCTGTGAATCATAAGAGCTGAAAATATAAACTGTTTAGTAGTAGAATCCGATGCGCTTTCTGCCAGGATTGTGCCATAACATTCATATGAAATCATTTCAGCTCAAATCCCAAGGACGATCTGCTGGAAGAGGGGAGGTTTTAATACCACTGTCTTGCTTGCGTAAGTGTGATGGATGTGCGCTTGGCTGTTGAGACATGCAACAGGAGGTTTACATCCTGTGGTGTGTGGAACTTCTTCAAGCCTGAGCAAACCATCGCCAGGAGATATTGAGGAACCAAATGGAATTCAGGTCATTTCAGTTTAATGTTTGCAGGAATTTCGTGTCACAGAATCGCAAGTATTCTCAATTTTCCACAAAACATTTTCCAGCTTCATCACAGGAAATCACCAAGCCACCTATCAGTGAGAGGATCTGAGGAAATCTGCCAACAGTGAGCTCAGCCTCTCGGTTTGAACATGTATCGCAAATATCAGTACTCAAGATTATAGACAATAAGTCTGTTTATAAGCAGTTGAGCTACAGCCTTGCATAAGACTGTTCGAGTGTACAATGAAATATTTGTTTTAAATGCCACCTTTGTTTTTTGGAGCAAGAACTCAACGCAGGTAATTTGATTGATGTCTAAATGTTAGATGAAGTTGAACTACAATCGCATTGTGTGATGATTTCACAAAAACTGGACTGGTATGATTTCAGACACTCGTTTTAAAATGACTAAATATTGTTTGTGTATGTAAACACACTTATTTTGAAGAACATTGGGGATGCCATAAACCTTCATTGAATGGACCAAAAAACCTTGCCATACAGGTTTAGAGCAACATGAGGCTGAGTAAATAAAGGCCGCATTTTCATTTTTATGTGAACTGTCCCCTTGATAGTTTTGTTTTACAAGTTACAAATGGATTTTACCAAAAGCAAGATCTTTTCAGTTTTTAGTGATTTGTTCATTGATGTATTATTATTGTTTCACACATTTTTCTCACTATTTTAACACGAAGGCTGAATTCACGATGATCTTCTCTGTGACAGGGTGTGGAAATGCTCAAAAGCGCTACGGTTGCTATCGTGGGGGGACGGAAAGCACAATTAGTGGGCTCTCAGGCAGCTGTGTGAGTTTTCTGTGCTCCGCTGGGAGATCCCTTGGCCTGCCGAGCTCCAAACAAACACCACGTTTACGTCCTTTGCAGGGTGAGTCATGGGGATTGCTGGGATATGATCAGGAGGAGACGTGCAGGAAATGAGCTGATGCTTTCATGCCCCTGAATGCAAAATTACCAAAGCGCCTTCCCTGCCAGTGTAGTGTGTCTTCAAAGAGCACAGAACTGAAAGCAACGATTATACCATCTATGACTCAAAAACAACATTTGTGTTCTCTTCTGGTAATTCCTCCCTATTGTTTTTCATCACACAGCTGTAATATTTAAAGAGCACAGGTGTAAAGAGCTTTGTTTAGGATTTCATGGAGCCCAGCAGTTGTCAGCTGGACTGCCCCTGTTCCCCACCCTGATACTTATGCTCAATTATCACAACTTCATTTAATTGGCCCAATAAAACAATCCAGCTGCATAAACATGTAACAGAGGGTGTGAGATTTAGAACAGGGATTTCTCCCTCGCCATGGATATACGGCCGTCTGCCAACGCAAATGAATCATTTCACACTGCGACATGGTGGTTAAAAGGTGGCTGAAGTAGAGCGCAGCTCCGCGGCACCTTGCTGGGACAACGTGTTGCTTTCTTATGCATCCATCACAGTGAACGACTCTCTTCCCAAATGGCTGCCACATAGACTTTGTGCTGCCCCATTTGGGGTGCTTTCATGGAGGGTTCTGTCCATGTGTGGTGTGAGGATGGGGGCTTAACATTAAGGTGATATGGGGGAGGGTCTCTGAAAGCCGTGATAGAGTAATTACATGAACTGGCCATTTCAATAGTTGTGAAGAGGAGCTGGTGAGCTCAATATCTCTGTGCTTTGCTTCAAAGCAAGTCCTATTGTGGAGGCCAAACTGAATGCACCTTAAAATAATCTAACAAAGATCCTTGCATGAGATTACACTATTAACCTTAAATAGTAATGTTTTGAGTTACCGCACAATCTGCTGTGACTTCTACAAATACAACATACTCAGATCGTGACAGATCTTGTTCATACACTCAAGTATCCTGTCTCTTGAGAGGTGTAATTGCAAAGTTTGGACATATTTTTCTGTTCTGCTCAATGTCCATCCTCACTCAAGGCTTTGACACATGTAGTGGCTCTTTCCTACATCCCAGTAGACTGACCCACCAGCCATACAATCATAGCTGATTAGTTTTAAAACTACCCAGAAAGCTTGTTTCCAAATTGGCCAGACTGGAAACGATCTTTCATATTACAGACGTGATATAATAGTAAGATTATATTATGGTATAATAGTAAGAATGTAAGAGCGGAATTTGAAATGAAACAGGGTTATATGCTTTCAGGTTTATATTATGTTTGAATATGAACTTTATATAAATATAAATGTATACACTATATATATATATATATATATATATATGGCATTACATTTATTATCACACCTTTTACTGTAACTTGATCTATTGAATGCCTTGCTAAATGATGGAATGGTAGTGTGTGTGTGTGTGTGTGTGTGTGTGTGTGTGTGTGTGTGTCCTTGTTTATGCTACATTGAGGGGACCAAATGTCCCCACAAGGATAGTAAAACCAGTAAACGTTGACCTTATGGGGACATTTTTTAGGTCCCCATGAGGAAACAAGCTTAAAAATCATACAGAGTGAGTTTTTTTGAGAAAGTAAAAATGCAGAAAGTGTCCTGTAAGGGGTAGGTTTAGGTGTAGGGTTGGTGTAGGACAATAGCACATACAGTAAGTACAGTATAAAAACCATTACACCTATGGAAAGTCCCCACAAGGATAGCAAACCAGACGTGTGTGTGTGTGTGTGTGTGTGTGTGCGCGTGCACGTGCACGTGCACGTACCTAGTATTTCCTACATTATGGGGACGAAATGTCCCCACAAGGATAGTAATACCGATACAATTTCTTGTTCCTATGAGGAAAACAGTTTATAAATCATACAGAATGAAGTTTTTTGAAAATCTACAACAGGGTTAGGTAACACTTTATTTCGATAGTCCACTTTAGACATTCTACTAACAGTAAGTAACTTTGCAACTACATGTCAACTAGCAGTCATTAGAGTATTAGTAGACTGACAGCTTAATATCTTCTAACACTTTATTTTGATGGGTCCACAACATACAACATACTGAGTATAAGAAACTATGCAAGTACATGTCAACTTATTCTACTAACCCTAAACCTACCCTACTGAGAGTCTGCAGACATGTAGTTGCTAATTAATGTGAATTAGTTGACATGTAGTTGACATGTAGTTACAAAGTTACTTATAGTTAGTAGAATGTCTAAAGTGGACTATCGAAATAAAGTGTAACCCAGGGTTAGGGTAAGGGTATAGAAAATACAGTTTGTACAATATAAAAACCAATACGTCTATGGGATGTCCTCATAAAATATGGAAACCCAACATGTGTGTGTGTCCATAAGGACCTATAGGATACACATAACAGCACCTACCAGAAGTTATGGTCTGGCTGAACGGTTATACAAAACCTTGGCAGGATAATCTAAGTCATGTTTTCAAACCAGACCTCCTAAATGTGATAATATTGTCCCTCAAGGACCAGCCAATCCTTCAGCCTTAAAGTGAGAATGTGACAAAGAAAGACATGAATGATATGTTTTACTTGACTGATGATCTGACGCTGAGAGCGGACCCTTGGTATGGCAGGTTTATACAACACAGAGAGTTGGCC
Source organism: Acrossocheilus fasciatus (assembly GCA_036784905.1). NCBI lineage: Eukaryota > Metazoa > Chordata > Actinopteri > Cypriniformes > Cyprinidae > Acrossocheilus > Acrossocheilus fasciatus. The sequence continues at coordinate 16,959,889 of CM071944.1, forward strand.
GAGCATAATTCACTTTGAAATCATTTTCATCATTCAGAGGGAAGAATTATTTACAACCCCGATGGTGATACAGGAATAGGTTCAAGCCCCTTTCCATCTGTGTCCAATCCCAGGCTAATGCTATCATCACCTGTTTCCATGTGCCTCAAGAACATCTGGACCACATTAAAACACACACACACACACACACACACACACACACACACACACACACACACACACACACACACACACACACACACACACACACACACACACACACACACACACACACACACAAAAACAAGGTGAATTTTGTTGATGCTGTGTGTTTTTGTGCATGTATTGGCACATGCTTAAGCATTTGGCTCGCATTCGTAAATTAAGCTAAAACAACAAATTAAATGATCAAAGAATGGAATGAAAAGTCCTGATTTCAAAAATCGATGCATTTAATTTTTGAGATGCAGGACTCCTTGGAGACTTTGAGCTTGTGTAGATTTAGTGCTTTGTTAAAAAATAAAAACAAATTAAAATTCATCTGGCCGTATCCCTAGTGATCACATATCAGACACTTATGATCTAGTTTTAACATTATGTGCCTAAAGTCTATGCGTATCAAATTCCAAGAATTTTTCTCATAAAAATCCAGTTTGTTTCTTAAGTAAGATGCTGCAAATAATTCATGTAAAAAAAATACCAAAATAAGCCTGTGAATCTCTTGTCATTAATACATCTGTTTAAGCCTGTGAATCTCTTGTCATTAATACATCTGTTTCCTGATTTTAATTGCACAAGGGGCAGGTGCCCTTATCGACAGTGTACTTTTATTTTAAAATATGCCTTTGGGACCACAACACAGCTGCATCGCATTTTTAACAGTGGTACATGGACTGCCCAGAGATGGGAAGTACTCTGTTAGGAAACAGACTGGAATCTCTTTATCCAGTTGTGTTCCTCCCATGCAGCAGCTGTGCAGCTGGTTCTAGCTGGGAACTGAGCGCTGTATGTCTGCGGTCAGGAGGGACCTCAGCCCCGGCCCTCCCATGTGCACGTAAGGAAGCTATAATGTCATGCAATTGGGGCCGTATTATTTTTGCATGAGGCTTGAGGAGTGATGTCAGAGGAAAGAGGAAACTAGCTAACTCCCAACTAAGGGAGCAGAGGTCCAACTGAAGCTGGCTGAAGCCCAACATGCTTCAAGTGTTTTTCTTTTTCACTGCCCCTTCATTTTGTCTTGCTAATTAGTCATGCGACAATGGGAGTACAGGTTTAGAAATAGCAGATGGTTATGTTAAGATTGAGGTACCTGCAGTGATGTTTGACTGAAAGAAAAAAACAATGAATTGTGTGAAACTTCTATTCATGTGTCCTGAAAGAGGAATTATTGAAAGAAGGATCACATTTCTAGACTTCAGATGCAGCATCAATGCAACTGCTGTTGTCTTTTTTGTTTCTTTGTTTTCAGTAAAAAATATATTTAAAAGAAGTTTTTTTTTCTTTTGCTGTTACGAATATAGCAGTTCTGATGAATAGATATTTGGAAGTGTCTAATGTGAAATGTTTGTGTTTATATTGAAATATCTGACTTTTGATTACATGCATTGTCAGAAAAGTTTTTTTTTGTTACTAAAAAGGTTCAAAGTAAATAAAAGATTATTGGAGTATGTTTTACAAGAACAAGTTTTTCTACTTAAATATGTTTAATTTAATAAAATTTAATTTGTGATGAAATTTACTAGCAATTACAAAGGAACGGCAAGTAAAATTTAATTAAACATGGAGTTCTGAAGTAGAAAAACTGAAATAGTACATCAATAATCATTTTTTTTTACAACTTTGAAAAAAAAAAAAAATATATATATATATATATATATATTATAATGTACATTGGTATCTTGACAGACTGCGCACATTTACTGAAATTTCTTCTGAAACTCTCAAGGAGATTATTGTCAAGGAGATTAGGTCTCTAGTGAACTTAATTGATATCTAGGAGAAACGATTGAGAAATTTAGGAGCTCTCATTTGGGATTTGTCTTTCCTGAGGGAGATCTTGAAGTGGTCCAAACACACTACTGTGTGATTCTAACAGATCTCTGAGATATGGCAGAAGGGGAGAAAGTGTCTCCCTCTGGAGGAGGAGCTTGTAAAGGGTGCTGCAGTTCTCCAGTTCCCACCAGCTTAGCTTTCTCCGCTTATCTTGATGAAGACAAATGAACACATTCAAGCATCTAATGTTGCAATCTCATTTTAGAACATCTGCATTTATAAATGTGACATGCATTAGTTTTATCAACTATTTGGCAAAGTGAAGAAAATCCATAGTTATTTAGAGAAGATTAATTGGATTGGAAATGTACGCCAGCGCCTATTTGAGAGATAATACACATGTTTAATTCATCCTCTGGTTCAGTAGATGGGAAGGTTATATGGATCTATTTGACCATAAATCCTCTGAAAGAGCATAGGCTAATGATCAGTGAATGATACTTATCAGACTCCATAAGTGCTTCATCTAATAAATGTATGTCTCAGAGGAAAGATATTGGAATTCCGATCATGATGGATGCCGCCTCGCCATTTAACCTTGGGCAGAGTCCAAGCTGGTTGAAATCTGGATCCCAAAGGAGAAGCGATCATTGAAAATGTGATCATTCTCACATTTTGAAAAGAAGAGAAATTTTTAAGGGTGTGAGAACGTTAATATTCATTTGAATTCACTATGCACTACCAGAGTCATAAAAATGAAAATACACCCTTAAGAATCACACATAAAGTCTGTAATAACGCCATTTATTGATTTATCATGTTTTTCTTACTAAAAAGCAGCGATTTTACACTACTGTCATGTAGAAATATCGGTGTGAACTTGGTACACTGTAATCATATGAGACTCCAGAGGATTATAAATACTATTCAACAGACTCCTAAGGAGGGAAGGGTCGATGACACCATTGTGCAACAACGTCAAATGGATTAAACAATCCTTGTAAGGCCTTTCGCCTGCAACCTTCCAACACTTTGCTGTGTTGATGGGTTCACACTTGAAAACATGCAACACCGTCTTTGAGGTGAAACAAACCACTTTTGTTCTTCGATTGTTGTCACATACTAACTCGTAAGGAAACGGTTCAGACTAATTTCCATGCGATCCACAGGAAGGCGAACTATCACTGTAGTGGTCTTTCTGTGGTCTAGTTCAAAGCTTTGTGCTGTCCTTTTCTGCTCTTCCAGATCCAGACCAGTGTTGTGTAACGTAGCCAAGTCTTTTCATCATGCATGTTGGTCTGACTAAGGATATCAGCAGATTGGCTGGGCTGCTGGGAAAATCCATTGTGACTGTTTCTTTGGGAATGCAACTTCTAAGGTAGTTGCACTACTGGGTGCTTCTTATATCTGGCTCTCGTTGCTCACATCTGAGGAGCTCTTACCAAACAATTTCTGACTCAGCCTGTTCTCACCCTGGATGACATGAATCTGAATACTCAGAGTCATCTGAAGAAATGCAACAACTGAAGCAGAAATGATTTTTTCCCCTGTCTTTTACTAATGATTATTTTTTCCTCAGTCATTATGCTGTAACAAGACAATTAGAAAGTCACCTTCAAGAGAAGCCTTTGAGTAAAACATTTTAATGAAGAAATTACTCTATATCTTAACTTCTATATTCATAGTACATAATTCTTTAAACCTAACAATAAATGGGCATCAATAAGGAATCATATGTCGAAAATACACACCAAAGATTTTTTTCTTTTTTTCTTTTTTTTTTTTGAGGTAAATCATTTTTGCTTACATTGGTCAAGACATCGACAAAGTTATACATAGTAAAAACAATCAAACAATGAAATGAAAAATAAAAACACAAAGCAATTACACATATTTTAGAATTAATACTCGTTCAAAGAAAACATCTTTTTTTTCTGAGATAGAGAGCTTCAGTGGTCTTAGTAAAAACTAATATGCCTACTAGATTTCTACCCAGTGGAAAGGCAAGTTAATTATGAGGTTTGAGAATGGCACCCCCTCAGACACAACAGACCTCCTTTGGCCACTTGGCGTGGGAGATCATCAGAGAGAGTGGTCGTAGTCTGTTAGTGTCTGCACGTTGCTGGTGCAGTGGTCAAAAGCGTAGCCCTCTTTCACCGGGACTCCGAGTGCTTTAGTATGGTTAGTGGAGCCGGCGAAACGAGGACACAGCTGCAATGGGTGGAGGCAGTTAATTGTGGCGGTGGATGTGGAGCTGCTAGTGGACGCGGGATGGAGATGAAGGGTAGTTCATGAGAACAGTCTACGAAGATGCAGGAGAAGAGGTGCTCCAATGCAGAAGTGACGGGTGGTTACTGTGTGGTGTTTTACCACTATAGACAACCAAAGGATAATGGCTAGTGGTTAACCTCAGAGGAAGACTTCCCGCTGCTAGGAACGTACATAGTTGGGCTTTAAGATTTCTTCCCTGACATCTTCATTGTAATGGTTTTCACCTCTGTATACTCTTTCAGTCCAATCTCACCCCTGGAAAATGAAGAACAACTGTGTCAGTGGAAACATAAATCAAACGTATAGAAAATGTGATCGTGATGTTAAATCATTTATAAATGCACTTACAGTTCACGACCATTGCCGGACATTTTGAATCCTCCAAAAGGACACTGGCAGCTCAGGGCATTATAACAGTTGATCCTGCACAACAAAAAATACATTTCACAGTCTTAGCGATTTCATGATATTACAATCAGTTCTGTGACATATGTGACCTTGGATCACAAAACCAGTTAGTTTGGTTTGTATGGTTTGTAAGGATTGGACAATATTTGGCTAAGATACAACTATTTGAAAATCTGGAATCTGAGGGTGCAAAAAAAAGGGTGCCTTTTAAGTTGTCCAAATGAAGTTCTTGCATATTACTAATAAAAAAATAGGTTTTTGATATATATATATTTGATATATTTCAGGATTTCAGGTCTTCAGGAAATCTTTCACCTTCACATTACTATTTAAATTACTGGATTTAAATAAATGTGACCACCTTTTCCTGCTCAGTTTTTTGTTTGTTTGTTTGTTTGTTTGTTTTGTTTTACAGTACAAAGATCTGATCATTCTTAAATTAAGAAGCACTTAAGGTATTAAGTTTTCTAAAAAAAAAAAAAAAAATCATAAAAGTTCATGTCTGCCAATAGGTAAGGAAAATAAATAAAATTGAATGATAAAACATTTAATTTTGATAAATCTTTTAGAAAATAAAACTATATATCTTATGCCATTTTGTTTCTTAAATAAATATATCTTGATTTAAACTACTTAACTACTTTAAAATACTTGTGTAGAAAATGATGTTTCGCAGTGCGCACATTAAGGTGTGCATATAATTCAATGATATTTGGGCCCAAAACAAAACAAGTGGATGGCATTTGTGTTTTATTTTGTGTGAGGATCTGTTGATGTGATAAACTCTTACCAGACAGTGCCGGCCTGCAAAGCTGCAGAGACAGTCATGGCCTTGTTGAGGTCTGTGGTGAAGACCGCTGCTGCCAGACCATATTCTGAGTTGTTGGCTCTCTCAATCACTTCTTCAATAGTTTTAAACTTCATGATTTGCTGAACTGGCCCAAATATCTAAAACAAAGTAGTAGTTTTTTATTTTATTTTTTTGTATTGTAACACTTTGAACATTTAACATTCCCAGTTAGATTCAGAATTGAGAGATCAATCAAGCTTACCTCCTCCTTGGCAATGCGCATGTGGTCCTGTACATCAGAGAAGACTGTGGGCTCCACAAAGAAGCCTTTAGAAGGAGGAGCTTTGCCACCGCACTCCAGTTTAGCTCCCTCGGTGATGCCGCTCTGAATCAGCTCCAGTACACGACTCTGCTGCTCCGCACTCACCTGACACAGTCAACACAGAGATGATCAGCTACTGAATCCTGTGTATTTATTTTCTCTGACTACTGGAACAGGTATCAGACTTTTTAATAATAAATTGGGTAGATTATGCAAATAATATAATGTCTTGTTTAATTATTAATGTTTAATTGTACAGCATTTTTTAAATTTATATTGGATTTTGGCACTGGATTTTGTTTAATAAAATATGTAATGACATGAATTTTGAAATAATTTTTGTAAGATTAAAAATACTATTTAGGTAGATATTATTATATTATAGCATATTATTACACATAACTGTGCAAAAGTTTGAGTCGGTAAGGTTTTCTTTAGTCTTATGCATTAAGCATAAACATTTTTATTTACTAATGTGATGGTAAAGTTGAATGTTAAGCATCCATTACTCCAGTCTTCAGTGTCACATGATCCTTCACTATTTATTCTAATATGCTAATTTGCTGCTCAAGAAACTTCTTTTATTATCAATGTTGAAAGCATATTTTTTCCAGGATTCTGTGATGAATGGAAAGTTAGAACATAGAAATCTTTAGGAACATTATACATTATACAATTTATTGCTTCCTTGCTGAATAAAAGTACATAAAAACAAGTACACAAGTTTTTGAATACATTCTTTTCTTTCTGTCTCTTTTTGCCGAACCCAACATTCTGAACGGTAGTATATGTTAATTATTTATGATATTTAAGCAATCAACAGGGTCTTACCTGAGGTCCCTGCTCAGTGGTTGGGTCAAAGGGATTTCCCACCGTCCTTCTCCGCGCTCTCTCAACACTCCTTCGCACAAACTCCTCATAAATGGGCTCCTCCACAAAGATACGGGAACCAGCGGTGCAGCATTGACCATTATTGAAGAAAACACCCTGATGGGCCTGTTCGACTGCCAGCTCAACTGAGAAAGAGAGAAAACACATTATTAAACATCTGCCAGCAATGCACTATTATTTAAATAAAACAAAGAACAGCCCAAACAACAGGTGATAAATGAGCAATGTATCCCCTACATGCTAATAAGTCATTTATTAATAGACTTGGAGCCATAATTTTCCAGTTAAAGAGCTGTAACATATCTCTCCCCAGTTTTTTTTGGTGTGTCTGCTATTGATGCATACATACACGTGAGTATGTGCATCTGTGTGGGATAATGGACACCTGGGAAACGGGTGGCAGGCTGTGGCATTTGAAGGGTTAATGGGAGCCGGCAGATTTACGGCTGTGGTGTGATGCGTCCGGGCAGGGTCCATTCGGCTGATTTACGGGGGCCGTGCTCACGGCTGCTGAAAACATTTAAAAGCTCTGACTTATGCCTTGGTTTGGTGGGCTACTTAGAGACAATAAGGGCCAAGGGTTTAGGAAGTGAGATAAGCTCATTTGAATGTATATGGGCCTCTCGGAAACATAAGACACATAAGACATTTTTTTTGCCCAGATGCAGCTCTAAAAGATCCCCAAAGGTCTTTGATGTGAGAGTCTGTGGAGTAGCACCTGTGCACAAACTGTTGCAGTGGGACAACAGGAGGCCAGCCGTAAAACAGTGTCTGAATACTTACAATCAGCATCTGCAAAAATGATGTTGGGACTCTTTCCCCCAAGCTCTAGCGTGACTCTCTTCAGATTGCTCTTTCCTGCTGCTTCTTGGATCAGCTTGCCTACCTGTGGAGAGAGAAGAGCCGCTTTAATCACCGGGATGTCACAGAGGAGCCTTACTAAATCTCAACTTCAGTGGGATGCTGTCATTAATAAATCCTGCCGGCTAAGAAGCTCCTCTTCAACAAGGCGACCAGCACCAGCACCATTATCAGGCCCATGAGATCTGGCTCACATCTTAAATATCTATTAGTGCATACGGTGGCGGCCAAAGAGAATGGAATGTCCTACACGCAACAGTATCTGCTGGTTAATCGAGAACAGGAAGAACCGACCGCAGGTTTGTGTAGGATGCTCATCACTGTTTGGAGCCACAAAATAACAATGAAACAAGACCTTTAAAATTCATTTATTGGCTTGTTAGTGCATAAATGAAAGCGTATGTAGTGATTATTGGTCTGGTTTTGGTTTCTCTGAGCTTAAGGAGCACGTTTCTTTTTAACAGGAGTCTACTGTTTCATAATTTCATGTTGTTTGCTGCTCTTCCTTGAATCTGTTCTCTTCCAACTGGATTTCACACTTCTTTTCACCTAAAGTTTCACATTAGCGGTGGACTGGCTCTCATCTTACATGCTGTTCAGGCCTGTGTAAGCACTGCAGACATCGCACAGCTGCTGTCCATGGCACTGCTTCACATCACAGAGAACATTATGCTCACGTCAAACTATTCTTTTCCAACTGCACGTGTGTGTGTGTGTGTGTGTGTGTGTGTGTGTGTGTGTGTGTGTGTGTGTGTGTGTGTGTGTGTGTGTGTGTGTGTGTGTGTGTGTGTGTGTGTGTGTGTGTGTGTGTGTGTGTGTGTGAGACAAAACGTCTCACTCTTCACAGCCAATTCAGGGCTTTAGAGGCTGGTGAGCAGCACTCCTAACCATAAACAAACATTTGTACATTTTTCCTTTCCGCAAAACATACTTACTGACAGCGAATATTTTCTCTATCTGTTTTCCATCAGATAGCGGAAAGAGAAAGGGAGAGGGGAGAAGACGGAGGGAAAACAATCCTCCTCAGTTCCCTCTGACACTCTCGCTCAGTGGAAAAAATGGAAGCTGGGCTCTTTGCACGAACGTAAATGCCTACCCCTCACAGATACTATACGAGTGTTACTCTCAGTTTTGGGAAGCTACTTTGTTTTTCAAGCTACAAGATCTTCATAATTTGAAGCAATTATGCTATAATAAAGCCACTTTTTTGAAAAAGTGGTCAGCTACACTACAAGCTACTAACATTGAAGCTACTTAAAGTGGCACTGCCTTTTTAAATATACGCTACAGCTCAAAAGTTTGAGGCCGGTTTTTTATTGTTTTTGAATGAAGTATTATAAAAAATTTTGTATTGTCATCAAGACTGCATTTGTTTTATCAAAAATACTTCAATTTAAAATAACTGTTTTCTATTTTAATATATTTTAAAATGCAATTTATTTTTTGTGCTGTCAAAGCTGAATTTTCAACAGCCATTACACCATTCTTCAGTGTCACATGATCTTTAAGAAATCATGCTAATATGCTGATTTGTGATTATTACCACAGTTTAAAGCTGCTGTGCTCTATATAAGAAAAAGGTTATAAAAAGTGAAAGTGAAAAAAAGATACGCAAATCATTTACAAGAATTGTCAAAACAAACCAATTCAATCTAGTGAACTAATCTTGTGCAGTGCTAATTTGTTGGAAAAAGTAGCTTAAAAAACAGCTGAGCTGAGCTTCTTTAACCAAAAAATGTTACTATAGTGCCACAATGTTTAGTTACTCCATAATTTGTGCATAATAAGAAATAATACATTTAAAAATGTGGTTGAATGTGTTTTTTGATTTATGCAAGATGAAAAAGAAATTGTCCTGCACACTTGTCACAAAGGGGCTAGACTCCACAAATAGCAGCAATGGGCAGGTCATAATACACCAGAATGCCTCACTCCTTTGTCCCCCCACCCACCCCTGGCCTAGTCCTCCCTTATACACACGGCTGAAGTGACTCAGAGTCTGTGTATGTACACACATGCACAGCATGAGAGATCTGGGCTGCCTAATCAAGTCCAGATTAGAGCTAAGCAACACCCACAGCAGCAGTGCTGACGCGAGGAGAAGAGCAAAACCCTGTGTGGCCGCTGCCAGTGAAGAGGAAGGGCGAGAGGGTGGGGTGTATAGTGATGAGTTTCCTGTGAAAGTCAGTCAGTGGCAGCGTGGGTGAAGACGGGTGGGTTGGGACCGTTTTCAGAGTGACGCTATGATCATTTGAGGATTTGTGTGGCCTGTTGATGTTTCTTTCTCAGTCACTGCGTTCTTGTTTTATCAATGACATTTTGATTTAAAGGAAAGAAAAAGTCATAGCAGTCATCAAAATAGCAGAGAACTGGGAAATGACTTATCTGTCATTTCCCACAAAAGAAACATCTGTTGCATTTCAGCAAGTGCTTTTCAAGGACACAAGCTTAGTTTGTTTTCTGTTGAAACAACACTTCTGTTTGTGTGAGAAGTCTTTTCTCAGTTTCTTTAACAATAAAGATAAACACAAAGTACATTTACACTACTGTTCAAACGTATGAGGTAATATTTTTGAAAGAATTCTCTTATGTTCACCCAAGCTGCATTTATTTGATCAAAATCACAGTAAAAGTGTAACATTGTGAAATATTACAATTTAAAATAAGTGTTTTATATGTTAATGTATTTAATGTATTTCTTCGATGGCAAAGCTGAATTTTCAGCAGCCATAACTTTAATATCTTCATTGTCACATGATCCTTCAGAAATCATTCTGATATGCTGATTTAGTCCTCAAAAACATTTCTTATTATTATCAATGTTGAAAACAGTTGTGCTGCTTAATATGTTTGTGGAAACTCTGATGAAGAGAAAGTTCAATATTTATTTATTTTAAGCATCTTTTGAAATAGACATATATAAAAATGACATAAATATAATATGTATAATAATAAAATATAATAAAAAATGTCTTTGCTGTCACTGTTAACGCATTCTTGCTAAATAAAAGTATTAATTAGTTTTTTTTAGAATTTACTGACCCCAAACTTTTGGAAGGTAGTGCACTTTCATAGTTCAGTAAATAACTGAAATCATTACAGTTTCGTTTTTGCAAAGCCAGACTACCAGACCTAGATAACGTGATAACGTGCAACATGCTTTTTTCAGAAGATAGGTAATTCCTGTATTTAATACTTTATATATTTACTTATTCTTGTACAGACAGATGAACGCTGTAGCTCCACTACGTAAAGATTCGCTGTAACTCGATTATAACTGGGCATGTAAACAAACTCACTTTTCCGGTCAAGCTAATGGCATCATAAGCTTTAGCTCTGTCTGTTCTAAACATCCCAAAATTCACTTCAATTAATAACAAAACACATGCTACAAGTACAAGAACAGATCAAAACATACACTGAAATATTTTGATTTATGAGAGGCTGTAATTGAATTAGGGGCTTAAGGGTTCTTACCAGCGAGGCAAGTGTAGTTAGAGATAATCATTGTTTAAAATACGCTGTCGCAGCAGAGTTATGTTGCTGTCAGTGAGGCCTGTTTTCAAGCGGTAAATTCTCTGTGCCTAACATGGTGCCTATTTTCAGTCCCTGGCTTTCTATTAAATTTATACAGTTGGCTTCAAAGAGTCATTTTTCCTCCAGGGCCACAGTGTAACTGTCTAATGTCTGATGCATAGAGCATAGAGGTAGTCATTATACAGTATGCACAGGACACTTATAAAGCGTAAATGAACTCAGGTGTCCAAGCAGACTGGCACGACATTAACAGTACATATGAAGTGGGGGCATGGTGTCCAATCCTTGTTTCTGGTCCGTGCTTATGACAGACCACCTGTGGATTAACATCTCACTGCCACTTCCACCTAAAACCTGTTTATTGGAAATGATTTTGGAAAGCCAGGTGGTCCAGTGTGAGAGCATGTGTAGTATTAGACAGCAGACAGAACCCCTATAAACACAACTTCCTCAGGCTTTTCATTAGTAATGTATATATATATATATATATATATATAGGGGCCTAAAGTAGTAATACATACCCAAAAGGTCCCATTGATATGATTATCCCGCTTATTACAAGCTCTTTGCAGTGCAATATTTGACCGGCTGACGTTATTTTCGTCAGTTACGTCTCGTTAGCGCTAGCATTCTGCCAGTTTCAAATCAGACACAGAGATTAAATAGTGCGGTAAGACTACATTTATTTGAATGAATCATAGCATGTATTTCAATTAATTATCAATCGAGAGAGAGAGAGAGATGATAGTTGTGTGTACCTGCTTGCTGCGTCTGCGCATCTCTCTACAAACAATTAATGTTACTTCAAAAACAGCGATTTTATCACCTCGTTGCTGGGGAATATAATGTATCGAGCTATTATTTATCTTTTATTTTAGTAATAAAAATCACGGGGAAGCGTTGACAAGTTTTTGTGTGTGTGCAGCACAATCTGCCATCTCGGACCTCTCTCTCTCTCTTTCTGTGTGTGTGTTGGCGAGCGAGTGATGTGTGTTGGTTAGTGTGCATCAATTAAAGCAGCACATTAATATAGAACGGTGATTAAACTGACTTGGAACTACCTGTGCATTAAACGGTTATATTGCATACCTGCCAGCCAATCAGAATCCAGTATTCAGACAGACCATGGAATAAGCAGGATAATCAACGGCTAGCCGTGCATTAAAATCCTTTAATGCACGGCTAGCCGTTGATTATCCTGCTTATTTCATTTGGGTCATTTGCCAAGTAATAGACAAGTTAAAACTTGTCTTGCTCTTTGCAGCGCAATATTTGAACGAATGGGTAAAAATGAGTTATTTTCGTCAGTTACGACTCATTAGCGCTAGCATTCTGCCAGCTTCAAATCAGACAGAGATGAAATAGAGTGGTAAGACCCCATTTATTTGAATGAATTATAGCATGTATTTCAATTAATTATCGATCGATCGAGAGACACAGAGAGAGGACAGTTGTGAGTACCTGCTTGCTGCGTCTGCACGTCGCTCTACAAACAATTAACGTTACTTCAAAAACAGTGATTTTATCACCTCGCTGCTGGGAATATAATGTAGCGAGCTAGTATCTATCTTTTATTTTATTAATAAAAATCACGGGGAAGCGTTGTAAGTTTATGTGTGTGTGCAGCACAATCTGCGATCTCTCTCTCTCTCTCCCCCTCTCTCCGTGTGTGTGTGTATGTGTGTGTGTGTGTATATATATATATATATATATATATATATATATATATATATATATATATATTGGGGCCTTTTGGGTATGTATTACTACTTTAATGTACTAATAGGGGTAGATAAGATACAAAGTTGTATTTTTAAGAGTACTCCCCCTTGTGACAAGCTACTGTAACCTTATAGGTACAATTTTTGCATGTTTTGTTTTTCTAACAGTGAAGGGTTAGTGCATTTATATCCCATTACTAATGAGAAGCCTGAGGACGTTATTTATATATAAGTGGAATTGAAGAACGAACTGGTGCAATATAATTTAACAATATCAAGGAGTTCATTTCAGGAGTTTAAAACATCTTGCCAAATCTCTGTAAACACCTTTATATAAAAGGTGCTCGGTTTTAAAATGAAAATCTTCTGTACATTTCTTCTGTTCAGTCTGTTGAGGTCAGACAAGAGTAAACATATCCATATCACTATGATCACATGCTTTCTTAACTGCTGTTTTCTCACTGTTGTCACTTTTGTTGTGTTTTTCTTTTTATAATTGGGCCTTTAAGGTACTTCTGTGAACCTTTTAGGAGTAAATAAGGTACAAATTTGTCCTTTTAAGGGTATTCTCCCAGTGACAAGCTGTTGTACCCTTAAAGTAAATTTTTTTGAACATCACTGTGGTTCCAAATGACTCCTACAAGTCCACACTTTACCGCTTGGACTAAAATGCCTAAAATGTTTAATGTAACACCCTGCAGTCTAGCGCACTTCACTGATGCCTGAATGAAGACCACGAGACTGCGAGTCCACATCAAGATTGCCGTTCAGGACAGGGCCTATGTCACACCGGCGGAAAGGAGGATGAGGGAAGAGGGTGTGATTCTTCCATTTGTCCGATAGGAAAATTACCTCAGTCGATCCTGTGAACGCCACTTTGTCTATGCCCATGTGCGAAGCAATCGCAGCTCCCGCGGTTGGCCCATAGCCTGGCAAAATATTGACGACTCCCGGTGGAAACCCAGCCTGTGAAAACAGTACGAGAGGAAAAAGCTTTAGACGAGAGCTGAGCCAAGAACACCACAGGCCGTGGAGGGGGAATCCAGACCCACCCCGACCTCCCTACAGGCCCTGTGGAAGAGAGGATGGACAGAACATCAAAAGGAAGAGAAGAAAATAGGCCTCTTAATCCAAGAGAAAGGGAAAGGCAGAACAACAAAGGTCTGGGTGCAGTGGGGAACGAATGATGAAATAGCACTCATTTGCATGAATGTGTGTTGATGTTGCTTTTGTATCACTTTGATCATTTTACGGCTGTATTATGAATGTGATGCGGTCATTCAAAACAATGTTGTAAAATCATGTTGCTGTACCTCTTTGATCAGAGCACCGATGTAGAGGCAGGTGAGAGGGGTCTGCTCAGCAGGTTTCAGGACAACAGTGTTCCCGCAGCTCAGCGCTGGCCCCAATTTCCATGCTGTCATCACCAAGGGGAAGTTCCACTGTACAGACATAGGTCAGGAACTTACTGTGGGAGCTCGTTCAGACAGCCTCATATCTCTGCTTCTTGAGAGCATAACTCCTTCACTAATGATTTCAGACTCCTGCATATTCATTTGGAAACCGAATGTTTCTAAAACAGAGTCACACAGTATTTTGTATCACTTTAGTAATTTGTGCCGGTCAGTCTCCTACAATCCTCAAAGACCTGCTAGATGGACCAGATTTTAGTGCAATATTTGGTGTGCACTGTTGGAAACAAGTCATTTCTCATGTCATGAAGTCTAGAGTGGTAAGCACTTCATTGTCACAATCTATTTTTTTTGTTTTGCTTCCTCGTTTCTATTTCTGTCCTTCAAGTATACCTCCCACTCACCCATGCATTTCTCTTTCATTATTTTTCAGTTCCTTTTTCTGCCTCACTGGCACTGGCCATGACCTCCTCCTGCCAGTCTGTTTGTAGCCAACCGTACAGTGACTAATAAGAACCTCAAACACTTCCAGTAACCTGAGCAATATATTTTAAAGCTACAGCGTAATGGAAATATCTGCAGATATTTTTTGCAGTTTTGTGACGTACATCTGAGCGAAACGAATTATGGTGGGAACTTGGTTCAATCTATCTCACTCGTTGATTGCATGGATGCAGATCTGAATGTAAGCTTGCAGAGGTTTATAAAAAGGGGAAGGCTTAAAGCAGAATTGGAAAATTCCATCAAATGTCACTGAAAAGAAGTCTGTCGTTTCAACGGAAGACAGAGTTATGACATTTTGATAAAAAAAAATCACAGGGTCAAAATGGATGAATCATTCACAATAAGATCAATAACATGAATTTATTAAATAGCGTTTTAATTTTAGGCTTCCCCAAAAAACTAAACCACCATAGCCAAACCTCAACAAGCCTGACATCCTTCACTAAGGGGTTCTATTAAGGACTGGGAATTTTTAAACAAAATATATAAAAGAACATCTAAAATAGGGCCAAAACACTCACAGGAACGATCTGTCCACAAACTCCGATGGGCTCATGTCTGGTAAGAGTGAAGTATTCTCCATCTGTGTGACAGAAAAAACAAAAGGAATCAGAGTATTAGTCAACACGGGGTAAAATGGTGTCAAAGACACTTTATACTTGTGCTTAGAAAATAAATCAAGACTGATAAAATTAAATTAAAGGTGAAAATAAATGACATTATACAGAAAAGTTCGCTTTAGCTGACTTTTTAAGCAAAAGAGCTTATGATAATATCACTGTCTACAAAAGACCCTGTTTTTGTGTTACGGCAACATGGAAAAGAGTGCGATGACTCCTTCCCTCGCTGTGGAAACATGCAGTTGGCGTAAAGCATCTGGACGAGAGGCATGCCAGTGATTCATCTCACTTGGTGGCCAGATAAGAGAAGGCCAAAAACACACATTCTGTTTGTTTGTGCTGTAATTCTATTATGGATGAGATTGGAAATGAAATAAAGCAAATCACTATGAGTTCCCACTATGCAAGTTTGGTTTAGCAACACAACAAAGGCCCAGCGCTGAGCTCCAGCACTGACAGGGGATTTACAGTTCTTTTCCTCTCCATTCTTCATTTTTATTTCTCCCGCTGTGAAAATCGTATCATAACAGCATGCAGCGGCATGGGTGCTTGTTTGTGTAAGATGAGAGAGTGAATACGAGAGAGATATTATCAAATACAAGAGTGGCTGCTTTATATGAAGGACCGTATAGGACAGCATAAGCGCTAATATCAGAACGCGAGCCAATCAGAGAGAAATGGTTACAGACAGTGTTGGAATGCACAATAATTACAGGGACGCCCGACGGCGGACACCTCTCTCGATTCCCTCTAACCCATGTGGCCCATGTGACAGGGGGGCCTTGAAGGGCGGCTCCACAATCTCCCCCGCGCACACATACTTGCACACTAATGGCTGCACCGTGACATCAGAGCTGCAAGTCTACTGCTGTCCCGTAGTCTCCAGGCTCCCTGCCGCGTTCCTTTCAAACAACTAAATTAGCCAGAACAGACCCCCAGTGCCCCCCCGTGCCCCGTAGTGCCCCCCGGCCCTGTAGCTGTCACTGTGCTCCACCGATGGCAGCGCTCCACAGGAGGGCGGCCATTAGCACTCAGATTTATAACCGTTACGGGACCTCGTCTGTTTACCCTCAGTGCACCTTCATAACCCCACAACATCTCCTGCAGGCCTCAGAGAAAACACAGCTCTACCCCGGCTTAGAGCTGTGGTCTCTCTGCTCAAGGTCAAACTTCCTAAAATGTCTGGGATGGGCCTGCACCTAAAGGTCTGGTCTGCATTCACATAATGACAGTTTCCAGTCCAATGCGCATGTATCCTCCATGCTCTCCAAAACGTCTGCTTCTGCATCGCTGTGTCACCAGCTTTTGTAAACATTCAGTGACATTATGTGATTTTGGATATATATAACGTACCATACCCTATATGTGAAATTTTATAACAAATATACACTTTAAAGTTTTTTATGCTCACAAAGACTGCATTTATTTGATCAAAAATACTGTAAAAACAGGGAATTAAAATTACTATTTAGAATAAGTTTCCTATTTCCTATTTTAAAATGTAATTTATTCCTGTGATGGCAAAACTGAATTTTCAGCAGCCATTACTCTGTCTCCAGTGTCACACGATCATTTCTTATTTTCTTAGATTTATTTTCATTATTCTTTGATAAATATAAAGTTTAAAAGACAACATCGATTAGAAATCTCATGTAACATTATAAATGTCTTTACTGTCATTTTTTGATCAATTTAATATTCCTTGCTGAATAAAAGCATTAATTTCTTCTAAAAAAAAATAAACCTTACTGACCCCAAACTTTTTAATTGTAGTGTAAGGATTTATACAAAGGGTTTTATTTTGTTTTTAATAAAAAAAGATGTTATAGTAAAAAGATTAATTAAAAAATATATATGTATTTAAATAAAACATTTCAGAAATCTAAAATGAAATGTCATATAATTACAATATTTATATTTTCTATGTTCTATCCCTTGAAATGTACCCACTGCTTTCCTTATTTCTGTTTATGAGTGCCTGTTTAATGTGAGCTGAAACTTTGCATCCAGGCTATCTTTTGTGGTTACTAAAATACAAAAAAATGTCTGTAACCTACTTTTAAAACTCCAAACTTTTGTTTTGATATCCTTAGGGTGGTCAGACCCCCCACCCCTTCAAACACCCCCCTAATTTAAATGCTGCCTAATTCTACAGTGAGGGTTTATGACAGGACGAACATCATCTTACCAGTCGGAATCGTGGAACCGTGGATCTTATCTGCCCATCCGGCAAAATATCGAAAGGTTTTAATGGTTCCCTGAAGGTCCACAAAGAAGGAGGAGAGGAAAGGTTTCCCAGTGTCCAGAGACTCCAGGGTCTGGGAGGAGAGAAGGAAGATGAGAGTGTGGGCGTGTGATGAAAAATCACTCACAGAGATTAAACCTGACACCCCCCCACGCTGCATTCAGACTAAGCATATCTAAAGCACACACTTCCATCTGCTCCCCTAGGAAACATGATACTCATATAGCCATCACCAGAGACCTGATTTTGTTATCTCTGTGTCAGCCAGCCATGATTTCTTATCAACGTGGGATTAGATTGATATAAAGAGTGATCGTAACCACATGGACATTGCATTTTTCTTTCAAAGCAATTTGCTCTGACACTTGTTCAGAGCTGGATGAAGAAAATCTGTTGTTTCAGTCCATTTAAGACAAAGTCTAAACTGTAATATGAAAGAGATTTACTCAAAATGGCTACGGCGGAGAGCTGCACGCACAAAGACAAACATAGCACTTTTGTTTCTGAATCTGTCTCTTTAGACACATCTCCGCGAGTGGGAAGTATGAGCAGATGTCCAGGGCGGAAGAACGCCGGAGATAAAAGCACATCACGGAACGGAACAATACCTCTCTTTTACGTTTCCTTCTTAACCTAAGTGATCGTTAGCGCCCAAAGGTCATGTGTTTCAACTCGGCGTTGTCATCATCATGGGTTTCAGACATTTGCAGGACAAATCAAAATTGTTAGAAAAACAACAACTCCTACGGCTCCTGCCATGAAGCTTCAATAAGCCTGAGGCAGACAGACAGGCCCACTCATTAGACACTTGCTTATTGTTGTGAGCGTCTTTGTCTGCTCAGATGGCTCTGTCCTGTTAAATCTGATTCTCACTCACCGAAAACTGGCACTGACTAGAATGAGACTTGGTTTAAGTCTGGTCAGATGACCACTGGTTCGTGAGTGAAGGTGATAGTTATGAGGGAGTCAAGCCTGATGTCAACAAGAGAGCATGGCTCAGGCATTTTGCTTCTAATTGAGCAGAACATATGGAAACAATTATCAGATATACGAAAGAAATAAAAATAAAAACTATCATGCAGGATTTTTAAAACCTGCAACAACAACAAAAAAGAGTTGCTGGAATTATGTATTTTTGTAATACGGTGCAAAAAATGTCTCGACCTGATGGATAACATTGGAATAAGGTGCCCTAATTAATAAAACATATATTTGTGACAGCACTATAGTCTGTAAAGAGCAAAAAAGATGCCCCACATGTGTTAACCTGGGCCAAAAGTAAAGGTTGCATTATATCCGACACGGCATTAAAGTTTACATTTAATAAATCAACTTCACTTATATTCTCTACATTTCATTCAGAAAAGGCCCCCCAACAAACATTTAAGTAGAAGTTTAGTTTTTTTGTTGGATGAAGTACTCACAGCAAGGTAAGCACTGTCTCTTTCCACCAGGTCAGCTAGCTTAAACAACAGCCTCCCACGTTCAGATGCATCCATCTTCCTCCATACCGAACCCAGAGAGAAGGCCGAATGCGCAGCCTGCACGGCTTTGTCCACATCAGCCTAACAGAAAGGCAAAGAGAGGGCACCGGACAAAGAGAGAGAGAGATAGAAACAAGAGGAGGAGAGAGACAGGAGAACACGTAATGATATAACCTTATCCTGTAAACAGGTGTTTGTCCACCTCTGGGACAAATTAAATCCATTCATTCCGGATGAGTCTCAATGACTTCCCCAGTTGCACGTTCAGGGGGTCTCTGTTTCCTGTATCCATTCTGGTTTTCCACACTTTCTGCCTGATTTACAAAGAGGAACTACAGCCTCTAGCTTGCTTAACCACATTAGACTGAACTACAGCCCCCTCCCTCCCTCCCTCTCTTTCAATTCTGGATGATTATTCATGCTGAGTGAAGGCTGAAAGTGAGAAGCACAATAGCGGTACTGGACGACTAAATGTAGTCCAGCAGAGCAATTGTGCCAAACCTGTTTCTGGCAATGGTTTGACCAATTACCAAATACACACTTTGCTGACAAACACA
This sequence comes from Acrossocheilus fasciatus, assembly GCA_036784905.1. Taxonomy (NCBI): domain Eukaryota; kingdom Metazoa; phylum Chordata; class Actinopteri; order Cypriniformes; family Cyprinidae; genus Acrossocheilus; species Acrossocheilus fasciatus. Next base: position 16,979,483 of record CM071944.1, read on the forward strand.
CTAGCATGCTAAAAAAGCACACACACACACACACCTTATCTGCTTCCTGGACATCGCAGATCTTCTCCCCTGTAGCCGGGTTGTATGTGCTGAAGACCTTACCGCTCACAGAATCATGCCATTCGTTATTAATAAAAATCTACAGGGAGAGAAGAGAAAGATACAGTTTAGTTTTCACAACAGTGAGACCCCATTAAAAAAAAAAAACTGAATTACTTAAAATCAGTGGTGGACAGTAACAATGTCTTTTTTAGTTTTGGTGCACACACCAAAAGTTCTTGGAATAAACATTTAATGAAAAAAAAAAAAAAAGTTATTTTAGCTACATTTTTAATTTTCATTTAATTTAAATAAATTTACTAAGTTAACTAAAACTGAAAAAAGGCACAAACACAACAAAATGACTAAAAATGCTAAATAAAAACAAATTCAAAATATTGAGCAAAACTATAATAGTGCATCAATGATACTAAAATAACATGTATATACTGTATACAGTATATAAATTTCAAACTAAACAAATAGAGAAAGGATTTGTGATTGAATTATTCTTTTGAGTATTTATACTGAACTTACTGAATCAGATCACAAATTGTACTGGTTAGACCAAGACTCCAGAGTTCAAATAAATAAGCTCTATTCCACGTGCCTGTCTAAGTACATGATTTGGACACTTAAAATTGCTGTAACAAAACTACTTAAAATTGCTGTAACAAAACAAGACAACTGTTTGCATGAGAATTAAGCATTTTAATGCAGAATATGTCAAACACCATCCATAAAATGTGCATCTTTAGGCCCATGAGGAATTACAGTGAGTTAGTTAGTAACTTCATGATGATGCACAGAATTAAAAGAGACAGTCTTTCTCCCCCTGTGTGTTTCATGGTTGTGGTGTGAGAGGAATCTCTGGGAACCGTGTGCTATTGCAGGGCTGCCCAATATCACTCTCTTGGGAGTGATCCAGCAACCAGACAGAAAGAGGTGGGGGAAAGGGGAAAGGAGAGATAAATCCCTATCAGACACACAAGACACACAAAATGCACCCACAGATAGAAGTGCATAGATACACACACAGATGCAGAAATACACACAGACACACGTTTCACAACATCACTGCTCGTTTACGAGATCATAAAACACGGGCCGCACTCTGGCGCTGGTGATGCGTTAAAACAAGCGGCCCGTAAAACAACCGCCTCAGATTCCAAAAGATGGATTTTTCAAGCTCGATAAAGAAGAAAAGAAAAATACATCTTTCCGTATGCACACAACATGCACATAAGGCAAGTCTGATTTCAATATTCAGTTGAAGACTTGCGCAAACAAAAAATCGGTACTTTAAACTGATTTCAACAAACCGGTGACAGATAAGGTGTTAAAGCATCTGCTGGCTGTAAGTTTTACATTTACTCTTACATAAAACACATTTACTCTTCCTGTCATCTGCATAGAGGAAGACGTCTGGTTCAAAGTGAACCGCGGCCCTGGGCCTCCTCAAGCTCTCCAACATGTTTACTAATATAAACTTACAGGCTTAAGTACAATTTAATTGGCTGTAAACCAAGAGGCGTGTTTACTTTAGAACAGGTATAAAATGCCAGTTGACTTGGAGGCGGTTCAAGCTGCCTCAGTCACTCCCACCCTGTGTCTCCCCTAAAACTGGCGTAAATAAATCACTCCTGGTCAGGCTAGGTATCAGTCTGTACCATGCTGATTCCTCTCCGATACATTTACATCAAACTCCCTTCTCTCTCTCTCTCGCTCGCTGTGACCTCACAGGCCTCTTGCATTAAGAGGGCCACCTTTAATCTGACTCTCATTTGGAGCACTTCATAAAAGTGTCAGTGGCCTCGGCGAGCCGAGGGCCTGTTACGAAAACAGAAAGCCCCGTAGAGGAGCGAATTAGTTTTAAAATTTATAGAGGCCACTGTAGTGGAATGCCTTAAATCAAGGGCAGACTGTGACAGGCCAGTGGGCCGGGGAAGAATGCAGACGGTGGGTAGCTTTATGCTCTTCGTAACCCCACACTTACGGCACCCCGGAACGGAGGAGAGGGGAATGCTGGGTGAGCAGCGGACTGGGCCACCATCTAAATCACGACTAGAAAAAGGCGACCATTAGAGGCCATTTGGCCCAGTCTTCCCTGAGCTCTGGGGGCTCTCGGACTTTTGTCTCTTCCCATTGAGAAAGTTGATAAAGAGCGACAGGCCGGTGCAGTAAATCAACTCTCAAGCTTTCTTTATACTTTGGCTTTGATTAAAGAAAAGGGATAAGAACGCAAGTGCAAAAGTGCAAAAATTCATATTGATCACCGCTTCTTTGCCGTAACCCTGCTGGAGGCTTCAGCAGGGCTGTAAAGAACTTGAGTAATCGTACTTCATTACTATACTTAAGCATTATTTCGGGGAATTCGTACTTTACTATCGAAACTGAATACTTCTAACATAATTACATCGCAAAAGTTACTTTTTACTTGTTAGAAATTTCATTTAAATACCTGAAGTAAAAAATACAGTTCTCACAGGTCACAATGACTTAAATCTCCACACTTTTGTCCATTTTAGTTAATTAGAAAACCAAAACAAGCTCAAATTATGTGAACTTTTACATGCCAACACCTCTATTTTAGTGTAGACACAGTTATGGTTCATTTCTGTTCTTGTGTAGACATCATAAAATCATTAAAATGATAGCATTGCTAAATAGGGACAAACCTGACTCAAGCATAAACATGGCTGACAAACAGTCTATAAACAACTATATTCAGTTGTCAAACAGCTATAATGTTTGTTGAATTTAAAGTTTAACAGTTACTAGTGACAGGTTTCGGGATACCGGATAGTATTAGAACATTTTTAGATGTTAGAAGTTCAAGAGGTGAACTTTAATAAACAAAGTTTTGAAAAAGGTGCAAGCTTAGTTTAATACTTTCTTTCATACCGTACTTGTTATTGCTTGATTTTGGCAGACGAAAACAAAGAAACATTTAAGTAAAATAACATTCATTTTAAAATTAATCTTTAGTCTTCTAGAATTACTCTTTTTTTTTTCTTACCCTCACATAAATTCTCATGATTTTTAACAACTCTCTTCAGTGTGGCTAAGCTAAAAACAGAGAGTAGAGTTTGTTTGAGGCAGAGTGCTGGAAGTACTTTCAAACTTGAGTTGAGTATGAAAACTAACCGCCAAGCTGTGACAACTAGATTTTGTTTACAACAGCAGGGGGCCAGAAAATGTATTATCTTGTAAACAAAACAGCCACTTGATGCAGTACACAAACAGAAAGGGAAGCGCTGCCAGTTCATCCTACGCTAACACATTGTACTACAGGCTGTTACGAAATCGGACAGAGTGCGGATAGGTTGAGATTTTACGCACAGGCCACAGCACAAGACAGCTGCAAACATTTAGAATCACTCCATGTTTTTTTATTCAAGCTGTCAGTCTCACGGTGCTGACTGCGCTCGTCTGCAAAGCTAATTAGATGGTGAGATATGCAGTGCCTATCACAAACAGATTGTGGAAGAGGGACCCACGGCGAACGATGACAGCATCTCTAGGCTTATGCTCCTTATTGCTGAGATTTTTATCACCAGCATTACTTCACACAGGAAAGAGGGTTATCGGCCACAAAAGCAGGAGGTCGACTTTGTTCCTCAGGGAGAGCTAGAGCTAGAGAAGAGTCTTTTTGGGGGGTGACTCGAATGACTCTAGCAGTTGTACAATGCTGATCCATTTCTCATCTGCCCTAGCGAGCTCTCTGGAGGCTTCGCACAACTGCAGGAGGAAGCGGAGCAGGAACGCGGACGGAGGATGCCAAAGCTCACGCTACAGCCAGCGAAACATCTGTTTGGCCGCCAGCACCTTCTAATGGCTCAGACACATGAGGGATATTTAATGGCAAACATTTCTTGGCCATTGTGAAACGATTCTTTTTTATATGTGCGCTTTATCTGTGTTTTCATGGAACAGGCCGGGATTCCAGAGCCAGACGGATCCTAACAGGGCACCTGCAGCCTGGTTCTCGGTCTGAACAGGAAGTTTCATATCCTTTCCTGACCAGCTCACTTTCACTCTGTAACTGGACACACTTCAAGATGTTGATAATTACTGATGTTACAGGAAAAGAGGGAGCTTAAGACAAAGAAGTGACTGCATGTCATGTTCTCACTCTCACTTTTATGTAACATAATTCATTGCAATTACCAAAGGCGAAATGTTGAATTGTGCAACATATGTTAGTCTAGAGAGCAGGTTGACAGGGACACCCCAAGTGTCAATCTTAGTTAGCATTACATAATAAAAGTGTAAAAATGTAAGTCTAAAGTGACACTTTTTATGAACAATTTATTAACATTAGTTAATGAGTTAGATATGAACTAAAAATACACAATATTTTAGTATTTATTAAACTTGGTTAATGTTAATCTCTACATTTACAGATGTAAATTGTCAATAGTATTTTGAACAAATATGATCAATAGTAGGCCTATATTTAGTACCATTTTAATATATTTATGTACTATATGAATTACAGTTATGAATTACCATATTATAGATTATTATAGATGAATACTCACATATTATGTAGATTAATAAATGCTGTAAAAAAAAAAACAACAACCTTTGTTAGGTTGTGATGCATTAGTAACATTACCTGTTCAAGTGATAGCTCACCCAAAAATTTTGTCATAATTTTTTCAACCTCAAGTCTGGTTTTCTTTCATTTTTCACAGAAGAAGCAAAGTCATGCAGGTTTAGAACAACATGAGGAAAAGTATGAGTATTTGCAATTTTGGGTGTACTATCCCTTTAACAAATTAAAGCACTGAAGTATTTTTTTTTTTAACAACAAAAAATATAAATTATAATATACTTACTTGGTTAAAATAAAATAATATAATGTAATGTAATATAATATAATATAATACTTGGTTAGCATATCTGTGCTAAATTTAAAGCAACTAGAACAAACATGCTATTGTTAATAATACAAAGACAAATCAAGCAGTTTTTTTTTCCTGAGGGAGAAAAACAGTGCAAAGGCCAAAGATAATCAGTGAGGAAGATGTGAAGAAAAGATCAAGAGTAAGAAAGGGGGAAAATTATAAGTCAAAGCAAAAGAGGGTGAGAGAGAGAGTCCTTACTGTGCCGCTTACAATAAATCAAGCTTCTCAGTGTTCTCTACTTTGGCCGCTGTTTGATGTGAAGAAATGGTGGGTTTTGAAGTGAAAAACTCCAGAGGTATGGGACAGACTCTCGTAAGTCAGGGCCACTGACCCTAACAGTGAGACACGGCCATATATTACACCCTGCTGGACAGCTTCTAGAGCAGAAAACCCCCCTGACTCCCATCTGTACTATCTCATGCACTGACGGATTGATGGGGCCTACCTCATTCACTCAAGCTGTCTCCCAGATTAGCTTACAAAAGTCCTCACTTCAGCGCACACTACTGTCCTGGCTGGACGCTTAAGCCCTTAAAATATAAAGACATGTCCAACAAATGGCTATCAAGTGTCTTTTTCTCCATGAAGCTCTCAGTATAGAGAAGCATACACACGCACAGACAAATATAAAAATTCTGTCATCATTTACTCACTCTTATTTTCGGAAAAATCAAGCTATTTTGGACCACACTAACTTTCATTGCATTGACAAAAAATATCTTAATTTTAAAACATTCTTCAAAGTATCTTCTTTTGTGTTCCACGGGAAAAAGGTTTGGAATGACATAAAGGTGAGTAAATGGTGACAGATTTTTCATTTTTGAGTGATTTATACCTTGATCAATTAAACCACATTCATTAGAAAACCCAGAATTCTATGCAAAGATTATCTAGACATGTTTATTGAATATCATTGATAAATTCCACTGACTGCAAACCACATCTAATCCAAATGTGCAATAATCAGTTGCACGACACTGGGGGAAAGCGAGAGAGTAATATCCTGTCTCCTGTTTCCTATCTTCTTCCAGGTTTTAATCTCAAGAGTCTGCTTCACTTATGTGTTATAACTGAATGGAGTGAGCAAATCATCACCCTGCCTGCTGGAATCCAACACCTCTCTTTCAAAAAGACTCCTGGGCCCTAATCAATTACACTGATACACACACCTATCAACATAACCTTTCCTTTCTTTTTCTCTCTTCCATCCAAAGAGAAAAAAAGAAGAGAAAACATCCATAACCAGCCATCACCAGAGACAAATTTATGGCTTCCTTAGTGCCATTATCAGCCCAGTGGGCCAGCAGACAGAGAAAGAGAGAAAGAGAACTCCTTCAGCAGACTAGCTCTCCCGTGACCAGTCAAACACGCTTTGTGTGGAGTCAAGAGGAGATTCTGTAAGACTGTAAAGCGTATTGAGCTCAGGTGTCTGCACCAAACAACAGGACTTTGAGAAACATCGGCGTGATAAGCGGAAGCTCAGTTGTAAATGTTCAATGACACGGCAGATAAGTTTCCTATCAGTGTGTTTAATCTCAAGTCCGTAACAAATACAGGTGTAGTGAATGTCACATAATAAGCACAAACGTAATTGGTGGGGTGAAAAGTTTACTGGGGAGCACAAAGTCCACGTCGTAGAAATTTTACTGTCATTTTACCGTACAAAGAAACAATCCTAACTATACAGGTTATTTGGATTTAGCATGTGAACAAACTAAATTTAAAAAAACGCAGCACTCATTATATCAAGTGTTAATCCTATAAATACGTCTTTCAATAAATAAAATAAATAATTGAAAATATAACTATAATATGATAGAAAAGTTATGCACCGTATATTTATTATTGGAATAAAAAAGAAATAAATATAACAATGACTGTGTCTAATAACCAGACACTCACATACGACAAACCATTAATTGCTGTAATGATTACTGTCTTACCTAACTGAATTACTTGTCGCCACCTCTCCCTTTCACTACTTGATATTATTTTACTTTAAATGCCAGAACTGGATGTGATTCAGTATTTACATAAGTGGCTGACACTGATAGAGGAATGAGATGTTAAGTATGCCCGATAATGATATTTCCATAACTCAGCGTCTCTGGCATAAAGCACTGCTCATTAACAGCACAGAAAACACAACTTAAGAAGTCTCCAAGGAGTTTCGCTAAAATGGCTTAACCTCAGACTTACACAAATAATAAAAAACTTGGCTCTGCACTGAATACATTTGAAAGAATAGTATTGATTGGGCATATTTGGACTGTTACATCAGAGCCTGTGCTGCGCTGCACCAGGCACACAAAATCAAAAGTGAGAGGGGGGTGGGGATAGAGAGAAAGAGACCAAGAGAAAGAGGGAGATGGACAAGGGTGTGAAGGGAGTTCACATCACTAATGCCCAAACTGCAACCCCACACACACCCATACAGCCAGCACACAAATTCCTAAGTATGAATCCTTCTCACACTCCCATGTGCTTCTGAGAGCAGGGGATGCAGGGCGTGTATGTCACAGGTGTCTCCAGCTCTTGCTCTGGCTGAACTTCACTCTCTTTACCACAGTGATAATGGCCTGCGCTGCACTTTGACTTATCCTCTCACCTCACAGCAATAAAATTATTACTGTCAAAACTGGCATAATTTAAGATGACCTTACCAACAAAACAAGAGAGATTATGTTTTATAATCATTTTATGGAATGATTCAGCACTTCTTTGTCATGTTCAGAGAGATTAATATAAGATGACTACATTAAAGTTATATAATAGCTAGTGCCGAAACCTCATTACATCTGAATAAGCCCAAAAGTATTAAAGTATCTAAAAATGAATGTGAATGCCCTGACTATGACATGCTGACGTACTTCGCCTTCTTGTCCTTATAGTAAGCTATATACTTGTTATCAACCCTGCAATTTTAGTGGTGTACAAAGTTTCTGTTTTAAATCTTCTAGGTTGTATCCCTGAACGCTTGCATTCAAAACAAGTGTCCATAAATTTCGTACACATGCATGATCACTGAGGTTAAGTAAAAGTCGAGTTGTGATCACAATATTGAACATAAAGCGGGTTTGTGATTTTTAAAGTGTACTTATTTATTTATTTTTGTCCAGACCATAAAGACATTATGAATAATTTAGATACTAGGCTAACTGTAGACTGTTCCACAGAATTAAAAGGAGAGATAGAGGCGGATCTCTAACGCGCACCGATCCTATCATGTAAAGTAAGTCGTAAATAATAGCAACCTGTTCAAGGCAAAACTTCTCAACCGGTTTAATAAGGTTATTAAAGCTCCGTGGACTCTCATTTGTCACTGTATCAAGATCGAGAAAACTTTCATGATCGATGCCCTTCTGTATTAGGATTGATAACAGGCAGCAGATCTGGACTTTCACACTCTTTATATGGACACAAACAAAGTCAGTTTATTTGATTAAAATAAAACGGAGAATCGATACACTTATTGCAAATAGCACATCATTATACAGCGTACGAAGAATAATCCATACAGCCAAAACTTGCTATTTGTTAGCAAATGCATGTGCAGACAAGCCTCCTGATCTACCGTACTTATGAGCCGTAATACCTTAAGATTAATACTGCTACATTCGGTTTAAATGCGTGAGTACGCGCCTGTGATCAGTGCCATGGTTGCAACACGTTGCGTTTCTTGACCAGTGATTTGTTTGCGCGCAGTCACAACAAATCAAACGTGTCACCTAATCGAAGTTTGCAGTTCCCGTTCAGGCAATTTTATGATTCTTGAAAGAAGTTGTAAAAAGTCTCACGAACCTTAGTGTACTTGATTTCAGGGTTGGGTACCGGTGAGGGCACCAGATGAAGAGATGCCATGAGCGCAGCCGGGTCGTTCTTCACCTCTCCTGGCAGTTCAACTTTACTGGAGGTCATTGCGTCTCTTGAAGATGCCGGTTGGGTTTTTTTCTGGCGATTTGCGATTACTACTTTGGAATCCTTCCTGTGTTTATAACCAGGTGTCAGCCCTGGTCCATTTTTATTGGGCAGAGAATAGGGCCGTCCTCCTAATATAATTAAAATGGAGCATTTACATAAACTACTCTCTCTCCCTTTCTGACCATACTGAGTGAGAGAGATACCACCCACTCTCAAGACAACGGTATGTAGGAGTATCAGGATTTATCAGGAAGAAATTCAACTGACAGGCAGTAAACTGCACTGTAAAAATGTTTTGTCAGGTAACCTGAAAATGTGTTTCATGTGGATCTAAATGATCAGCTTCGAGTCAAAACAGTATAGGCTACAATTTATTATTTAACACTGTAACACAACTGAATGCTCGCACAGACCTGTTTTACGGTAAAGATCTGGTTTTAAAAAATAATTTGATAACACATTTATTTAATAAGACCGTATTAAAGACACCCTTCGTGTGTTTTACAGGGAAAAATTTTTTCAAAATTATTTTAAGATATTTAAAAAATAATAATAATAATATTTAGTCATAAACAAGTTTTTAAAAGTTGTTCAAAATAATACATTTTCCATGCTCTAAATGATAGGTAGCAATATGAAACGCCAGTTTGGTGGTCTAAAATTGTACAGTAGACCACTAAATCAATTTTTCTTTCCAAACTATAAATATCGTGTGTTTTGCATACAGTCTGTTTGCTATCTGTAGCCTAATGAACAATAAAAGTAGGCTACTATATTTAAAAAAAAAAAAAAAAAAATTAAGGTTAGCTAGGCTTTCTCTCCATTGGGGTGCTCAAACTGTCACGTAAACGTTAAAGTTTTCTTTGGCAGGGCCCGTTTGCCCCTTTCACTCTCACAGATTCTCCTGTAACATATCAGTCCCGTCAGAATGTTATTCGACTCTCTACATCAAGCGATCACAGGTTATTTCCTCGCCGTCCCTCCTGCAGCGCCGGGACTCAGTTAGCATTTACCTCAGAATATCCAATAAACATTAAAGACCATCTAAAAGGGCCTTTTAACACTCTCAAAGAAGTTGTGGTTTAAAGGATTAGCCAACACAGACATTCACACTTCCACTGTGTTATTGGTGGATAAGTAAGCTCTTCAAAACAAAAACATCTACGATTATGTCGCAGATAAATAAAACAAATAATCGCCTTCACACTTCCACGGAGGGCTAACCGGAGAAATCTAGTAGATTAGCCTAATCTTGGGAGTTGGAAACGTTTATAGGCTACCATAATTTGTCTGTAGTTGGAAACATAACACTTTAAATATGCAACCATAATAATGTCCTGTTGTTCACACTGCAATTCAATAAATAAATATGTCTGAATGAATGAATGTCTGAATATTAAACAATGTAGGAACATAAAAAAATCGAACTGATTTTAGTGAATTGTGTCGGTATGGACTTCTGTATGATGACCTAACTTAAACATTTTAATGAGCAGGCTGCGTGATGGTAGTTATCATGTGTGACATGCTAGGGCTGAGGGGTTGTTAATATGATGAAGGGGATGGGGTGTTATAATTTGTTAGAACCCACTGGGGTGCTTTTTCTCCATCAGCACATCCCCCTCATTTCACAGCACTGACAGTGTCTGCCTCACATCAAAGACGACACCCCAGAACAAGTGACAGTGATTAATGCAAACAAAACATACTGCTACCATCCTATCGCTTCTTCTTTTCACAGTCTGTACCGAAAGTCACGGGACGCCGCTGTCAAACTCTGCCTATCTTTGGTTTTTAGTTTGTCAAATAGCTCCACTCGGCGGACAAACATACGTATTACAAGCTGAAGTTGTGCTATTAAGCTTCTCCGAATGAGAACTGGAAATAATACTCAGAAAATAAGAAATCCCATTGAGTACCATGCAAGTCAGCCAAACATATAAGATATGTTGTATTTAGAGAATAAATAAACCAAGACCTGTATTGTTGTTGTTGCTTGTGCATTGTAAAATGTAGCACACTGACTGATTGCGTTGTGTATTGAATATGGGGGTCAATTAAAAATAAATAAATTAAAAACCTTTTAAGAATTTAGTTTTTTTTTTTTTTTAAATACGCTCTATAGAAAGCAAGTTAATTTGTAAATTTGGGTTCAAGTCGATTTAATAAAAATCGCACAGGTTGCGTGACAATTCAGCAAAAATAAAGTAATTAAAAAAAAAATATATATATATATTCTGAATAGTAATCTACTATATCCTGCATTTTCTTCACCATTTAACTTTTTTAAGAGCTCCACAAATACAACAAATTGAATTAAGTTTATATTATTGCACTGGAATTATAAGCTTTTTTATTAGATCTAGAGATAATAATATGTTTGCGTTATATTGAAGTGAATTTATAGCTTATTTAACTCTAACTGCAACAAGTCTTCTGTTAATAATTAGGCTATACTTAAATAAGTTACTCTTCTTGTACAATAAAGACTGAGTGAATAGAACTGAGTCTATGTTTCCAGCGTTCTGTTCCGACGTCGCTTCTGTAGTGTTGTTCGCAAACAAGAGTTTGACCAATATAGGTAATGATATTTTCCACTAGTTGGTCGAACTCTCGTGTTTGTCTCAGCATGAGGAGGATGGATGGAGTGAGAGCAAAGAGGAAGCAGCAACCTGTCATGTCAGTGTGTTTAATGACATCTGAGCAGCAGGAGGGGCGGGGGAGGTTAAAGCCTAAGACACTTAAACTCCAGCGAGATCAGCCTTCAACTGTCTGCCCGGACATCACATCTCAGCTGTCGGGGAAAGTATGGAGCTCGAAAACTTCAGAAATTTGAGGAAGAGATGCACCGTGAGGCGGGACATCATCAGAGAGTTTCTGGCGGAATTACTAGGGACATTCGTACTAATAGTAAGTCTTTTGTCTGTCAAGACTTCAGAACCAAATAAACCGAGATGAACAATTTTGAGATTTCAATGCATTAGAATTATGATGAATATTGCAAGTTTTGTGTCATCCCCCCCCCCCCCCCCCATTTATTTATTTCTTGTCATATAGTTGGTGTTGAGGTTGATATTCTTTCATTTTAAAGAAGCACTTAATATTTTATGGACGTGTGACCACATATTATTGTGGTAATAATAGATATATGTGTGACCATATAATGATTTCGACAAATGCACTCTATTACATGCAATACCCTAGTGATGTGAAGTGTCGCCTTATTTATGCTTCTTATCTATCAGTTCTAATGGCTATTTAGTTGCATATGGTTTATGCTATGATTTATGCTGTGAAGGGCTTTATCTCAGTAATTACAAGGTTTTAGTCTAATTAGACAAATGCTCGATTTCTCTGGCAGTGGTTTATGTTAGTTTCAAGTGCCTGTTTTGTTGTTGTTGTTGTTGTTGTTGTTGTTGTTGTTGTTGTAATTCTGTCCTCCAAAATACAATTCCAATCAATTCCAATCATAACATTTTTGCTATAGCTCTTGGGTTGTCTGTAAAATAAAGAAATTGTCCTGTTCTCAGGAAAAAGGCATTTTTCATAAAAGTCAGATGCTGTCACGTGATTTATAAATGTCACACAATTATTTTTAATAGACTAATCTTAAGGTTTGCAGTTGTTAGTGAACTGTTTTGTGTTTGATAATTGTTTTAAATTTGGGTTTGACAACTTATTGTGAAGGGAACTACACTTTACTATAAAAATTAGTACCTGAAGTTGTGCTTAATATTGCAAATCTTCTTTGACTTCAATTATTTCATTTAGATATTAAAACATGAAATACACTTAGACGTTTCTACAGTGTATTCTACTGGTGTTAATTATGTGAAAAGATTCTGATTCAGCGTGACAGATTTTGTTGCTTTGGGGTGCCGCCCTGACCATAATGGCCTGAGCGTTTGAACAAACTGTCCTACTAATTAGTTTTGAATAAGTGCTTCACAACAAGAGTGCTTTTCTTATCTATTTGGCGGTAGCTTTTTTTTTTTTCAACTAATTGTCTTCCTAAATTGTCTTCTCTCTGCCCATTTCCTGTTTGCAGCTCTTCGGTTGTGGTTCAGTGGCCCAGACTATTCTCAGCAGAGAAGAAAAAGGAGAAAATCTCACCATCCACTTTGGCTTTACTCTAGGGGTGATGCTGGCTGTGTACATGGCAGGAGGCGTGTCAGGTAACTGGTCACACTGGCGAATAGAAAAGTCAAAAATACACTTGTGGTTATGTAACATGCACATTTGCTACATTTAAATAAATTTACCTGACTGTCCGTTACCTATAATCTGCTATAAAAATAACACACAAATCTGAAAGGAACTTTTAAATTAACTTTAAAATGCATGAAAATGCATTTAATAAAGAAAAGGCAATAGTCTGGGACAGTTCAGTTCAAAGCATCTTCTCATTTCAAAGGTCATATTTAGCTATCCATCAGGGCTGTTTTTCACGGTTGTTTGTGATCTTTGATCATGCTTAACAAAACATGCAATGCTTAACCTACACGCGACGCAATCCACCTACTCGCCATATGCAACACTACAATATCCATGATCTCGGGCTGTTCAAAACTACATAAACAGCCCAGTTTATTCCTCTATTGCGGTTTATGTGTGTTTATTCTATCAAAACCTAAATCTGGTCAAAGGAGTAAAAAGGCTAGTGAGGTAGAAAAAGTCTTTCATGCGGTAATAAGCCTTAGACAGCTGGATCAAATATACCCCATACCGAGTGTATTCCATCTTGACCTTTGACCCTAAAGAGTGAGAGAGTGAAGGGTGGATTTGCTTCAGTACAAATTTTAGGATTAATGAACGACATAATAGAGGGGGGAAGCCTTGTGCTTATTGTGTTTGATACGCGCGGTTTCACTGACATTCAAAAATATACTGTAGTGATGGACTGGGAGACGAGGAAATGATAGGTCAAGTACATGCCCTTAAATATTGCATAAGGCTTAGTGTCAAGTGGAGGCGTGTGTCGGGTTTGAAAAACCAGATTGGACATCTATGTTTGGCCTTCATTAAGAGAATTCCTCAAGGATTATGGTGAGATGAAGCTTTTATTATAATGTGTTATAATAATGCAGATGATTCCTGGAATTTCTTTAAAAGCTTATCATTGAAGTTGCCCTGCAGTAACACAGTGGAACATGAGACAGATATAAAACAGACAGTACCGAGAAGCCAAATGGTTGTGCAAATGAACTCCGGTACGTTTGAAAGCAACATACAATGAATTAAATATTGTTCTGCCTTCAAGTGTGTATGTTACTATCTACATTATGCTCTGACAGGCAGCGGCATGTGCCAGCCACTACTGGAGGTGTCACAACATACCATGTCATGTTCTGTAATTTTCAGTGGCATATTCCACAATCCACATGCCCCTGAAAACTGGATGTTTCTACATGTGCCAGCGGCTTCTGAGCATAAGATGCAATGCCACTTAATGTTAAAGGGATAGTTCACCCAAAAATGAGAACTCTGTCATTAATTACTCACCCTCATGCCATTCCAAACCCATAAGACCTTCGTTCATCTTCAGAACACAAATTAGGATATTTTGGATGAAATCCGAGAGCTTTCTGACCCTTTATGGATAGCAACGTAACTGACATGTTCAAGGCCCAGAAAGGTAGTAAGGACCTCGTTAAAACAGTCCATGTGACAGCAGTGTTATGTGTTATGATGCTAATTTCTTGTGCACAACGAAAACAAAAATGATGACCTTATTCAAGAATTTCTTCTCTTTTGTGTCTTTAACAAACGTTCATGAGAGTACCACGATGCATGGAAGAGAAGAATTTATTTTTTATCATTTTTGTTTTCTTGTAGCTTCATAACATTAGGGTTGAACCACTGATTTCATTTTTGGGTGAACTATCCCTTTAATACCACCTTCTCTATATCTCCTAAATTTGATGGGCCATTTACACCACACCATTTTCAACTAAAAACAGAAAACGTATGCGAAAACAGCTGTGTAAACTGTGATAATGCAAATTTTTGAAAAAGGCGATGTTATGGTCGTACATATTATGTGTATGCTTAGGCACATAGTGTTTCTTTATAAAGTGACATCGCCAGCTACTGTCCTGGCATGCTTAATACAGTGATTTTAGTCATTTTCGCAGATCTGTGTGTACAGGGATAATTTTGACGTTGTCGTCTGTCTGGAAAAATTGTTGTCGTGTAAGCATTCCCTACAGAGTACCTACAGAAAGGACCTCTAGATGTCTACAGGATGCCTTCTCCTGGCCCAGCCAACTTCATAAGTTCTCATTAGGGTCACAGTAGTCAGCATTGTAACTGTGAGGACACACTTCAGTTCACACAGGAACTGTGCTTTCACAAATCAGCAGAGGGAGAAACTGTTAGCACACAATTTACCAGCACTGTGGAAGTGTGTGGTCATCCTAAAAAAACAATAATTTCATAAAATAATAATACCGAATGATGATAATAAAAATACATTTATTTGTGTTATTTATTTATTTATTTGTGTTAGCATTTTAATAATTTATTTAATAATACTAATAATTATTCACTGCACTTTTTGTCATGTTTGCATATATATATATATATATATATATATATATATATATATATATATATATATTTTTTTTTTTTTTTTTTTTTTTAATGATTGTTTTTATGACAATTGCACATTTGAAAGATGACATCAAGAAGAAGTTTTTTTTTTTTTAAACAACGTGAATAAAAGGGCAATGAATGTGGTGTTGCAGGTTGGGTTGTTCAGTGGAAATGTGTCGAGGGGCACGAGTCCCTGTGGTTTATGATTCGGTAGTGGCTTCTAGACCTCAAGCACACAGTTGTGCATGTGTTATTGTGGTGATGCATGCAACTGAATTATCAGAGCTCATGAGTCTTGAGCTGCAGATCTGTTCCTCATGCTTTCAGCAGTTCACTCCTCTCACTATGTCACAAGGGGAGACAGAGCCATATATAAATATATATGTATGTGATGTTAAATATAGCCAGAGCTCTGCAGTAAAAGTCGTCAAAAGTGTGCATTTGTGCATGAATAAGTTGGTTAGCCCAGCAGCCCACATGACTGTGATAATCTTACACTGTGATGATGACTACAGTATTGAACTAATGAGCTTTTCTGGAGCATATGTCCCAGGTGGAAGTCAGGTGTAGACACTGGCCTGTTATTATTAAAGGGCTAGTTTATCCAAAAATGAAAATTCTCTCTTCATTTACTTACCCTCAAGTTGTTCCAGAGTTTCTTTATTTTGTTGAAAACAAGAGAAGATATTTTGAATAATGTTGGTGACGGCAGCCATTGACTTCCATAGTATTTTTTTCCACACTATGAATGTCAATGGCTATTGTTTACTGACTCTACACAAATTCGTAATTGAAAATATACTTTCTTTTAGAAAAAAAATATCTTATGAATGAACAAAATTCATTCTGGTTTTTAACAAAATTGACAAAAAATATTTTACCTCAACCAATCATTTGTCTTTTAATGTGCAGTAATTGTTATTATGCTTTTTAGATTCTCCAAAAGACCCAAACAACACGATTGGATTCCTGCAATCAAGAAAAATGAGCAAATTATTTCTTTTAATCAGATACCAAATGTTTGAGAAAACAGTTAGGTGGGTCAGGAAAGGCCAGTGTTTTCCATTCTGAAGCAGTGGGGTCAGAGACAGTTCTGCAGGCCTGAGCGCTCTTATGTCAAAGCTGAGGTATACTCCTAAGCCATGCGGTGGTGTCTGAGGACTTAGGCAGATTATGTCAGACCCAATTCCCTTTGACTACCTCAACTAGTTTTTGCAGCCAGTGTTTATGAGGAACACTCTGGATTATGGAGCGGGAAAGTGAGAGTATATGCCAATATAGCAATACGAGAAAGCACATAATTGTGAGTGTGAGATTAATGACGCAGCTTGCTCTTTTGATTCTAATAGATGGCAATCTATACTACAAAAAACCTCAGCATGCTTTTAAGCAAACCTCAATCAATACAAAATCACCACACAAAAATACACCACTAAAACCAATACAGATGCTTTGCTGTCATCAAAAGTTTGCAGTCCCTCAACTGTTGCATCTCATTGCAGGTGGACATGTGAACCCAGCTGTTTCTCTGGCTATGGCTGTCTTGGGGAAACTCCCATTAAAGAAATTTCCTGTCTATGTGGCAGCCCAATTTCTAGGTGCCTTTGCTGGGTCTTGTGCTGTCTTCTGTCTGTACTATGGTACGTTTTCAGGGCGCTTCTATTTTTTGGTTTCTGTTATTGGCTCCTCCTTCTTAAAAGTTTGTTAAAGGTATATCTGTTTTAGCACTGGTCACAATGATTGGATTGAATGAGCTCATTCTTATGAATAATGTGGTGAAAAGTGAAACTAATGACGCAGATGGTTACCTTCCAGTCAGTCACAAATTCAGTCACATTTCACGACATTGATTCAGCTTTGCTTTTTAAACCAAAAGCCTAATTTTTCTAGATTTCAATAGTATTTTTTATAATTTTAGTTTTAATTATTTTACAATTACACTAAAACACTCGTTAAATTACTACCTATGGATTCTTTTCTAAAATCGTTCTCTAGTTGAAAAGCTGATTCTCTTGTCCACAGGTGCCTTCGCAAATTTTGCTGATGGAAAACAAATTGTAGTTGGTGAAAATGCCACAGCAGGTATCTTTGCCTCATATCCACGTGAAGATCTCTCATTGTTAAATGGATTCATTGATCAGGTGAGTAAAACACAGTAATCTCACTAGTGATTATACAATGAAATTGAACAGCACTCCAATGTTAAAGCATGTGCTTCGGCTTGTTGTGTTTTAAGAGGGGAATTAAAAGTGGAACAGTACATACAAATCATAAGCATATAAATCTCAGGTGGAGAACTTTTAAAGCCCATTTCCATCTCAAGAATAAAAATAACTAGCTAGTTATAATTACAACTATCAATAACTTTCTCTCACAAATTTATTTTTTGCTCTGAGATAAAACAAGCTTCCAAGAATATTTTTCTCATTTGTCTCTATTTACAGGTGATCGGCACAGGCGCCTTGGTCCTCTGTATTTTAGCCATTGTAGATAAGAAGAATATTGGGGCACCTAAAGGAATGGAGCCACTGGTTATTGGTCTGAGCATCCTGGCTATCGGAGTGTCCATGGCGCTGAACTGTGGCTATCCCATCAACCCTGCCAGAGACTTGGGACCTCGGCTCTTCACTGCTATTGCAGGATGGGGACTAGAGGTGTTCAGGTACAGAAAACCCCCTATGCATTAACATAGTCTTTTTCTTATTGTTTGTTCAGATTTCTGCTTCTGCTTCTTTCCTTATTTGTATTAGTGCTTATGCTGTAACAGCAAATTTTTGGGTGCGTACAATAACACAATGCAGCTAGAACTGTTAGCATGTATCAATGTGGCAAAAGAGTCAACCAGCATGTGATAAACATAGGCACACCACCCACTAACGTACCTTTTGAAACTCCAAATAGACTCTAAGTGCAAAGGCCTATCACCATTCTTCTGACAGAGCAAATGAATTTTTTAATGCACTCGTGTGTCTCCTGCATATTAGAGCATTTTTAAAAATGTACGTGAGGCAGCCTGAATTCTCCTTGTATGAATATACACAACCAAAGACATGATGTATTTTATTTCTATTAAAGAGAAAAAACTTTTTACTATAACTATAATTTTCTACAGCAGGTCATTTTTAAAGAGAGAGAAATTTTGTTGCTGCTCTTCAGATTTTGTGCACAGTTCTACACCGAAAGGATCGAATAAATACTAATAAAGTATTGAATAAAATAACTGCCTAATATATGCAATGTGAACTTGACAATTCAATTAACTAATTTTTTTAAAATGATCATTTACTTAAAAATTTTAAGGCAATGGATTTCCTCAATTTTTTTAAGTTAAGTCAACTTATCACTTTTTACAGTGTGGCTCTCTAAGATACTTGGTCATTCAGCAGTCAAATATTTTTGTATAATTTGTTATTCAGCTACAGACACAGAATGACGTCAGGTAAGAGCTAATCACATATCAATAGCCTACTAGGCCTACGTGAGGAAGTGCTTAAACTGTCTTCCAACTGGAAAACAGATTAGGGTTACCTGAAGGCAAATGGCTCTGGTGTTATAAACAGTGTACATGAAGATTACTTAAGTTCTGTTCAGTGAAGTGTCTGCATGCGGTGCCAATGCATTTGTTTACAGTTACCTTTGCCAACCTGTTTGTAGAGAAGGTTCAAGGACAGAGAGCACTTGTATTCTCAGTAGCCTATAAAAGGATCAAGGGATTGAGAGAGGGAAGGAGTGCTACAGATGGGGAGCACTGGAGTGACACACTAAGCACAGATTACAATAATGAAAGCACAAGTGTCTATACAGCTAGACACCAACACTGTTGACATCGTCCACCAGCCTGACAGATGAACAACTCAGGATGCACCTGTAATGTCCTGAATTAGATTGAGAATACCTTTTAAATTCTAATTCAGTTCTAAATTTGAATTGAGGTCGTAAAGAATGCAACTGTAATGGACAATTGATGTAGAAATAAAATTAAATGAAATTCAAAGAAATGCATGCTTTCGATTAATATTTTATCCCATGAAATATTTAGATATAAAAATTTCAGATATAAATTCTTTAGATATAAATTCTCAATATGCAAAATTCCCCCTATAAAAAAGTAGCATTTTTTTTTTTATATTTGGACAATTTGTGCAATATTTGGTCACTTAAAACACTTAAACATGTCTGAATGTCATTGTATGAAATTGAAAATATAAAAAAGAGTGGCATCTGCATCTTTGTAAAGAATTAATAAATTGATTTATATAAAACGCATTTATAATGTTTACAAAAGATTTTACAAAAGATCTCCAATCAATGCTGTTCTTTTGAACTTTGTATTCATCAAAGAATCCTAAAAATGTATCACATTTGCACAAAAATATTGAGCAGCACAACTGTTTCTAGCATTTAATAATAAGAAGAAATATTTGTTGAGCACCAAATCAGCGTATTAGAATGATTCTGAAGGATCATGTGACACTGAAGACTGAAGTAATGGCTGCTAAAAATTCAGCTTTGTCATCACATGAACATATAAACCTTACTATTTTTACTGCATATATGTTCAAATAAATGGAGCCTTGGTAAGGATCAGAGATGTTAAAAAAAATAGACCACACTATTGTTGAAGACTTTGGGTCCGTTGTATGTATTTATATGTATATATACATAAACAAAACAACTTAAAAGTGATCTGTTCTTGTCCATTTGGTTGTTGTAATCAACAACAAATTTTATGAAACAGTGTTGAATTTTCTTTGAATTTCAGTAAATTCTTCTTCCTGTCATTCGAGTTCAAACTCTTTGAAAATTCAGAACTTTGCTCAGTCCTGATCTGACTCTTATCTGTGGCTTCAGTGCTGGAAATGGCTGGTGGTGGGTTCCAGTTGTCGGGCCGATGGTGGGCGGTGTGGCCGGGGCAGTGATCTACTTCCTGATGATTGAGCTGCATCACCCTGAGCTTGAGAAGAACCTTGAAGACGACAACAGCATCAAAGATAAATATGAATTGAACACCGTGAACTAGAAAGAGAGGGAAAGTATGGTATCTTTTCCTTCACCATAGACCTCAAACAAGAAGCACTGTTATTTCTACATGCTCTCCTTCTCTGTCATTTCCTCTAGATCTCTTTTCTGAGTCTTTTGCCAAGTCAGTTTATGAAACCAAGCAGCTATGAAAGACAGCAAGTGTTAATTATCTATAATTCTAGCTTTTTCAGGTTCTTAACAAGTTTAACTTTTTCAAAGATCACCTTTCCTTCTATCTATTCTATAGAGCGATCAACAGCAGAAACAGTATTTTATGTAAAGCATCCACAGTTTATTAGTATTTACCATCAACACCACTGCCAGTAAAAGATTACAGGTGCTAACAGATCCTCCAAATGAACAATTCTGGAATGTATATAGAGATAATCATAATTTTCAACTGGTATCTCAGGTTTCCTTTTTTGTTTCAGTCAATGCAGGTTGTCTAGCCTCAGCCAGAGAGTGTTAAACCACTCCAGCATTGCACTTATACTTTTTCCTTCATTCCTTTGTCTAATCCTACTACTGTTTATCTTCTTAGCATGTTCATTTTCTCAGACATCTGACAACCCTATAGCTTGCCATAAGCAGATGTTTCTTCTCTCGGTAAAATGAAGGAAAAGGGTACTTTACTGTCCACTCTATTTAATCAAAGATGAACAGGCCTCCTTGTCTGTAGACGGTTAAGTCAGGACGAAACAATACAACATGTGAATAGATGAGCTACTAACTGCATGCATAACTGCTGATAAGGTAACTCGCATGAGGTAATGGGATGAAAATTGCAATGCATGCAAAAATGAATTTACAACAAACTATTACATATAAGCTTAAAAAGAAATAAATGTCTATTTATGCTACAATGTGTCAAAAGAAAATTTTTGCATCAGAACTTATAGGAGCAGTATTGCATATAACGTCACATTTCAGACTGAGCAAAGCTTAATGTGATGTTTTTTTTTTGGTATTTCGTAGCTTTTGTTGCGTTTTTTTGCCTCTTTTTAAGAACATTATTATAGTAATTTATTTGTTGGCACTTAAGGAACTAATAGCAGTTGTTTGTACAATTCAAAGAGATATTTCAATATTTTTGTCTTTTCACCCTTATTTATTCTTTATCCTTACTATTTTAGGTTCAGATTTTTTTACTTATTCTCATAAATGAAACTTTTTGAGATTAATTACTGCATTCAAAATGTTGAAGATAGTATTGTCATTCTGCTAATGTAGACCTAATAGAATAAAATAAACATACTGTTACTAAACATACATATCTCATGCCTGTTTTCCTGTGAATGAGAATTTAGACCAGAGCAGCCATTATTTCCTAGATATATCTGCATTCTACAGTACTGCATCACCGTCAGGTTAGATATACTACACATCTAATGTACCTTCTTAGATAATGGCAACGACCTTTGCAAACTTGTGCACATATTAAATTTGTGAATTTGCTTAGAGAAACATTAATTCACTTCAACATAATCAGCCTAACCAGAAGACCTGTGGATAAACATTTCACCACGCTCCACTTGTTCTTTCTTTGAAAACTTGAGTTTCTTTCTTCTGTTGAGCACAAAAGGAGATATTTTGAAGAATGTTGGTAACCAAACAGCTGACGGTAGCCATTGACTTCTGTAATATTTTGATTGTTTGTTTACCAGCATTTTTCAAAATGCCTTCTTTTCTGTTCAACAGAAGAAAGGAACTCTTGCAGAGAAAATGATGACAGTTTATATTTATTTGTAAACTATCTCTTTGAATAGTATTAAAATAGAAGAGGGAGAGATAAACAGTTCTGACCGCACTGATCTGCACAACAATATCTGACCTGATTTAATCATTATCACTGTCTGACCATCAACATCAGCTCACTGAGTCCACTGAGTTTATGCATACATACGCCCTCTGTTTCTGCTAAATAGACTGTAGTCTATTCCATAGATGTAATGATTTTCACACTGTACAAACTATATTTTCAATCCCCTTACCCTACCCCCTACCCCTCACACAAAACTTTCCGCTTTTTTAGATTCTCAAAAAACTAAAGTCTGTATGATTTATAAGCTGCTTTCCTCACGGGGACCGAAAAAAGGTCGCCACAAGGTCAATAATTACTGGTATTACTATACTTGTGGGGATTTGGTCCCCATAACATAGACAACACCACAATGCCCTTAATGCAGGACCACACACACACACGCACACACACACACACAGGCACAGATCTATCTATCTAGCTAGCTAGATAAACAGGAAACAGACACATACTTACTGTCAGCATCTGATCTACTATAGAACTAGTTAATGAACTAAATAATACAAATAATCCGGGTCTAACTACAAGAAGTAGAAAAGAGCATGTAGTGAGTTAAACCATCATTTGACATCTTTGAATGACATTCGGAGAGATGGTATTTGAGTAGGATTGTTATCAGTAATGAGTCACTGTGTACCTTTCTGAACTCTTTCTGACAAAACTTTTTTTCACCAATCGTGGCATAGATTCTTATGCAACACCATGCAGCCAATCAGGGCCATCATTTGGCTGCAAAACGACAAAAGGTTTCAAAGCTCACCCAGATGGCTGAACTGCCTGCACCCTCCCCTAACAAACATCCCCTCTGGGCCAGCTCCCTCCCCTCGGACAGTTTCAGTAATTGTTCAATAGTCACCTGCCTCACAGTGGCCTCTTCTCTTGCCCGAGAAAAAGAGAGGGAGGAAATATTTGGATTATCTGTGTGGCCTGAACATGAAGACTCTAATTAAAATAGTGTCCTGCTGTCTGATCATCTTTCAACTGAGTCATGGAAGGAAATTCCGGGGTAACAGAGCAGGTGAGGGTGAATTATGCTTAACTTTTAAAATTCTGTCATCATTTCCTCACCTCCATGTATTTTTCCCTTTATTTTATTTTGCAGAACACAAAAGAATATATCTTTATTTAGTTAGTTTTGTCCACTGTCAACTGGATGTAGTGCTGTTTGGGACCACACTGACTTGCACTGCATGGACAAAAACAATTGAAACATTCCTCAGTACATCTTCTTTTGTGTTCTGCAGAAGAAAGCATACAGGGTTGGGAAAATGTGGAGGAGTAAGCGACTGAATATTTGAGTGATCTGTATGTTTCAGATTATCTTCTGAGCAACAGTAAAGCACACGCTTCTTTTTTCCTATATTCACTAAGGTATTGTAACATGCGCTATATGTTATGTTGTGACAGAATGTGTCAACAATGTGTCACAATTAAGCTTAGTGGAAATATGATTGCAGAAAAAAAAATCGAAATGGAAACAACAAAAACACCAGGACTAAGAAGAAGAAGAAAAAAAAACAGAATAGTGTAGATGAACAGGAGGTGCTGCTGATGTAAATTGCAAAAACTTGTATTAAAATCTATAAAATCAAAGAGAAATAATGTCCTAGACTGTGTTTGCAAATAAAAGCTGGAAAGACTCAATACTGAAAGAGAAATAAATATCTTCATTCACACACGTCTTGCTAAACATGTACATTTTTCACATGCAAAAACTACATCACAGAAAAATATTCTGAATCAGAATGTGAGGTTTATCGTTATAATTTATTTAAAAACCCAAACAAACACTTCAAAGGGAAATTTGTTTTGTATTAAGTCTAAATGATGCATTCAGCTTTTCTGCATGCTTGGGTTTTCTGACCTTTCATAGAATGCTATCAATAATTGTTAACCTGGCAGAGAGATCAATTCTTAAGTCAATGTATGCATAGCCATAGACAGTTGCATGTCCCAATAAATAAATGTTTGCATAGGAAAACATTAAAACAGGGGTTCAAATAGTAGGAATGTCAGACAGCTCTAATGTTTTTACAGGATATGCAACAAAAAGTGGTAAACCCATGGGTGCAATAGTTTTATGAAACATTTTATATTACATATGTTGATGCAACACAAATGTTTAATGCATATGAGAAATGCAACATGTGTCATATCCAACTCACTACATGCTCACTTAATGGGCAAGAGTGATGGGTAAACACATTTTATATTGACTCAAGCTCAAACCACCAAGCTCAAAGTTCCCCCAGACCTATGGGATCTAAACATTGTAACTTCAATTCAATGCAAAGTTTTGCATTGCTGCTTATGGAAATGTATCAGTATTCCAGGACTATTGTACAGCCTTGAAAAATGAATTATCTGTGAACCTCAGTTTAAGTATTACCACACAAACAGATACTGAGTCTGGAGAGAGGATGAAGATGCCCTACGAACCTAAATCAGTCTTCAGGATTTACACTGGCAGCATAGATAATACATGCACAGTGGAACTCTTCAAGCCTCACACTCTGGACGCTTGTGGTTTCAATAGCAGCCATCCTCTGGCTATCATCATTCATGGCTGGTCGGTATGTAGAGTTCATTGATTTAATAGAAAAATAGTTCAAATGTACATAAGGTCATGACATAGTTATTTCTAATCTGATAGTAAGGCAAAAGTGACTTACAAACAAAACTGGAGAGATGTGATCTATGCTCCTGCAGATGCATCTGAAAAATAAATAAATAAAATAAATAGATACATAAATAAAATCCTCCTCGCTGTGCTGCAGGTGGATGGAATGATGGAGAACTGGATTTCCAGGTTGGCATCAGCGCTAAAAAGCTCAGAGGGAAGAATCAATGTAGTGATTGCAGATTGGCTGACTCTGGCACACCATCACTACCCTATAGCTGCTCAAAACACACGCATTGTGGGACAGGACATTGCCCACCTGCTGAGGTGGCTAGAGGTGAGGGTTGGTTTGGGAATACAAATCTCTTTACAGTTATGGATGCAGAATTTATTTTCCAAGGGAATAATGCTACCATCCTTACATCTTATATGGAACTGACTCAGTAGACTGTTAATAGATAGCAGATATTTTGTAAATTACCTTCCGTAAATATATAAAAACTTAATTTTTGATTTGTAATATGCATTGCTAAGGACTTCATTTGGACAACTTTAAAATAGATTTTATGCACCCTCAGATTCCAGATTTTCAAATAGTTGTATCTTGGCCAAATATTGTCTTATCCTAACAAACCATACATTAATGGAAAGTTTATTTATTCAGATGATGTATAAATATCAATAAAAAAAAAGACCCTTATGACTGGTTTTGTGGTCTAGGGTCACATGCTGACTTGATGCTTACTTATTATTATTATCAGTGCTCTCGGAGTTAATAGCCTCATATTGACCATTCTAACATGCAGTGTTATTGTAACATTATAAATGCCTGTACTGTCATGTTTGATCAATTTAATGCATACTTGCTTAATAAAAAACATTTCTTTAAAAAAAGACCCTAAACTTTTGAAATGCAGTGTAAATTGCTTTGTTTGCTAATAGCAAAAATACTTAGTACATGGCATTAATCTGTGAGTGTCCCTAACAGGATTTCAAACAATTCTCTCTGGGAAAAGTGCATTTGATTGGCTACAGCCTTGGAGCTCATATATCTGGGTTTGCTGGGAGTAACCTAGCTGCGTCTGGAAAAACCTTGGGAAGAATTACCGGTGAGACAGTCTTGTTAGCATTGTAAATATTTCACTAAACAATGGTGTTAATATATACATACGAGAAAGATTTTAAACGCAAAGATCTTAATTCTCAGCAAATACTTTAAACATGACAAAACCCTACATTTATCCCTGCTTGATGCTAATAAATATTAACTATATATTAGATTTAAGTTTGTGTTGTTCATGTAGGTTTGGATCCTGCGGGTCCATTGTTTGAGGGAATGTCTCATACTGAAAGACTCTCACCTGAGGATGCTAGGTTTGTGGATGCCATCCACACATTTACCCAAGAGCGCATGGGGCTCAGTGTGGGCATCAAACAGCCTGTTGCCCACTTTGACTTCTATCCCAATGGAGGATCATTTCAACCAGGGTGCCAGCTGCACGTGCAAAACCTTTATGCACATTTAGCCCAGTATGGGATTATGGGTGAGTTGTGTGGATTGATAGACGAATGGATGAATGTACAAACAGAGAGAGGATGAGAACGAGATACATTCAAAACATCCCATTAATGACACTTTGAGAACGGCTAACTAATAATGACAGCTTTCCAGATGAAAGGCATAGACACATAAAAGCAGCTGTCATCCTGACAACTTAATTATTTCAAATCCCAGTTCAGTTCTGCTCTCCTACTGAGATATGCCTTCAGGCAATTAAAAATCCCTATGGGAAAGACAGAAAGCAGAAAGACAGACCCGAAATCCTTATTTTTAACAGCTACACACTGATGAGTCCGTGACACTGCAAGGGTGGGACAACTGTAACTATAAAAATTAATAGGAGAAAGATCTTTCTTTCTTTCAAAAGTTTGAGATCAGAATGATTTTGAAAATGTTTTTTTTAATAATTCTCTTATGTTAACCCAGGCTGCATTTGATCACAAATACTGTAAAAACAGTAATGAATTACTATGAATTAAAATGTAATTTAGTCCGGATGCAAAGCTGAATTTTCTTCAGTGTCACACGATCATTCAGAAATCATTTTAATATTCTGATTTGGTGCTCAAGAAACATTTATTCTTATTATTAATGTCTTATTATTATTAATAAAAAGGTTGTGCTGCTTAATATTTTTGTGGAAATCGTGATGCATCAGTTTTTTTTTACGTTTTTTTTTTTAGTTAAGTTCAAAAGAACAAAATTACAAATATACTACTTTTGTAACATTATAAATATGTCTTTATTGTCACTTTTGATGAATTTTGTGTTTCTTTGCAGAAAAAAGTATTCATTTCTTTCAAAAAAACTAAAATCTAATTGACTCAAAACATTTGAACAATAGTGTGTATGTGGCATCACAATATAGCCAAGCATTAGCATCACTGCTAACTCACCACAACACAGCACGGTCAATCTAGACAGACAAGTGTGATTAAGCTAAACAAGTGAACCTATGATTATTTGCTGTTTATTAATCTTATGTTGTGTCCATTTAACTTTAGGTTTTGAGCAGACAGTGAAGTGTGCCCATGAGCGTGCTGTGCATCTCTTCATTGACTCCCTGTTGAACAAAGACAAGCAGATTATGGCCTACAAGTGCAGCGACAACACGGCTTTCGATAAAGGCTACTGTTTGGACTGCCGAAAGAACCGCTGTAACACTTTGGGTTATGACATCAAGAAAGTTCGTACTGGCACAAGCAAGAGACTGTTTCTCAAAACCCGTTCACACATGCCCTATAAATGTGAGAAACAGCTATAACAACCTAAAAAAAGTGTAAAACAGTCAATTCAAAATGAGAGATGATGTCCTCTGTTAAACTTCTCTCCCTAATACAAATATTTTCAGAATCGAAAAACACATACAAGGAAATAGTATTCAATTAACTGTTTTTTTTTCCTTCAAGAAATGTTTTTTAAGCATGTTTAGACATTTTATTGGGAATCAAAGACATTGTTACTGATTAAGAATACAATTTTTGCACAATTAATGTTTGTGATTACTTGTATTTAATTGTTTTGGAAAAATATAAACCGTTCTAATCTGTTTTTCTTCTCCATTAGTGTTCCACTATCAATTCAGGATCCAGTTCATCAACCAAACTGATAAGATCGAGCCCACCCTCACAGTCTCTCTAACCGGGACACTGGGAGAAAGTGAAAATTTACCCATAGCACTGTAAGTATGCAATTCACATTGATATCAGCAGCTGAATCTTAAGGGAACATGATCTTAGTAAAGTGTTATTGAGCATTACCTTAATGAGTTTTGTAATGACTCTCATCATCATCATTCAGATCATCATATGGATACATTTGAGCTTTCCCCCATTTAAAAAGCTTTATGTGGTTAACCATCATCTGCTATAACCAGAATAAAGCCTATGTAACATAGCATCTGTTTGGTAGTGCATAATTACAAGAACATACGTTAAAATACATGTACAAGTACAATTCATAACTATGGTTGGTTCATAATTAAATGCTTAAATTAGTGTGACAGTAGCAGAAGCTCTTGATTTAACAGTAAGCCAAAGATTCCTAAATGAAAGACTGCTTGATAACATTCGGGATGAAGAACATCAATGTTTTATGTACTGGGCTCTAAAAGCTCAAAGTAACAAGCTCCGCTTCAAAGGGAAACCACTCAATTTAGTCATCATAGCACACAGAGAGCTCTCATCAGAATAACTCATTTCGCATGAATGAATGAAATACATGTGTGCCGGGAACATGAAACAGAGAGCAGAAAACTGCAATGGACTAAAATAGCATGTCGAACTAAAGCATGCGCACACAATTACTCTCATGCATTTTCACCAAATTGCTGTTGTTTATCATAGGAATCTAAGAAGTGAATGAAGTAAACCCGAACAATCACTTTACTTAATTGCTCTTTCTCAGAGTTGAGGAGATTTCAGGTAACAAGACTTTTACGTTCCTCATCACTCTGGATACTGACATCGGTGACCTGATGATAATGCGCTTCACCTGGGAGGGAAGCCCAGTGTGGGCAAACATGTGGAGCACGGTTAAGACCATGATACCTTGGGCCAAAAGCAGCAGAGGACCACAGCTCACAGTGGGGAAGATCACAGTGAAAGCTGGAGAGACCCAGAGGAAGTAAGTTTACCATCATCACAGGTGGCGGATCTATATAAATTAATAAGGAATCAGTTGAATGCTCACATAGGAATAAAAGGCAAAAAAGATGCTGACTAAAGATTAAGAGCCTGGATTCAGCATATAATGATCTAAATGATCTTTAGTGTCTCAGTATAACAGATTTTAAAAAATGGACAAGATGAATAGATTTAAAATAAGAGGAAAAATAATGCAATACACCAGAAACAGGCATGATAATGTGTATGCAGAGAAGAGAATCTCAACTACTGTTAAGTAGAGAGATACAGAAAAACCCCCACAAAGAATATATTTTTTAAAGCAGACACAAAAAGCTTACAACATTTTCAAGCTTCCATTTAATGTATAATTATTATAGCGACCTCTAGTGGGTATTGCTGGACATGACATGCCGTTGTTTGGATAGGCTTTTTGAAATAAAGTATATATATATATATAAAAAAAGCATTACTACCTAGCTGAAGCTCAAAACACTTTTCTTTTTTTCCCCCTCGTCAGAACTACATTTTGTCCACAGACAGACGAGGGCATGTACATCGAGCCGTTGCAGGAGAAGGTGTTCGTGCGCTGTGAAAAGAAGCGGAGGAGGATGATAATGATGAAGCACTGAACCATACCCTCCTCACACGTGACATCGTGTCTCCACAGTCTTTGGGACTTACGGGACGGAGGGACCGGATTTCCTGTAATATATGCTTAATGTTTCTAACCTTCATTTTTTTATGAGAAATTAAAGAATGACAATGTAAGGATTTTGTTATTAAACATGGTTTTCGTATATCAGATATTTTTACCTTTCACTGCATGCCAACTTTTATCAACAGCCCTCGTTGCAGAATCCCGCCCTCAAATGTCAGCAAACAGAGCGCATTCTGATTGGCTAAAAGGCACGGGCCGCTCTCTTGATTGATCCTGTGTTTTCCTGTTGATACTCGCTGCGTTTCAAATCTGACTCCAAAGGGCACTTAAGAGTGAGAACAATTGTTCCAAACCGAAGTGCTCAAAACTGGCCACTTAAAAGGGGCCTCAGGAATGAAGGAGTTAAGGATAGCCTATGGACACTCAACTCCCAAGATTCCTTGCGCAGGTTTAATTGTGTGAAAGTGGCACCTTGGCTCGGAAACCAGCGATGTGGATGTGGCAGGGGAGACAAATCGTGTGATTTGTTGGTAGCATGTAGAGCCTAGCACTTGAACACTGTTAAGAGCTGCCATCTTTGCCTTTTTTATTTCTGAAATAGAGTATGACTCTTATTAGGCTCCCAAAACTGACTAAATATTGTCCCATTACAGATAATTTGTTATTAAAAAATGATGAGCTCAACCTCCAAGCAAACATCTGTGCATTTGTGTGTTGTAGATATCTTCAAAGCAGCCTGTAATAAAATGTTTATGTGGTGTGTCCAATGTGTTTTAATTGTCTGAATAGATGCTTCATGAAATCCCCTGATGATAACGGGAGGTACAGGGAGGTAACAGATACATAATGCATATTTATTTATTTGCCCTTACTTAGTGAGATGACATGAACACAGTGCAGCTGTTTATTAATTTACAGCGTTCAAATCCTGACCTTTCATCGGGAGGGGGGTGACTGGACCATTTTCAAGTCACATTTCTATGGCAGTACAATATAGATGCTTTCTTTTAATTAGCCCACATCCTGAAATATATTTAGCCATATTAGTTTTTTAACTAAATTTTATTTTTGCTCACTTAGACGACAACTTATGGCCAGTCCATCCCTGGATAAAGTAAAAAGTAGACACAGGATACATCACTTTCCTCTTTAAAATTGCAACTGAACTTGGCAACAAATGATTATGAATTCGACAGATTTGACATAACTACACAAGTTGTGTAACGAGGGTGAGAGGTTGACAAAAAAATGTTCAGTTTATGACAATATTATTTGTGAAAGGTGCATGCGACTCAATTCAACTTAAATATAACATAAATGGAAGATTTCTAACATTGACATATAATGGCTTGTTGAATACTTTAGTGGTGCTCTTGAAATATACTGTTACAATATGCAATAAAGTAATAAGAAAAAAAACATGCATTAGTGTAAATTTGCAGAGCATACAGGCAATTAATACAATTTATGGACATATTTTACCAGAGGAGCTTTTGATCAAGGCTATTTTATTAATGCATTTCAAGTACTTCAAAAAATTACATGTCTTGCACAATACTTTTTGCAAAGTATTTAGTAAAAATTTTCAAAAGTGAGCGCAAAAGAGAAGAGAACCAAAAAAAAAAAAAAAACTACAAATAAAGCAAAAAAAAAAAAAGAAATGAAAGAAAAAGAAAGATACTGTATAAAACACAGCGGACATTAAAATCAAACAGTAGTATTAGACATTTTCTCCATCTTGTTTTTCATATTCTATCCACACACCATGCTTACATATCAGTGCACATTATTTATAAATTTAAAGCAAGACGAGCAAAAAATATTTTTAAAAAATTAAATCCTAGGCCAAATCCCCTTACAAATTCAACCAAACCCATTTACCACAGAATAACAGAAATGATTAATTTGAAGCCAATTGCAGTCAGAACAGTAAAGTCAAGCTCACTAAAAACCCATTTCCCATTAACATGTACAGAGACATACACAAATGAGGTGATGATTTAGATCTAAGGGAGGACTTCTAGTCAGCAATACGCATCTTTTAGAAATAAGCAAATCATCCATATTTTAAAGGATGCAAGGTTGTTTGAGAAGACAGACTAGAAACATCGGACTCTCAGTCACACTACCAGGATCCCACTCAACAAACTTTAACAGATGACAATATTCCTGGTCTGTTGAAATACAAAAAGCAAAGCAGAAAACTTTTAAAAAGAACATTTGTGATGCATGAATCATTTGTAACCCCTTGCCTTTGTTGAGACACACACACACACAGAAGACAATCAAAACACATTTAAAGAGAATGGAAAGATTTCTTTTAAAAAAGGATGTTGGACTGCAGTGATGGTAGTGAAATTACCATGGGCTGGTTCAGATACACTATATAGCAACACAAGGCATATATGTATTGATTATATAGGCTGCTAGTCTGGATCTTTTGTTTTTTAGCTATTAAAAGAGGTAATGACTGAAATCTCTTAA
Source organism: Acrossocheilus fasciatus (assembly GCA_036784905.1). Lineage (NCBI taxonomy): Eukaryota > Metazoa > Chordata > Actinopteri > Cypriniformes > Cyprinidae > Acrossocheilus > Acrossocheilus fasciatus. The sequence continues at coordinate 17,011,741 of CM071944.1, forward strand.
AAGTCGCTTTGTATAAATATTGATTGGTGTGTAAAAACACTCTAAAGGACCTACAGATTGCTTTTATCATCTCTCTCTCTCTATATAATCTCATCCTTTCACTAATGCACACCACTGAGATTTACTCATTTGTGCAACTGTCCACACTTTCCTGTTTTCAACATCTTATTGCAAAATAAAAACCTTTTGTGTATTTCAAAACCAAACCTTTCCTGATGTAGTGCTTATCTTCTCAAGTCTGTGTCCTGCTGGACCAGTGTTACTGGCTGAACATAAAGTAACAGTGACTCTCAGCAGATCAGGAGTGACAGATTTTTTTTTAACCATCATTAACTCCCTCGCCCACATGGAATGAAGAACTGCAGCTATTTAGTGGTTATCAGCTAAGAAAAAAACAACAAGTGCTCTACACTAATGTGGCTTTCAGCAAAGTGAATCTGGTAAAGGTCTTTCACCAAAAAAAAACTCTCTGTGCTGTTATTTTCTATTATATCCTGAGTGTCAGTTAAACATCCTTAATTATCATTCTCCAACAGAATAAAAAAAATGACATGACTGAAAAAGATCCAATGTATTTTGAGATCTCTGTACAATTGCACGCAGGAGACAATGAGAAAGCTTCAGAAATAAAAGCTTTTTAATCCTTTTGCTTGCATTTTAAAAACATCTTAATTACATATTGGAAAACGAGTATCTTTAAAGAGTTCTCTCGGCCATTGTTGACTGGCAGAAATATCTATGTGACATCACATCATGCTCATCTCCACAGGAGGGTGGCAATCCAAAAAAAAAAAAAAAGGGATAAAAAGGCAAAAAAGGGGAAAAAACTTTAGTGGAAAGAAAAATGGTTTAATCACTTGAGAAAGAATATGAAAAGCAGAAAAATCAGAACAAAAATGATTAATTCTGTCCTCTTCCTCATGACTAGCTTCTGAATTTCTCTCTGAGCTACGCAACGAAAGCTTTGCTGGCTCCCAGAGCAGTGGTTTCTTACTCTTTAAAACGGTTGTTTTCTTAAGTACAGTCCTTTGAAGTCCTTTTATTTGCCAGTTTCTTAGTTTGTAGATGGGGCTCATTGATTGATTCAGCTAACTCTTTGGAGTGAAGTGTTTCCCACTGTAGGCACTAGGAAGAACCAAGGCAATGAGGAGGCTGTCTCAGCGTCGCATCTGGCCCATCTGATAGTTATCTCTCTGCTGGCGCTGGCGCTGCGGCTGGGTCTGTGCAGCGGGATTTCTTCTTCTCTTCAGTGTGCCTAAACAAGAACACAAACAGGTATGATTAATCACCTTGCATGCGTGCACGGGTTAAACTAGGTTTTTGGAGGTAAGGCAATTCTTCAAAATCAGTCCACCACTCTAATAATCATTAAATGTGTTTTTTGGACTGGGGAAAAGTGAAAATTGAGTGATTGTTTTAAGGTTGTACTCTGGACCAAAACTCTGGCTTAAGCCTAAAGTATACTCCAGTTTTTACATGTACGCTAGGGTATGCGTAAAGTGGACACTGCGTAAATGTCAACAGCATAGTTCACGCCTTGTCTAAAAGGTGGCAACTGCATCTGCCCATTGTTTCACATCGACAAGCGCTTATGTGAGGGGTTCAAGTAGGGCTGGGTATTGACTTTGATACTTTTTAGGCATCGACAGAATTGCCTCGATACCGTCGAGCATTGAAAAATGTCTTGCCGTTCGGTACCAAATTTTGATACTTAATGGGTTAATCCCATCAATATCAGTGAGCCAATAAGCATGCGGCATGTTTGATGTGCCTAAATCAAGTGCTGGTGATTGGCTCTGGTGAGGCATCCAGGAAGTGTCCCAACCCCCATAGATGTAATGCTACGTTTAGTGCGTTTTCGTTTCGTTTTCATTCATACTGGCATATCCACTGTGTTTCAGAAAAGATCTCTGTCCACACTACACGACCTGAATGCATGTTGCGTAACCATTTATGCACACTAGCATCATGCTACGCAAGACAATTTCTAAGATTTATACTAGGCTTCAAAAATCACTTTAAACCACAATCAACTGTTTGTACTTGCAATCTAATGTGTTTTGCCCATATAATGTTGCTGAAATGTTATTTGTAGCTTTTTACATCAAGCTAATCGCTACACCTGTTTAGCATTCCTCATGTAAACACCCTGTTTTGTTATGTAAAATAGGCAGAATCTCATAAAAAAAAAAAATCACATTCAAATAATATAATTTTGTAATTGTGTGTTTTTTAGCTTCATGTGTAATCCTTAGAAATGTTTTTCTGGGTTTCTTATGTACAAAAGTGAATGCAGAAATGTAAAGGGCATTCGTCATAGGATTAGGGTTAGTTTTTTGAAGTAATGTGTAATGTAATCTTGTTAAAATGGATTTCTTAAAATTGGTACCGAAAAAAGTATAGATCAGGAACTATGTATTTGGCAGAAGTATAGTTCAGGAACTAAGTACAGGTATCGGTATTGGTATCTATATCAAACATTTTTTAAATGATACCCAACACATGCCCACAACTCCAGCTTAAACAAATACAATGATATTTTTATCGCTCATAATGTCTGGAGAAAAATGGCATAGACACTAGACAAGGATTAAATTTTCCAGCATACGTGTCGAGCACCTGCGTTTGTGCATTCTGTGAAATGGAGTACACTTTGAAAGTATACACATTTGCTGTATGCATACACTAAACATTACCATCAAAACTGAAGTATGCGACAAGAGGGAGGAACATTCCTATTCTACAGAGCATTTGAGTGGACAAAAATCAAGCCTGGCTTGTTTTTCTTGAAAAAGAAAGACTGAATTTTGAATGCATTTATTTGCTAGTGAATTAAGTGTGTGTAATAATAGTATACAGACGAGCTATATGTTTGTGGTCATCTGGGATATATTCCTGGCTGTGGTTTGGTAGGGAAGTCTGAGCCACTTATGACCGCGTGGTTTAGACAGAGATCATTTGGGGTACATTACCTGGCAGTGGTTTGGGTGGGGGTAATTTAGGGTTGCTGCTAGGTGTGTGCACACTGCAGATCTTGATGAACCCAGCCATTAGCATGATGAGAGCAATGCCCATTAGAAGAACCGCCCACCAATGCTCCTGAAACACAAATATTAAAATGAGATGAGCACTGCAAGTGATAAATAATATTGTTGAGTGAAATATTGCTTCTCATGGTCTTTTATAGCGATTAAAGCCACAAACAAATGCAGGGAAGAAGTATTTAGGGAGTACTTAAATGAGATACTTGCCACTATCCACTCTGCAATGCTCGAGTAAAGCTCAGGGTTGAAAATGGCCTTCTTAAGCCTTGCCAGAGGGCCATCAGCATCCACCAGCCTACACTTCATGAAGACATCACAGTAACCTTTGAAGTCATTACAAGGCGAGCCAGGCTGTAACGTGGTGACCTGTTTGTTAAAGTACTTAGCCCATTTATCTGAGCTAGTGCTGCTGCAAGTGTTGGGCTGACCTACAAAGACAAAAAGAAAGAATGGGATTAGTAAAATTGAAAAGAATGCAGTTTATAATTGGTGTTAAATACATATTTAAAACATATTTCTTTGCAATTACTTTACATGTTTTATGACAATTAAAAAAGGCTACATGTGCTGGAGATTTGTTGAGGTCTAGACTGCATGCTTGAGAAATCTGTCGGTGTTACTTACCCTTAACCATACAGCATACATGACACAGTTCTGTGTCGTCTTTCCCCTCCTCAGTGGCACAAGTGCAAACCTCTAGATTATACTTCTGACATATAGAGCCAGAGCAAACCTGAAAGAGAAAGAAATGACATTCTCAGACAAAATGTCCTCAAAACAAAGACAGCTATTACACACGCATATGCACATATACAGTGACAAATATTCAATATGCTTGGAAGTGTTCATGTGTATGCATTTGGGCCAACATGAAAATATTCTTTCGTGCCAACGTGAAAACAAATAGGTCAAATTGTATTACAGTTATTAAATGCAAAATCTGTTTATACTTTGATATTAAATTCTCAACATTGAGACTTTTTTTTATAGCATTGTCAATTCCAAGGGACAGAAAACATTCTATAGGCACTGTACAGAATGAGCACACAGCTCACGATGCAGCACATACCCCACTAAGGCAGACTTGGGTATTTGTGTGGCAGGATGTAAAGTTTTCTTTAGGCGTTGAGGTGGGGCACTGGGCAGAGTTTCCATTGCACATGCCCTGAAAAGCACACTCCGACTCCTCCCTGCATTTCACATTGCTGAACTTAAAGGTGCACTCTGACGTGCAGCATGGACCCTGACTGGGACTGCAAGAGAAAAGCACAAGAAAAAATGAATGCTTTATTGCACTTAATGAACAAATGACCACTAATTACACAGATTAAACAGACTGTTAAAGTTCTTATTGCGCACCTGCATCGAACGTTTGGCTTTAGTTTACACTTCTGTGCCTCTGGCGCATTTGCATCATAGCAGCACTGGTCCTTGCATTGATCGCTATAGCCACAGTCGCACTCTTCATTAACCTCAACCAAACCATTACCACAGATGGGCTGTCCAGATTCTGGAAAAGAACAAGACAGTGAGAGAGAAAAAAAGAAAGAAAAAAGTAGTCTGCAGCCTGATCAGGGCTGGTGGAATTAGTTTTTTGAGACTTTGATGAAACATGTCTACAGAATGGCGCCATGAGCTCATTACAATGACAATCCTCCCAGAGTTATCTGAGGTTAAGTGCCTCACTTGAGGCCACCGCCGTGATAGCTCATGTCTCGCTCCAGCTGAGAGCCTTAAACACTACTCCACACAATCATGTGACATACAAAAACCAGTAAAAAATAGAGCACTGTGTACTGTATTAATATGAAAGAATTTTCTGCATTTATTTTTTACAGGTGTTTTACCTGTACTTTTGCACATCATTGCATTGTGTTTTAGAAACGGTTCATAAATCTACTAGATGATATCCTGGCAGAAAATTACCAGTACATTTTTTTTTTTTTTTTACAGTGAATTCTCATAGGAGGTTAAAATCTCACCAACAAAGCAGAGGGATCTCTTCTTATCCAGCACTTGGCTGATGTTGCGAACGCTGCAGATGGAGAACTTGTTGTTGTTGAACTTGTCTCCTGATGTGGCTCTGGCATACATGATGTAGTTGCCCTTTTCTTTCTGGTCCTGAGTCTTAGACTCTCCCGGAGTGCAATCATTTCCTGAGTCATGCTGGAAGACAGAGAAAGAAGACAAGCGTAATCAGCATTACTGGTAATCAGTAACAAGCGTACAGACACACTTGAAACATTCACTATCCCGGCAGCTATTACCCTGCAGCGTTTGCCTGAAGCTATGTAAGAAGGATTGGAAACCTGGCCAGTACCAGATTGACCAAGAAAAACTAAGGTTGCTTTTGCCACAAGGGGGTGCTCTCTCTGCAATCTATGCAGGTAATGCACATTTTGCACCATTACAATGATGGGCACTGGACACTGAAAAAAGATGTTAAAATAAGCTCATTAAAAATGTCAGGACGCTTCTTGAAATGAGTAGGAATGTCCCTCTGCTCAGTCAATTTTGGCATTCTAATATTCTTTGTGCACACAGATTGGTGTCCTATTGCTCCTGAAAACCCCTGTAGATCAGAATAAAGATGGTTTTTTGGTCCTAAACTGGCTTAAGGGGTATGGCCAAACTGATGTTCAGCTGGTCTTCTAGCTGACCACCTGAACAGACCATACAGAGAGAACAGATATCCCTATGAATCTCTGTAAAAACATTTTGAGTGTGAGAAAGTGCTTTATAAACTAAATGAACTAATTATCATTATTCTAAAAATATTCTCTTTGCAACTGAACTATAAGTATTTGGCAGAAACTAGATGCTAATAGGCCTGCAACTACAACATAAAACTAGTCTGAAAATACCAACCACTATTTCAAACTGAAACGATTTACAGTGGATTGAGAAAATGCGAGGTCAGGTTACTACAAAAGTCCAGCTAGATGAATCTGACAATTTAAAGGTCTCAAAGGCAGTACTGTAATGCGTGCTTTATTCTTAGAGCTTTAGAGAGTGAAATTAATTTGTTCATAAAGGATTCAGCTGAGGGGTGTTGTCTACTGCTAATCTATCAAGGATGCTGCACATGAATCGAGAAGGACTCACCGGAGAGCCGAAGTTATGTCCGACCTCATGAGCGAAGGTGATGTGGGAGACTTTAGGGGGAACGTGTGAAGCATAGTTTTGCACTGTGATGATGCCAGTGTTCAGAGACTTCCTCTTCCCATCAGAGTACTGCTTATTCTTCTCACAGATTCCACCAGAGCTGCCTGAAACCAGAAGCATCGTTTAAAAATAAATAAATTAAACGATAAATGAAATGAATCCAAAATTATATAAAATCTCTGTGAGATGGTATCATTATCCTCATCATCCTTAAGTGGTGAAATCATAAAGGAATTAAAAGAGCCATTACATACATTCTTTTGCTCTACACAAACATTTCTACAAGCATCCCTCAGACGTTCAAGTGAATGTAATTAGTGTTAATTATTCTTTTCCTTCACTTCTATTTCAAATTTTATTTGCAGACCCAACTATAATTCTCCAGACAGTATAAATACTTTGGCCCTCTCAACCTGCTGTTTGTTTGATTGTCCTAACCATGCTGCCACAGCAATACTGGCTTTACCAATGATTTGGGGCTGAATCAAGACCATCTCTTTGTCCAACCAATGGAAGATTGTGACGGGGGAATATCTGCAAAATACTGTTTGGTGACTCTGGTGTTTGACACTAGTAACTCGATTAATCAGTCAACACTGAGAAGTGTAGAAATGAAGAGATCTCACTGTATCTGTGGCTCAGACACCCACAAAACAAGCAAATATCAATGAATAAAAACAACTGGTGTTGTGTACACCGACAGAGGGCAAAGACACAAGCCACTCTGCCATCAGAACACAAGTACCTGTAAAAATGTTGTGTGATTATACTCCCACAAACCTTCTGCACAAATTAGACTAAAAGAAAAATAATTAAGTGTACTGGCAAAATAACAAAACTTCAGTTTTACAAATCACAAGCAAGGTTGGCTACACATCTCTAAGAATCTTTATTCCAACAGTTTAGAGTTTGAAATTTGTCATCTCATTTCATCTCTGTTTTGAATGTTCACACTGGAGGGAAAAAGCTTGAACTTGTAATTCAGCCATTCAAATCAGTATTATCACAGATTATTACAGCATCACTGAGCATAATTTAGCAGGATCAAATTGTAAGCATGTTTGAATTTCAATTTTCAAATAATCCTTGCCTAATGATACAAAGACACTTGGCATACAAACACAAACATGTAGGCTGATTAGTTTGTTCACTCAGCTCAGTGGTTCACAAAGACAGCAATTGCTGCTGTCCCTAGTGACTAGCCGGAGCGGGACCAAAGCAGCAGACTTTAACAATGCTAATTTACCTTTATTGATTGACAGGATGTTTGTGAGTATGTGTGTGTGTGTGTGTGTGTGTGCTTCGCCTTGAAGAACAGTGTTTAAGTCTCAAGACTGGTTTAAGATCATAAATGTACTAATGTTCCAGAGAGCTCTTTATTTTGAGTGCAAAGAGAAAGACTCAAATACTTACTTTTCGTTGAAATAAAGACATTATTTACTGATTTTTTTTAAGTGACATTCAAAAGTCATTATGTAGATATGAGTTTGTTTTATGTTCAAAAATATTCATGACTGAAACTGAAATATGCAAAAGCATCCAGTTCCATCTGGTGCAAAAACACAATTGCCCTAATGAGGACTCAACTGCTTTACAATCTTAATAAGCCTTCAATACACTGCATACATTAAACGAGACAACATAAATGCTCATCAACTCGAGTTATCGAATAAAATCAATACAAAAACTTTATTTTTAAATAAATTAAGCAGAACTGTTTATGCAACAAGCTGTGTATCTGCGTGTTAGTGAATGTCTGTGCATCAGGCAGAAAAGTGAACTGAAATCCTCAAAGTGATCTCACATTCTGAATATGCCAGAGGTGAGAGAGATGCACACCTCCCTAGCAACATGAATACATTAATAGAAACAAACATGCACTAAAAGCGATGAAAAGAATCTCGCTGTTAAGGTGTGCATGTTTGTGTTAAAGAAAGGCAAATATGTGAAAACACTAAAAGGGTTTTTATCAAGTGGAGCTGAAAGGCAAGTTGTACTCCGCTTTACAGTCCTATTCTGTATGCAAAGCTTGGATACAGTTCTGTCCTTGTCTAACTTCTCTTTACCTTGAGGCTAACAGAGTTTAGATAACTACTAAAAAAAAAAAAAACTACATCTCACAGAATACACAGAACAAAATAGAGTCAATGCCATTTAAACACATCCATCTAAATAAGGATATTTTGTTCAGTTATGTTCATAAGTATAATGAATACAGAATTAAAATTATTTACATGCTTATTACTTTTAAACAAATGTATTTAAACAAAATACTTCTTTCCTGCCTTGCCTCCTGACATGTATGCTGCATGCTAATTTAGGTCACTAGCACACACTGAAAACTTCTCAGGAGATAAAACTGGGGAGATTTTGTATGTGCATCTCTGATCGTACCTGAAGGAGCCCCGACCCAGGCCAGACCCAGGACTCCATCGTCGAAGTCTCTATCTGTGAAGACGTAGGCTAGGCAGTAGTCATCGTGATTCTGCTCTGAGTTGAGTTCGAGAAATTTCTCCACACCGATGTTGGGAAATCGAAAAGGGTTACTACGATCCCTCTCATCCTCGGTAGTGTTGATCTGAAATGCAGACGTCAACAAACTTCAGTTTAATACAAATAACAGTCAGCAGTCAATGTTTAGTCTACACGAGACACAGGATAGAGTGAACATCTTAAGTCTACATCACTGACTTTTTTCACCATCTCATGTAAGAGTGCTGTGTTAAAACAACATGTCAAGTTTGTCTGCTTTTGCGCACAAAACACTTTTATCCAAAACCTCTTTTAAAACACATTCTATGTGAACGGACCCTTAAGCAGCTAACAAAATCAATTGTAGAGCAGTAGTCTGGGACTAAAAAGTGAACTGTACAAATCTTCAAAAGAGCTGCAGTACATGGTCTGACATGCTTTTATTGACATCTGGTCAATACTGGGCAAGATCTGTAACGTCTCTGTACAACTGTAAAAACATGAGCCAGTCAGTCGAGACAGACTTATATTCCAGCCAGAAAATCATGGTGATAGGAAGAAGAATATCCTGTTTATATTCTAGACATATTTACATTTACATTAGTAACAATGAAATACACTTAATCCATATTTCACTTCCAACAGGGAACGACATACATATAATTAATTAGTGGACTGAAGAAAGAGAGAAACACACTCACCTTGATTCTCTTCACCATGAAGCTGATATTGCGAATGCCCTGAAAATCTGTGGTTTGATAGATGGAGTCAATGGCCTTCACATGACTGGAAATCTGCACAACGCAAAAGAACAAGCCTATAAGCGTACAATATAAAAAGCTGCAGGCACTATATACCACCAAGTCACCTGTGCTTTAGGTGTACCTGTGCGATCACAGCCTCCCTGGTGCCGTAGTATTTGAAAAAGAGGTGATCCGTCTGGATGAAGAGCTGACAGGTATTTTGCTCTACCTGCGCCGCACGACGTTTCCTCAGGATCACTGGTCCATCAGCCATCTCTTCATCAATGACATGGTTCTGCTGCTGCAGAGAAAACAGCAAGACGTATAAAAACTTAACTGAAGCGGCTGAGAAGAAAAGCATTTTTATGTTTGAGCACAAAATACTTTCTAATTATTTATAATAAACTAATGCATTTCTCATAATTTATAATCTATATCAGATGAAGTACAGATGTGTTCAGGCAAAGTTTCAAATTGAAATCTGAACTTCAGAATCATGGAAAACAGGAAAGGTTCCAGATCTCTCTGTGTGGTGGGGTTTCCATGTTTGTTTGCATTGTGAGATCAGAATCACGGTGCTAGTTGGTGATATCGGTGGAGTTGGCGCTGACCTGGGTGGGCTCCTCCACTGCAGATGCCTGGTATTTCTTCATTCTCTCAAAAACAGTGTGATCTGCACAGCCGCCTTCTGCTCCGTATTTATGAGGATAATCTGGGCAGGAAAAAATAAAAATAAAAAAATAAAAATCAAGAGATTCTTGAAAACCAAAGCAGCACAATGCTCTTAGTGTACATTTTAAAATGATAGTTAACATGTGAAGTCTCTAATTAGGCGACCTGCAGCATTTTTGCCCTTTATGCCCTTTTATTTACATTTTCTATTTATTTTAAACTTCAGTATTTCACATCTGAATATGATACATAACTGAAAAGATTTTGAGTCAGAACTAGACATTTATCCTGAGGGAAGCCTCTCAGCGAGGAAACTGCAAAGAGCACTATCAAACACTACACCTAAGGAAGAACTGCAAACACAGCTGTTACCAAATCTACCTATTCCTGTTACTGTAATGGGAACAGCATAAAATGTTACTGATACTTGACGTCTCAGCCTTTTTGTGGCTACACAGCATAAAATCTTCTTATATCAACTGCACTGCTTACTATTTACAGAATTTAATACAGCACTGACAGTTCCTTTCATTACTGCTATTGCTTACCAATCACTACTTGATGGCTACATTCGATGACTGAACAAAGAAAAGGTTCTATACCTTCTCTCACACTAACAACTTTATCAAGTTTCTCTGAGTAGGACAAAACAAGGTACAAAAGTTCAGTAAAATTCAGTAAAAATAGTAATTTAGTGAAATATTATTTAAAATAACTTTTCTATTTTGAATATATTTTCAAATCTATTGAATTCCTGTGAAGGCAAAGCTGACTTTTCAGCAGCCATTACTCCAGTCCTCAGTGTCACATGATCCAGAAATAATTTTTCCCTCCAAGATTATTTTATTAAAAGAAAGTTCAAAAGAATTAAAAAAAAAAAAAAAAAAAAATTGTAGCAATGTTACTCTCATTTTTGATACATTTATTGCATCCTTGTTGAATAAAAGTATTAATTACTTTACAAACAATCTGATCATATAAACAACCACATAAAATCACCTCAGTTGTCATTTCATTAACTACACACACATATTATAATATATGCATGTGTGTGTGTGTGTGTGTGTGTGTGTGTGTGTGTGTGTGTGTGTGTGTGTGTCTATTTTTGGCAATATTTATGACAGAGTTCATTCTGGACTATACTTTTACTTCTTGCAATAACCAAACATCAGCAGAAATGAAAATGAGAGTATAATCAAGTGTCTTCTCTAGATATTGTATATTTTTAATGGAAAGTCTATACTGAAATCCTGCCCGCATCCATAATCAAAGAGTCACTGCTCCCTTCCTGCTGGCAGGTTAGTCAACCGACATGATCTGCTATATGCAATCTAACTTTCAAGGGCGCAGTCATTCCAGAAAATGCAAGCCAGCAGTTGGAAGCCTCTGTGTACACACACACAGAGCTATCTAATCTTTCTGAATTTTTCTTATATACAAAAAAAAAAAAAAAAAAACACCGTTCTGCTTTTTGCATGCTTTCATGTGCTATTGATTAGTACTGTTGTTACAAATGAGGATTTCCCCAAAAACAGGTTTTGTCAGATTTCGCTCACCTCTGTGTATAAATTGTCCTGAAAATATAGTTAATTAGGTACACACAGTTCAGTTAAGGCACAAAAATTTCAATTCTTTTATCATCTTTTAAGATTTCAAGCACTGTATCAAAGAAATTATTGATGCTAATGTGACCAGTATGTTGAAGACCTTTGGACTTAGCGATTCCAAATTCTGAGCCACTATTTCAGGCATGTTATTTCAAGCTTCCAGGACTTTATGATACTCACATAAAAATGTAAAATGCTGTCAGTACAGCAAAAAATAATCACTGCCTTAAAATTTGGTACAGGTGTCATTCTGACGAATATCAGCTTGTCACTGACAGATGGCTTATGACCGGCGGAGTCTCTACCCAACTCAAGGATTAGATAAGGACAGACTTTCAAGAAATAATGAAAACAACATAACAGAACCTAAGCAGTGTGCATGTGTGCAACTCTCACACACCAGTCTAATTACCCACGACAGGTTTAGGCTGATGGTTTCTCAGTCCCAGGACAGCCAGGCACTGGCAGTGAGAGAACAGAGCTGGTCTAATAAGACAGCAGAGCTCTGAAGGTCCACTCAGCATCTGTGAGAACTCCACAGAGAACAGTACCCACACACAGACACTGAGGATGCAGCATTGGGTTCTCTCTTAATAATCTATACAATTCAGCTACATTTGCATGGCTTCCTGATATCACGATGATGAGGTTGAGTGAAACTGCTGCATCAGTCTTTCCGTCACAGGACGACTAACCTCAGGACTGAGATTATGGCTGACAGCTCACCCATAAACATCTCTCATGCTCCTGAGAGAACTTGTTTTCTTCAAGCAGGAACTGACTGTTGTGGAATAATGTTAACATGTCCAGACAATGAATCATCAAAATGTGCTCTGTTAGGTGAGGGCACGGAGGAGAAGAGAATATGTATGTGGCTGAAGGTGTCTTGGTGGTAGTTAAGGAAAGACTATCACTCTGATCTCTGATCACAACAACAACTGATCTTCTCTGTGAGGTTTTTATTGTCCCACATTGAATGCAGCCTCATTCAAATGCAAATCTATGTTGGGCAGAACAAGAGAGACATCTGTCTAGAGGAAACGACAAGTGAAATGACAAGTGCCTCGAGGAGAGAACCGAAACCTATCTTCTGAGATGAGAAAAGTAATCTAAATGGAAGCATGGCGAGCTTTTAGCTAAAATCTCATATTCGTTTTTTACTCGAGAAAAATGAACAATCAAAAAGTGGATTGTTTCAGTGAAAATTATTTATGCACTGACACATTTTTGCTGAGTAATAAAACAGCAAAACAACAAAAAAAAACTGACAAACAACTAACACTCAGAAATGCAAGCTGTGGTTGTCCCAAGCGGGAATTGTACTGTTTCAGTGTTAACAACCCATACTGTGATAACTGAGCTTACTAAAATGCGCAACAAAACCAGATTAAATTAAAAATAAAAATAAAAACTCCATTGTGGTCAACCTAAGCTGGATGACTTCCGTAAGGTGCTGGTTTTGGAACAACCCCTTGCGAGAAGGCATCATGGGAATGAGCAGAATTGTTGAGGCAAATGCCAGCTTATTAAGAATTGTGCCAGCCCTAAACCTAACCCTAAAATCTTGGTTGAAAGGGATTTTTCCCAGGACCAAAAGGATGTTGAACAGGAACATGTCCCACTTGGAAAAAAAAAAAAATCTACAGGAAAACAAAGACTTCCTGGAAAAAAAACAAAAAAAAACTAGTTATCATTAATCTGCATTAATACAGTACAGTAGATGTATTCACCGTAATGAACGCATGCAGATGAAATGATGAATTTCTTGCTTTCTCAAAGGGATATATTTGTGATTGTGTTAGGTCTCTGTTTACAGCAGCATCCAGGACTTTGACTAAAGCTCTACTGGAGCATTACATTTGTCAAGTGAGAATAATTTCCCTCAAATCAGAGATTAAGAACAGCAGCCCAATGAGATATAATAAATAATTCTAGGCCTAATTCTAGAAGTTGACTGAAACCAAGACTAAATATGGTCAATTACATTCTTCACAATTTTTGATTTTATAATTTAAATGTTCAGTGAGGTTCTCCTCAAAGTGGAGAAACACACCCACCCAGAAAACATTCTGAGCCTGGCATGAGCTAGTGAGTGATCCAGAGTTCACTCCCATCTCAGCTGCCCTCCTTCTGACCTCTGTCCTTGTGCTTCAATAGACCATTGTTAGCCACAATTAACTCTTTCTCTTTCCTTCCCATAGACACAAGCTCACTGTGCCTATCTGACCTCATCCACACTTGCAGTGAACATACATTATTTAGCTCTCTTTAATGATGATAAACTCTCTAACTGTGCATGCACAAACCCAGCGTGTAAGCAGCATATGTGAGCGAGCTAGAGATAGTTATCCTGTTCCTCCCACAGCTGATAGTGATACTGAGCACTTCATCACTTCAAAGTACTAGAATTGACAGAGGAGTGTGGAAAAGACACTTCATTTCCTTTTGCACTAGTACATGATGTTAATACTATCAGCAGATGCAAGTTTCCTTGTTGCGTGTCCAATATTGTAATGCATTCTCTTAAAGAAAAATCTAAATTCTGTTATAATTCACTCACCTTTAAGGAACATAAAGGAATATTTTCTGGTAGTGAGTGTTCAAACAACAATGAATACTAGACCCATTGACAGACTTTTTTTTTTTTTTTTTTTTTTACAAAATTATCTTCCTCTGTGTTCCACAGAAGAAAGGTGAAAAGAAGCAACAATGAATGGAATGACATGAGCGCGAGTAAACGATGCTAGAACAGTGAAGCACATAGCTAAGTGGTCTTTAGCAAAGAGGTGAACTACGCTAAATATTTTAGAGTGCTGTATTAACCAATCAGCATCCAGCATCTAGCTTCATTTATTTTATTCAAAAATACAGTAAACCAGCAATATTCTGAAATATTAAAATGTAAAAATAATTATTTTCTATTTTAATTTATTTTAAAATGTAATTTACTCCTGTGATGGCAAAGCTGGATTTTCAGCAGCCATTACTTCAGTCTTCAGTGTCACATGATCCTTCAGAAATAATTCTAATATGCTGATTTGGTGCTCAACAAATATTTCTTCATATCAATTCTGAAAACAGAAGTAGAAACTGTGATACATCTTTGATGAACAGAAAGTTAGAAAGGAAAGAATGTTCGAAAGAATATTTGAAATGGAAATCTTTTGTTGCAATGTAAATGTATTTACTGTCACTTTTGGACAATTTATTGCATCTTTGCTCAATAAAAGTATTAATTTATTTAAAAAAATAAACAAATGAACAAATAAAATAAATAATACTACTGCCCCAAACTTTTGAACAATAGTGTATATACTATTTATATAAAGAGGAAAGTGTACCAGATACCAAGCTGCTAATCTTTGACAGGCTGTCACTTTCTATCATCTCTTTTACTTGAGGATATTACAATAGTGATAACATACACTAGTATTTAAGAGGCTTTATCAGCCTGTTGAGCTGGAAAAGTGCACCACTATGTTTGATTGAGAGGGTGAGAGTGTGACAATGAAGGTAGGGAGAGTAAGACAAAAGATAGTAAGGTCTAGTGCAAACTACAATCCACAAGCTTGTTTATAGCCTGTGCCTAGTCTGCTTAAGGGGAAAAGGGGAAGCGCTCTGCATTTTGCTGTGTCCTAGCTGCTTTGTATTACAGTGATTCATTCAATTTCATGCTTATGATCCAAAACACCTTTCCAAAAGATTATAATGACCATCATAATGTGATGCAATTCTAACAATAACAGCACTTTTCCATCCAAAAGCAATCAAAACATGCAATTTGAAACCAATTCCATTAATCCAGCCATTATAACGTCTCTCATCATACTTGGGGGAGTCTCAGAACATCAGATTGGAGACAGACTCACTCAGACGCTTTCATTCATCAGTCAAAAGAAGCACGCTTGATATGGATCTTTACTGTGCGTAAAATGGATTATGCTGAAAGCAGTTTATTTACATTTTATAGCATTTAAAACCGATTTGAGCAACTGGCTCTCTTAAAAAAAACAAAACAAAAAAAACCACACACACACACACACACACACACACACACACACACACACATCACCCTTATAAAACCGATTTAAATACACCACCATTCAAAAGTTTTGTGGTCAGTTGTTTTTGAAAGAAATAAATATTTTTAATTAGCAAGGCTGCATTAAATTGATAAACAATAGGAATATTGCAGTCAAAAGAATAAATGGTAACACTTTAGAATACTTATTAACTATTAACTACAACTTTTCCCTCAATAAATTCCTAATTTGCTGATTATTAGTAGTTAGTAAGGTAGTTGTTAAGTTTAGGTATTGGGTAGGATTAGGGATGTAGAATAAGGCATTAATATGTGCTTAATTACTACTAATAAATGGATAATATACTAGTAATATGCATGCTAATAAGCAACTAGTTAAGATACCCTAAAATAAAGTGTTACCGAATAAATTTAATTTACAAATATTTTAATTAAAAACTGTTATTTTACATTGTAATAATATTTCACAATTTTATCATTTTTACTGTATTTTTGATCAATCAATGCATCCTTGATGAGCATAAGAGACTTCTTTCAAAAACATTTAAAAAAAACCTTACTGACTCCTAACCTTTAAATGGCAGTGTAAAAAACAAGTTTGTTTTCTAAATGTATCTATATAATCTAAAGCATCCACAGAAACTATATCAACACTATATACAGAAACAGTAAAACCTTAAATAAGAGGTGATTAAGGATATGCTGTAGGTCATTCCAATGCCAATATTAGCTCACCGATGTCATCCTCATGGTACATGACTGAGTGGTAGGGCACATTCTGGTCTTTGAGGTATCTCTCTGAGGGTTCCACGTAGTATGTGCCCTGATGGCTCTTAATGAAACCCTCAAATTTCCCATCCACGATAGAGCCATGGGTCAGAGTGCCCTTCTCACCTGCAAGATAAAAACAAACCAAAGATTAAAGACCAGCAAAGGCAACTGTAAAGTCAGTCAGGGCACAGAAACAGCTATCTCTCTATGCTGACAGACTGAGGGAATGTCGTGAAATATGACAGAAGGAGAATGTATAAAGAGAAGCTTCCTTATTATGATCCAGTGATTCATCTCCTATAATATAAACACACACAGTGCACACCACGCAACTAAGCTTGACCTTTAGAATGGTAATGAGCCCAGCAACCCCGCTACTGTCTCTGACAATCAAAGCAGACCTGTTCTTCATCTACAGATTTTACTTCATCTAGTGCTGTACCACAACAGTACGCAGATGGACATCAACATTTACACTCAATCATTTAGGAAATGCTTTTAACCAAAGTGAGTAACAAATAAGGAGACAAAAAGGAGGCATTAATTGTCTGAAAAGTTGCAAAAATACCATCCAGAACCAAGAGCGAAAGTGAGATAGTACACCAACAAACAAACAATAATAATTAAATTCTTACTTCATTACTGCATTAACGCCCAAGTTTGTTACAGATGTAACTACAATTATTTTTCAAACATACTATCAGCGTCTATTTCACAATATTTATAGGTGTATTATTCTGGTAAGGATGCTATAGGCCATCTCACAATATATATCTATAAAAATAAATAAATGCGTAATTGTGTAGAGAATTTTAATTAAAAAAATAAATAAATAAAAGGTAAAACATAATGCATTTAAAAACGGTGTAGTAAATCTGTATAAACAGTCAAGGTTTGAAGGTTTTGAGGGGGCTGGGGAAATTATTTTACCAATGGGGAACAATGAAACTGAACAACATCAAAATTTGAAGTGCAGTACAGAAAAACAAAGGAGTGGAGCTTCCTAGACCGACAGCATATCCTGGAAAGTTCTGGTTCAATTTCAAAACAGATCGCCAAGTTCCACATGTACCTCCATGAACCCTACAATAACAAAGCATGGAACCAACAGAATAGACTGAGAAATGCACCACTAGTGCTTTAAAAGAAAACATTCTGAAAGAAAAAAAAAAAAAAAAAAAAAAAAAAAAAAAGTTAACAGGGATTTACCAGAGCTGTCTGCTATAACGTTTAAAAGGCTATGGGAAAGTTTGGGAGTGTGTTTCGGCTGTTTCTCAGGCACAGAGGAAGAACCTGCAATCCGGTTTCTTTTTTTCAGAAAGGAACAAGCTCTGAAAGCTCTTGAACTTTTCATCCCGAAAACTGATAATAACAGAAAGGAGATTCACTCTCACACTCTGTGTAACATTAAACTACTGCTCTCCTCCATCCCTCCCTGACCTTCTGCTCTCTTGTTCACAGAATAAAACAACAGAAAAGCTGATAAAGTTAACCATGAAGGCATGCAAGAACATAAAACAAACAACAGCCACGATATATATTGGCACAATATACTTCTCCAAATATTTAATTTCTTATGAAGTGAATAGTAATAAATGAACTGAATTTGTGTAGCAGTACTCTTGTGGCTAATGAGAAGGACTTGTCTAGAGATGAAATCCACTTCAGAGTAAAAAAAAAAAAAAAGAGAGCACAAAAGGGAAATGCTTATGAAAGAACGGCTGTTAATGTCATTGCCATTCATTCCACAGAGAATTTGTGCGATCCCGGCCTACTTCAAACTCTTTCGTGAATATTAGAGGTTACAAGATTAAGCACCAAGTAATGTTTATCCTTTAGAGAGTACAAAGAGTGCTAATGGATAACAAAGGGGGAGAGATAGAGGGAGTGAGAGGAAAGCTGAGAAAAAGTAAAATATGAACATTTGTACGTTTAAAGGAACACTCCACTTTTTTTGGAAATAGGCTCATTCTCCAACTCCCCCAGAGTTAATAAGTAGAGTTTTACCGTTTTTGAATCCATTCAGCCGATCTCCGGATCTGGCGATAGCACTTTTAGCATAGCTTAGCATAGATCATTGAATCCGATTAGACCAGTAGCATCGCGTTCAAAAATGACCAAAGAGTTTCGATAGTTTTCCTATTTAAAACTTGACTCTTCTGTAGTTATATCGTGTACTAAGACCGGCGGAAAATGAAAAGTTGCGATTTTCTAGGCTGATATGATTAGGAACTATACTCTCATTCCGGCGTAATAATCAAGGAACTTTGCTGCGGCAGGAGGCGCAGTGATATTACGCAGCGCCTGAAAGTAGTCCCCAGCTATATTATAACTAGTTACCTAGCTGGGGACTACTTTCAGGCGCTGCGTAATATCACTGCGCCTGCCGCGGCCATGTTACGGCAGCAAAGTTCCTTGATTATTACGCCGGAATGAGAGTATAGTTCTTAATCATATCAGCCTAGAAAAATCGCAACTTTTCATTTTCCGCCGGTCTTAGTACACGATATAACTACAGAAGAGTAAAGTTTTAAATCGGACAAATAATCGAAACTCTTTGGTCATTTTTGAACGCGATGCTACTGGTCTAATCGGATTCAATGATCTATGCTAAGCTATGCTAAAAGTGCTATCGCCAGATCCGGAGATCGGCTGAATGGATTCAAAAACGGTAAAACTCAACTTATTAACTCTGGGGGAGTTGGAGAATGAGCCTATTTCCAAAAAAAGTAGAGTGTTCCTTTAAGGGCTTTTTCATTTAAAAAATTGTAAAAGAGCTGGAAATGAGCATTAGGGACAGTATTTGACAGTTTTTGTCTTCTGACAAAAATGTCCTTAAATGTAGTCACTATTTCATTGTCAAATGTATGTCACATTTTACTCCAACTGAAATGGCATACAGTCAAAAAAAAGTTGAATAATAATAATAATAATAATAATAATAATAATAACAATAACAACAACTTGTGAAATGCCGTTCTCCATCTGGTGTTAAAAAAAAAATCTACTGTATATTAAAAGGTGAGCGATAGCATTATTTATTAGTGTTAATTCATCACTTCCAATAAAGAAACAGTCCAGAACAACCCTTAACCACGTTCACTTCCTCAGGCCTGAAGTCATCCACTCACCCATATCAACAGATCACATGAACGTCATCTCCTGACAATACCAGTTATTATGAAACATCCTGTGGTGAGCAGGAAATTACATGAATTCATTCAGAGCAATTCAGAGACTGAAAGAATGTGTCAGTACTAGGGTCAGTGGAGACGCTCAGAGTCAATAAGGATGCCTGATCAGACAAAGAGAAAAAGGAAAGTAGTTTTCTTCCTCCAGTAGGCAGTCGGTTCATCATTTAAAGTACATGGGTAATTGCTCAAATCTCACTAATGTGTGTTTATCGCAAGCTGTACCCATCATCAATCAGGTTCAGTGCCTCGTCGCACTACAAGGTACATAATGAGAATTAGGTAATGATACAGTTGTTTTGAAGGCCTTCACTAAAGTGAACTTCAGAAATGATCAAGCGAAAATGAAGAGTAACTGAACAAGGCATTTCATTCACTTATGCAGAAGATGAGATCTGAAAACACTGAAAAACCCAAAACTTCAAAATCTGTGCAGTGACTGGATTAAAATGATCAGTGACGAGACACTATACAATCTATACAGCTATACAATCTAAAATTAAAACCAGGCAATTATTTTAAACCGATCTTGTCGCACAGCATCTGAAACGTTGTTATGGTCATTCTTAAATGCTTGAGCAAAGTATTTCTGTATAATTGTGATCTTACATGACTGCGTTCCCAAACAGCAGGCATCCTCCGAAGAAAACAATGAACGCATTTATAGTGTTCCGTCTGCATTAAGTAATTTATTATATATGAAAATTATTGTATTCAGTGGGTTCTCCTACATTTCTTAGTGATATTTAGTGTCAGTTTATCAGGAAGTCATGATTTTGTTCTCTGACTCATGACTGCTTATTCACAAATGTTTTATGTGATATTCCAATTTTGCACACAAGTTAAATTTTCAACTTTTGATGGAAACAGAGTCAGTAATGTCTTTTTTTCTTTCTTTTTTTTTTTTTTTTTTACTTTTTAAGCATTTCTATCAGAAGGCACTGAATGTCATTAACACCAATTTAATCAAATAAATGTTCAAACATAATATGGCAATAACATTATAATGCAAAAGTACAACAAGGACATACTTTAAATCATTTAATTACTGTTTTTCCTACACTGTTAAGAAATTAATACTTCTATCCATTATGCATTAATTTGCATTATTAATTTGAGACAATAAAATAATTTGTAATGTTACAAAGGACTTCTATATGGTTGTATATGTTGTGTATGTTAGTGTATGTTTGATTATGTAGGAATTTTGAGTGTATTCTTCATAGCCACTGATTTTAGTCAGAAATTATAGTTATAGAATTTATATTTATAATTTTGACAGCAACAGGTCACTGGGGTAGCTGCAGGGGCTCCTGTATAACTAGATAAGCCTAAAAGAACATAATGACATATTTTATAATAAATAAATAAATAAATAAATAAATAAATAAATAAATCATTATGGGGTACTTTTGCCACCAAAATTTATGAGGCATTTTTTGTGGATCAAATTAAAAGGACAACCCCACCAGTAAAGCAGTTTTCTCTCACTATATCCTCTCTTTCTTAATAACTCTCTACATTACATGAGCTGTACAAAAAAAAAAAAAAAAAATCACTTTGCATCTTCAAAAACAGTGTACAAATACAATAGATGGAGGCAACGTTTCCGTGGCAACTCAGGAAGGGTGTTGAGGTGGATGCATGCCTTTATGTACAAGTGTGTGCATGTGTGAGTGCTGGAAAGGTGCCATGCTCACCGTAAATTTCTCCAGTGTAAATGTGAGAGGTGTCAAAGGGAATCTCTACTCCAGAAACTTCCACCTTCAGATCAGGAGCGAAGAGAGAGGTGTCCCTCTTCATCCGAAGGTTAAAATGCCTGATAGAAAGAGAACAAGATTAATGGACTGAAGTTGCCCGTGAGTGTACCAATGTGTCCCAACAGAGGTGGATACAACACACACCAACATACTACTAGTCTGAGCCAAGTCAGAATAAGAGACATGATGCAGAGCATTACTGAAACTGAGATAAAGGAGGAATAAGGGAAATCTGCCAAACAGCATTTCTCACTGCCAAAACGATTTTTCCCTTCATTTACCAGCATTTATCATCAAATCATACTCTTCCCTTCAGATTTTTCCATTTCCCATTGGCACATTAGGTCATTAGGATTTTCTAGAACACTAGGTGCTGGTGGGTGACTCATAGTGATTCAAAATGATTCATCTGGGTTATTAACTTGTCAGAGCATCACCATGTAGAAGTGTGTCATGTCGAAATTTATAATTGAGCGTGTGCTGGATGTCTAGTTGAAGACATGATAGATTAATGAGAAGAAGAAGAAAAAAACATTCAGTAAAAATGTTCACACCAAGAATGATAACCACCATAAAGATAAAGATAACTGTATTAGCATCCACACCAGAGAACAAAGAAGTCTTATTTATTCTAAACCTGCACTGCAGTTTTGTCGTCTGCTGCTTTAAATGCTCAAGTATAGGAATAAAAATTCTTCTGGTTCCAACATCATCATTCCTTGTTATAGTTATGATGCGGGGATATTGCTTCTCACGAAAGAATTAGAACAATTCTTATAGCTTTATATTTATCTTTACAGTTATCATCCTTGGTGTGCCTTAAGATTCCAAATCCAGAAGCAATCTCCAGATACAAATTTATATGCTCAAAAGTTTTGGATCTGTAGAATGGATTTAAAGTACCTCACTCCTCATAACAGCCAAAACGACCATCAAATCTAAATCTATCTTTTGACATATATATATAAAAAAAATAATAATAAAAAAACAAAAAAACAAAAACAAAACATAAACCCTTATTATGATGGCAATAGTTAAAAAAACAAAAAACAAACAAACAAACAAACAAACAAACAAACATCGACCATGGCGATACATTTTTTAATAAATAAACATGCAAGGGGTGGGGAAATGTATATAGCATTACAAGTCTATTAATACCCACAGAGCTTTCTGCAGAGTACTGTGTGTGCAGATTACATCAGTCATTTGTTTTTGACAGCATAAATGTCTTGCCCTGCTGAAATGGCCTTGACCACCCTGCAATCATGGATTCCCTCAGGATAAACGGGATCAGGCATCACCCATGCTCGTGCAGCTGAGCCCGTGTGTTTGTGTGCGAACCTCTCGCCTCTAATACATCAGAGGACTAAAGAAGCCAGACAATAGCGGTGGACAAGATGCACCACATCAGGGGAGATTTTAATCATATTAGCTAGAGAAAAGACATTACCGTAATGTGAAAAACAACACAGTATTGACCTGAAAAAAAAAAAACACAAAGCTGAATTTCATAAGAGGCTCAGTACAGGAACAGGAAGACTCGAAGCCAAAGGGGCGGACCCACGTCCCTGTAGTAAACACTAGTGATGAGCATAGCAGCTCACTGCTCCACCCAGGATTGGTTTGACCTTTGTGCAGGTGAGACTCACTGCTAACATACGCTAGTACTGTCATGAGGAAACTGAGAACAACAGTGAGAGATAGAGAGGGTCATGAAAAAGTGTAGGAGGAAAAGAAGAGAGAGGAAATTAAAAGGACAGAGAGTCCTGGAGGGAGAATAGGCAGGTGGAGGAGGTCAGGCCATTCTCAGAACTCTCTAATTAAAACTACCCTTCACACACACACACACACCTTAATGAGGACACATAGACATCTACAGTTTTCATGCACAGGGAATTCTAATTATTACAGACAACCCCTAATCAAACTACAGCCAAGTAAACTTGCATACATTTAGACTACACAGCTAAACGAGAAATGAAATCTAAATACATCCTATAGACTTCTATTGTTTTATGCATAGCTAGGCATAAATACTATATTCTCACCTCAACCTTTTTTATTACCAACTCAAACAAACTGTTTAGCATGAGTAGCATCATCATCAAGTAATTGCTTAGTCTATTTCAGAGAGATAGTTCACACATAAAAGAAAATTGTCATTAATTACTGACCCTCATGTTGTTGAAAACCAGTTTAACTTTATTTCTTCTGTGGGACACAAATAGTATTTTTTTTTTTTTTTTTAATTGTACTGCTTCCCCTTTTCAAGAAAAATAACATAAGTCTCAAATGGCACAAAAAGCAATATACAAATATATACAAAAAGTATACAAAAATAATTTTGGACATGAAAGTGAAACTATTCCTTTAGATAAGAGATTTTTGGGGAATACACTGATTCTAATTTGATTTAAACTTTTGTGGCAGACTCCCACTTGGCAGTAAACATAACAGCATACAGAACAGATTCTCTAGTACAGAATAACATTAGGAGCACTGAAGAACATGTATGTACATACCGATTCATACAGTGTCACTAACCAATGCTTTAAGACACAAAAGACATGCATACCTCAGGGCAGGCACTGACATGTAACAATACCTACCACTTATGGGGGACACAGTAGCAGAGATTCGAGGAATGAGCATATTACATGTTCTTTCTTGTAAGATCCTGTGAAGTGTTACGCTCAGACAAAAGGAAGTAGTGCAGGAAGTTTCAAAGTTTTCACAACTCCCAGCCAGAGAATGGCATTTTGTTTAAATGAGATCACTTATGAGTCAATAGACGAGTCAGGCTTTTATAAATTCAGAGTTTCATAAATGAAATAATTACACTACAGAGGAGCATAATCATTTATGTTGGTATAAACAAAATCAGACACAGATGATTCGCACTGAAGCGCTTCGTACTTTCCAGTATGTGATTCAGATCATGAACAACACCCACCATCTTATTCAAACTTCCATGGTAGGGCTGGGACAATAATTTGTTGCAGAATCGATTCCTGGAAATTTTCAGAATGCATCGCGATTTCTCTGGAATCAATTTTGAGCTTAGATTTTAACAGCAGAAGGCACTGCATGCTTTAGAAACAGCCATACTCTGCTTGTTTCCAAACCCTTACACACACTTGAACCCAAAATAATCGTTCATAAAATTCGAAAAGGTTGAAGCAGTTTACAAGGGTGTTCACAGTGGGCTGTGTTTACATTAATCTCACATCATAAAAGCATTCTGATCTGAGGTGAAATTACACGACTCGGCCGAACGCATTTGAGTATGCGGATAAAAACTTGTAGAGCGCCACCTGCTGTTAAAATCTAAGCTCAGAATCAATTCCAGAGGAATCAAGATGCATTCGGAAAATATCAGAATCGATCTAAGAATCGATTCTGCAACAATTTATTGTCCCAGCCCTATTCCATGGTGGGCATTGGGCAAACACTCAAACCCCACCCAAAATCCCCACACACTAGTGCTGCTGTCTACACCTCATTTAGCCACATGAGTCATAGTGTAGACCACAGAGCACAACATTTCCCCCAGTGCCCAGAAACAGTCAGAGTCTTTGCTAATCATGAATCATGTCAAAACAAGGCAGGCCTTTAAAAAGAAAGTAAAACCCAACAGTAGTGCTTTTAATATCTCCATCTCTGGTGCTTCTGCAGGTGGAATGACAAAGCATTAAAAAAAATAAATCGCCATCTAGCTAACTTATAATTATTGTCCAAAATGTTCTCAGCAGTTAGGGTAATTGTCCCACTCTCATGTTAAAATGGTTTCCTGTTTTGGTTCAAAGCATTCTACAAAGTATAAGAAAATAAAAGAAAGCAAAGAAAACGACAACAACGTAAAAAGTAAAACTTTGATAGTAACAAGATTGGGATGTACAAACTTTCCATTTTCTTATCCAACTATACCTAGGTTCTTACAATTCTTGCATTTCTTTCCACTGATGCAGATGGAATACTGTACTAAAACAATCTAAAAGAGTTACATTATTATATTGCATTTACGGTGGTTCTTCTGTAAGAACAGTTTTACTAGTTTTGTTAATTATTAATAATAATTTACTCATGAACAGAATTTTCTCTATTTTAAAAGCACTAAAAGGATTGTTAATGGAACCATTAAGCCACAGGAATCATTAAGAGGAATCAGAACCAGAACCAGAATTATCCTCTGGGATACTGACTTTGTTGGTCAATCTTACCCTGGGTCGAGACAGTGCTAGGAGTCGCTGTTTGCTTCTCATACAAATTAGCAGCATTTACACTTATTACTGCAGAGGGATATATTTATCTTCATGTGACGACAGGAAGGCAACATCTGGGAAAGCAGTGTGTTTGTAAGCCATTAAGTACAAGCAATCACAAAAACCTGAACTCAGCAAATTCAGAGAACACATGAAAATCACAAACGCACACACAAAGAGAACAGGATGCTTACTCTACAAAAATATTTGTGATAAGAGAAGAGAAACAGAAGAGAGTGTTAAAGATGCAATTATTATAGGCAAAAATTCATTTCATTCTGCAGCGCTAATATGCAAGCAAACGGCTGATCGTGATTTTAATGGGTCTCACACCACCAACAGATCATTAGACTGATAGCAACACTCGACCTCAGAGCCAGAAGAGACGGCCCCCTCATCAGCTGAGCACCACCAAGCCTTCATTAGCTCTAGAGTGAATCACTGCATTTCCCTTGCAGTTGTCAAGCGCCTAGCAAACTCCTTTGTCTGAACATCCTAAAAGCCAAAGGGAGGCATCTAGGTTCCCACTGTGAGCTTTTGTCCCTCGATGGCGTCACTTTCACTGTTAAAGGCAGTTCCAGGAATATCCCACCCGATCCCAGTCAGACCCAATTTAGTCCAAGCGGCATGTGCAATGTAATTACCCAGCACTCAACACTTTCAATTACGTTTACAGTAATGCATCTGAAATTAATGACATCCACCAGCTCAGCCCCCTAATCTGAGTATAACTGGATTTCTGATGCAGAGTAATGACGTTTATTTAAGAAAAAAAAAAGACAACGCCAAAAGCATAGGCGGCAGCTATGTGAGTCTATAAGGCCAGAGTGATACAGCAACAGGATATTTACTGAGTACATGACGCTCCTTTTGTTTACTACAGAGTGATAAAGGAATGCTTTACTAGAGTGCTCTATGACAGACGGGAGATGGGGGCGGTGAACAGCAGGGAATACTGAGTGTGAGTGAGTCTGTGTGAGGGAGAATGATAAGCACTGAGAATGAAACAGCCTTTAAAGAGCAAGCAACTGAAAGAGAGCGGGAAGAATAAAGAATAAAGGTTGTTAAAGATGACTGTGAGAGATGGCAGCTGAATTAGGTCAGGACAGGGGAGGTAAGCGCCAATGAGAAGAACATCCCTACATTACACAACTGCCTGCCTCACTGACCTGATCTGGATCTACCTGCTTTGAATGACACTCCTCATCATCATCAACAACAACAACAACAACAACAACAACAACAACAACAACAACAATAATATAAATCAAAACAGAAAAGATATTTTTTAATGAATTGACATTATTATTATTATTATTATTATTATTATTATTATTATTAACAATAACACAAATATTAAATAATAAAAAAAAAAAAGTGTTAATAATACTAATACTACCATCCTATAAACCTGATACAAAATGTATAGAAAAAACTGACAGTGCAGCAGCCACTCCATCTATACTGGGGTGAATGGAATGCAGAAAAATTGAGCAGGCAAAATGACCAAATGCACACTGCTAGGGAAATAAGAAGTCTTCGAGTGAGTCTGGATTGTTTCTCTAGCTGGGGCAACTTGTGAATCACAGCAGAAACCAGGGCTCTGGCATCTCTGAGCTAGAATTTGCCTCAACCGCTTGCCTCTCCTTCTGTACTTCTCTCCTCTTTAAAAAGCTACCTATTTTTACCACACTCCATTCTAAGGACTCATTACTGAGACGCAGATTGGCCGTCTGGCTGCTGGAGGGCTTTACATATGGACACTTGCTCTATGAGTACACAAAAACCGTGAAAATGGGGAATGAATCGTCAGACGCCACAGAAGCCATTGATCCTGCAGTGCATAGCGGGCCTGAATCAACTTTCCTTGCCAGTCTGTCTGTGTTCAATGCTGCGTGCCACACAGAATCAATACAACAGAATTAATTACAGACTGCACCACTGCGGGCAAGAGCAAAGCACTGGTGAGGAATCTGATTCCTAGAACTGAAATGTGATTATTTAATTAGAAACAATTCAACTCAATTAAAAGATATGTTGTATAAAATATCAAGTATTCTGAATTAGCCTCACAAAGAAAACTGTCTAACAATCCCCAGTGAGACAACCAAAGACAAAACCCCCTGAAGATATTTAGGTAAAAACAAACCTGGTTCAAACATTTGAGTCAGCAAGGAAAGAGATATAAAGAATACGTTAACAATTTTTTTATAACTCTTCTAAAATAAATGGTAATGGCTGCTGAAAATATAGCTTTGCTATCACAGGGATAAACTACATTCTAAAACATATTAAAGGGGTGGTTGATTGCGATTTCATTTTTTAACGTTAGTGTGTAATGTTGCTGTTTGAGCATAAACAATATCTGCTAAATTACAAAGCTGAAAGTTCAATGCAAACGGAGACATCATCTTTTAAAATTCTGGCAGTTTAATACCTACAAAAACGACTGGTAAGGCAATATAACGAGTTATTTCCCGGGTCTGATACGTCACGGACCCAGATAAACCACGCCCCTGGGAACACGCAGCAAAGGGGGCGAGACCATGCTGCGCTGCTTGAGAGAAAAGGAAGAGAAAAGTAGAGGTGCACGTAAAAATCTATTCATACATGAATCGCCATTCTGTCTTCTAAGGATTCTAATGGATTCACAAGTTTCAAAATCATGTTTTAAAGCAGCGGTTCTTAATACTGTTATTCGCGTCACCCTGCTCTGCATCTCTCTCTCTCTCTCATTCAGATCGTCAGATCGGCTCCAACAAACTGTTCCAATTATACACTTATTTTCACATAGCTATGAGAAGCATTATACAAGGACGCGTGTGCAGTTGCCGTACTGTATTAAAGTTTAAATCAGGATAAAACCGTATATTAAAACTAACAGAAGCAGTAGCACTTACAAATAACAGCGTATCTAAAAGTATGAACCAACAACAACAAAATAAACAAACAAACAAAAAAAACCCCATACCATTAAAAGCCATGTTTGCACAGGTTCGGCTCGATCCTCTTCACTAATATCCTCTGCGTCTCATTCGGGCTCAAATTGATAAGCAATATAGATGACGCCATCGTTTACAATACAACCGGAGCCCATGCCGCTGAGGCGAGGGGCGGGACGTTCAGACGCGCAGTAGAGGCGGTTTAGCGAATCACAACACACTGGACCAGCTAACCAATCAGAGCCCATCACGTATTTCTAAGGGAGGGGCTTCATTAAACCAGGAAATCATTGGGGCGTTTATCAGAGAAGGGACAGGGAGGGGTGGAATAAAGGTAAACTATATGAAAAATAATGCGTTTTTCAAAAAACTAAGCATAAACTTGTTTGACTGCACCCCATAAACACAATAAAGCCTAGAAAAAAAAATAAAATAAAAAAAAAAAGTCAACCACACCTTTAAAAAAAAATAAAAAAGGTTTTAAAATTTTAATATTCCTTTTTTTTCTGAATACACGAAATCTTCATTTAGTAAAAAGATGTTTTGACCTTGTAAAATATGCTTTTAAGTTCTTGTTGAATTGAAAAAAGGCTAAAAGAGGAAAAGCCATTTAGATGTTTATTTGCTTCTCCATCTTCTAGTGCACGAAAAAGAGCATCAATGAAAGCCCTTATTAAAACATTTTGTGCTTGTGCTTGTATTCGTCATTTTAACCAATATTGTAAACAGCAATATTTGAAACCAATCAACCATCTTATTGGACATTGTTCTCTAATTACGTCCCCTCCCTACAGGAGCATACATAATCTCAATAACAATACAGTAAACTGTTATAATGTACCACACAACGGTGCTGTCCTTCCATTATCAGATGCAGGCTGAAGCCAGTTTGATTAGTAGATTTCCTGCAGAATGTCCTAGAGAGGCACCTCAGTCTGAATTCAATTTAGAGCAACAGGACAAAAGCATCAGGGACAAGTATGAGCAACTGGAGCAAGAGTTACTCTACAGAGAGAGGACACAGAGAGAGTGAGAGAGTGCAGCAGAGATTCAAGTGCAAGAGCTGTTAACTGTTTGATGGATGGATGGGAAAGCTTTACTGAGCAACTTTTCAGTATCAAGCCTCATAAAGAACCCATCTGGTGACGAGTCAACCTCTTCTGTACAGCACATACTGCTACACAAAGGACATATTTGGACTGTACAGATCACTGACATGATGATAAAGTGTGTTTGTGAGCGAGCGAGACAGACAGAGAATCTTTTGTGGGGCTTGCTAATGGTGACTCATTTTGCAGCATTTTTACTACAGACATGAACTTTAAATACTTTTACTTTAAGTAATTGCACTTGTGGATAAAACTGGCAAATAAATCCTATATGAATTTATATCTCTCTCTTTAAAAAGAAAGCTCCCTAAAAAAAAATGGTTTTCAACCTCTGCCTCCACATCTTATTTTCAGTAGGAAAAACACTACCACACAAACTCATTCGCTTTAAGAAATACTTTGAAAATGTCAATTTTAATAAACTAGAACCTCCATCACAGAGAATGTACACAAAA
The DNA here is from genome assembly GCA_036784905.1 of Acrossocheilus fasciatus. Taxonomy (NCBI): domain Eukaryota; kingdom Metazoa; phylum Chordata; class Actinopteri; order Cypriniformes; family Cyprinidae; genus Acrossocheilus; species Acrossocheilus fasciatus. The sequence continues at coordinate 17,041,979 of CM071944.1, forward strand.
TACACAGCTATAAGAAAAACCTCTCGATCTCAATTCCATTTCCTTGAAACAACAACAAACAACATGCACTGTTTAAAACAAGAAATAAAATATTTATTTCTTCTCTGCGGTCAGGAGACCAGATCCTTATGTAACCTGCTGTGATCTCTCAGCACTTCCTTTGTTATTTCAGCCACCTCTGTGCTTCGAGTCCCTTTGCTGTGACCAATACTAAGAAAGTATGGAGAGCAGATGAAACCACTCAAAAAATGTCTGAGTTTTCGTGTGGCAGGACATCTGAAGAGCTCTGCAGGGCTTCTAAGAAAACCTCCCAAAAAAAACTTCCAAAAGCTGAAAATCATGGTCAGAAAAACACTGTTTGCTGCTCATTGATGATCTCTTTTGCTTCCAAAGCCAAAGAAAACAAACAATATGTTTCATAGCGCATAACTGAGCATTACCACGCTGAAGAAGAGGCTGAAACAGAATTATTCAAACTAATAATACAGACTTCTCTCACAGAGGTCTTATTTGGATCACATGCCCAACACTCATTCTTCAGGAATTTCAGAAGAACGTAAGGAGAGACCGTGTTCATACTCAACTTTTCCTAATCTCTCTGTTCTCTGAGCTCACATGAGGGTGTGAGAGAGGAGATATGCATCACATGAAGATCGTGTGACCCTGCCTTGCCCGTTTTACACAGAAGAAATAGCATGTTTCTCTCTCACACACACACACTCATGACAACAAAAACGTGACACCACAGGTCTCCTGGTCTGTATGTTCTTAGTATAGTTATTAAAGGCTGATTTCATTACCACTTCTGCAATTTTATTTGAATGGGAAAAGAAATCGAGTAATTTTAAAATGCCAAATAGAAGTTTTAATAGTAATTTTCAATATCTAATGCAATAAAATTGAATGCTTCTGTGATCATTTGTACTGACAAAACAGGCTGTTTTTATTCGCCCTGGGAAACAACAGTAGCGGATGAGACCTTGGTACACAAAAACATTACAATCAAAAATGTGCAAAGTTCAGGAGCACTGGCAGAGTTAAGCAGTCAGAGTAATGTTGTATGCCATAATAATAAATCTGTGCCTTTTTAATGGTGGAGTGGAAAGTTCCAGCTGTGTTTGAATGAAATTGTACATTCAGTTCCACAATAAAATTGGATTTGTTCTCATTTCAGAAACAAAAATTTCCAACAATATTAAAAAACTATGCATGCCACTGATTTGGCATGGCACTAATTGTCCAAATAGTCTCTAGTTCATTTGTAATGATTGTTTATAAAAAAAAAAAAAAAAAAAAAAAAAAAAAAAAGGCACTCCTTTTTTGGATCTCTTTTATCACCCTAACTTACTAATCATTAAACCATGAGTACTACAATAATCATACATTTAATTAGTTCCAGCAGAAATGGACAATCTTATAAGTCTTCCCATCTCTTCTACAGCATTTAGCAATACTTCCACTGTTTAGAGTCTCTTTCTTTCATTCTGCTTATTAAAATTTTACATTGGCTATAATCCTTTATATAATATATTATATAATCATGAAAATAATGATAAATCAGCAATGACTATCAAAGAGCATCAATTACAGTTTAATATGTGAACAAATTATCTTTAAATGCTTTTAAATGACTGGGGTCTTAGAAGACAATCCTCTTGCTTTAGGGGACAATTTTCATTTAAAATTTCATTAACCATTGTAATGTTGAATATCAGCTTATATGAGTACACGTGGTGAAATTAAAGAAAAGAGCTCATAAAACAAGCACAGATGTTCTGTCTTTAAGGAAGACTAAAGACTAAAATAACATATATAATATGTCTATTTACACAATCTAATATACGTACAGTGTTAAACATTTTAATACAAATAAATATGAAAAATCTTTTTTGAAGCAGTCACTAGCATAAGCAAAATTTGGCTTATAAAAACAAGCTATTTGTAATAAATTGCAAATGAGTTTGACTACATGAAATGCTAAGTACTGTAACCTTAATATGCATGATTTTAGTTAATAAACAAATATGTTTAAAAGATGCAGAGGAGTTGCCTGCATGTGAACACACACTTTCAATCACAGCAACAAAACATTTTGACTAAAATGGCCACAAATACAGAGTTGAGTTCCCACACAGAAAACAACATATACGATCCCTACACTCTCAGAAATAAAGGAACAAAAGCTGTCATTGGGGCGGTTCCTTTTCAAAAGGTACACTTTTGTACCTATCAGGTTCAAATATGTACACTTTAAGTAGAGGTCGACCGATTCATCGGTTTTACCGATTAAACGGCACCGATAGTTGATTGCCACAACTAAAAATCCATGCCGATAGTTTTCCGGTTTGCAACCGTTGCTTGAGTGGCTGAGAAGGGTCCAGTACAAGAAATTATACCGGACTGGAATTATACAGTACAAGAGCGGCCTCTAGAGGCGGAAATCACTGACAGCACGTGTTATTTATTTTGACACGTGACACTGCGCGCTGCACAGTGCGGGGAAACTCCAGACGCGCATTTAAATACAGCCGACAGAAAAGACTGCCGCGGAACAGAGCGCCGTTCACATAGTTTTCTATTAAATTACATTATATTTGTCCCAAATCATTGTGAATGTACATAATGACATCACTCTAGGCTATAAATGATGTATTGTGCATTTTTCAGCAAAACGTTTCTCTTTCTGTGGCTCTAATAAAGTCTGTATGCTTCATGTAGAGAGCTGTAATACAGATCGCGCGTTCTCTTTCCGCTTGCTCTGTTTTTTGTTTTTTTAAACACTGAACTCATTTATGCCACATTGTTCATTCTTGAAGCAAACTTATGTCCGTTTGGTTATTAAATAAATTGTTTTAGACCGCCACTTGATTTGAGTTCTCCTAGACTCAGCGCTGCTCTTTAGTGTGTGACTTTTTTTTTTCTTGATTAGATAATTATCAAGTGTTAACAAATAAAGTGTTTGAGTACACATACAATATCCATATGCATATGCATGTAATTTTAATGCTATGGCCTTGTGTAGGTATTTGAAGATGGTCATCTTTAAGCATGACTGTTGAAATGAAATGGTAATACTTAACAATAAGAGTCCATTAATGAAAACTGTAGAAGTATGGTTCCTTGTTAGAGTGTGTTCATTTCAACATTCACTATTAGCTACTAATAGGCTACATTTTTAAATTTTAAAGTTTCTTCTTTTAACATTAGCAAACTATGAAATAACTTTAATGATCAATATAGTAAATAATATTAATATTTGTATTCATTTACAAAGTATGGTTCAGTACTGTTGCTGCTTTTTTAAAAAAAATAGTAAAGCACTAGCTCTCTTTCAGTATCCATTTTGAAAACTATCGGTTGATTAATCGGTATCGGCCAGTGTGGTCCAACCTAGCTATCGGTATCGGTAAAATCCACTATCGGTCGACCTCTAACTTTAAGTACTGATATGTACCTTTAAGGTACCAAAATGGACCCTTTAGGAACAAACATGTACCTTTTGAAAAGGTACCACCCCAGTGACAGCTTTTGTACCTTTATTTCTGAGAGTGTATGTGGGAAAGCAGGGCTGGCTAAGATCCTGCAGTCAAATAATACTGCATCTATCACTGAACTTTGGTTGAAGAAACAAGTGAGTTCATCCACAGTATTGAGGTGGGCATCTGAACTAAGCCCAGCCTGCTAGCTCTGAGAGCTGGGGGCAGGAGCCAAATTACAGAGGTAATTCTTTCTGACCTTCTCCGAGACTAACAAACCTCTTAGTAATTCTACCTACATGAACTCTGTACTGAAAGGAGAGACAGAAAGAAGTACTGACTGATAGAGGAAAAGATATCTGAATCCGATCAGTTATCACATATGATCAACTGAAGAATCTGTACTCTAAAAAACACCTGCAGTGATTAGAGCAAGTCCATCAGTCTCCAGAAAGACAGTCTCTACACTGTTAGACATTTCTGTAATATATAATGGGTTCTACATTGTCTTTTGTCGAGTTGCACCAAGCCACGCCACTCACGTCTGAGAAAGACATTGGAAGCAGCAGCGCGGGTTTTGAACCCGTGAGAGTGGGAGAGTTCCGGAGAACATCTGCGCTGTGTCGATACACCGCATGAGAGAATAAGACCAGAAAGCAAGGTAAAAATATATGTACGTTTGTTTGTGTGTTTGTCAAATTTTTGCACACACCAGTTTTAACCTAGTAACATTTACCTGTCAACGTGGCGGTAACAAACTTTACTATGGTAAAATGTCGTTTCAAACGACACTTGTCAGCTTACTGAATTAAAATTATTTTTAACGAGCAACGCTTATCTTACATTAACTATAGATGCACCGATTGCAATTTTCTTGGCTGATTCTGATTTCGGATTTTTTGGAAGTGTGACCTGCCGATACCGATTTTTGCCGATTTCGATTTAATGCAAAAATTACTTACATAATAAAAGAAATGTTTAAAAATTACAATTCCCCCAATCCGGACTAAGTTACAGATTTTCTTTCACTTAAACAACTCTCAAAATAAAGTGCTCTGTGACTGGAAAGAGGAAGAAATAGTTAACTTAAAATTAGTTGCTGTATGTAACAAAACAGATGTCATTTCCCCACTGTTTATAAACGGTCATTTTTCCCCAGCTAAGCTCATTAAATGTGCCATCTTTCACATCAAATTCTTACTTTGTTTCAATTAATTCAGTTAGCATAATACAAAAAAATGTAGAGTCGTTACCATTCAAATTAAATTAGTATTAACAAACTCTATCTTTCCACTGCTGAAGAAACAGAAGCTGCATCTGAAGTGGTATTAGATGCATTTACACTGCAAAATAAATAAATAATTCTATAAGATTAATGTTTTACATATTTTTTAAACATAAATAAATGTTGGAAAAAAAAAATGCAATGATACTTTTAAATATGACTAAACCACCAGTAGGTGGTGGCAAGTGTCTGTTTTAATGAGCGAGTAATTTATTCATTCATTCAACCAATTCATTCAGAAACGAGGCAAGTGACTGTCCTTATGAATCATTGACTCACTCGATTCGTTCAAAAACGTGGATTCATTCAGTAACGAAACACTGCTGTGTGTTACTTGGAGACACAAAACACTTCTGCTGTGGCTTTGATCGGAACTATTTAAATTAAGCAAAAAGTGTCAATATTTTGTCTAAAATCTAAGTCACTTAACTTTAACTTCTGGTTTATTGAAATACTATTGTATAAAATCAGTGTCACATTGCAATCGTGTTGATATTGATATTTGGGGAAACATCATGACCGTATAATGTTGCTTATCTAAATCATATTTTGTATTTTTATTTTTTTTCTACCGCAGTATGCATCTATAAATTTCTGTGAGTTGCTTTGTATGTGCCGTCTCTCTCACAAAGTCACTCAGGCTGTGCAAGCCTCATCTGGCATGACATAAATACATTATCAGTCGCTGTTTACACGGAATGCAATTAAAACTAGAATCATTCTCACGCGAAACGACATGTTTACACGTCACTGTTGCCAATTCTCACGAGACAAATAAGCAACTGCAGCTTCAAAAACAAGCCCAATATTTTATCATCATCGATATTTATTATCAATTACTTATTACCAATAAATGAGCCTGCAACATATTAAACTGAAACCACTCTTTTACCTGAAAAGCAAAAACAGAAGCTATTTTACAAAAATCAGCAAACTGCAACAAAATTGGGAACAAAACTCATCTCCAATCACCTGTGAGCAGAATAGGATTGGAGAGATGGAAAAGGAGAAAAAGGGGAGCTGTAACAGTCACATAGTTATAGCCTAAAATATATAGGGGTCATTCTATGGGAATTTACAGAAATATTACACTTGAAAAACACTCGGTTACAATTTTTTATATTTTAAAATGAAACAATGTGTTATTTGAACAATTAAACCTCCTTGAGCCATCAATGTGGCAATATTTGTTTTATAATAATTATAAAGAATTCCAAGCACCACAAAACTGCTCGTCCCCACAGCCATGTACAGAGGGAAAGTGCTTTATTTTGAGGTCAAAAACAGGTTAACCATAAAAATTTAAATAAAATAAATGTATACATAACCATCAAATAAATTACATAAAAAAACAAAATGCCAAATAAATACAGAAAAATTATATAAAAAAGAAATATTATATTAAATTATAATATATACAGTATCTAACAGAAGTATTTATTTAAGTAAATATTTTATTATATCTTTTCATGTGACAACACTGAAGAAATGACACTTTGCTACAATGTAAAGTAGTAAGTGTACAGCTTGTATAACAGTATAAATTTGCTGTCCACACACAGCAAACAGCCATTAATGTCTAAACCGCTGGCCACAAAAGTGAGTACACCCCCAAGTGAAAATGTCCAAATTGGGCTCAAAGTGTCAATATTTTGTGTGGCCACCATTATTTTCCAGCACTTCCTTAACCCTCTTGGGCATGGAGTTCACCAGAGCTTCACAGGTTGCCACTGGAGTCCTCCTCAACTCCTTCATGACGACATCACAGAGCTGGTGGATGTTAGAGACCTTGCGCTCCTCCACCTTCCGTTTAAGGATGCCCCACATATACTCAATAGGGTTTAGGTCTGGAAACATGCTTGGCCAGTCCATCACTTTTACCCTCAGCTTCTTTAGCAAGGCAGTGGTCGTCTTGGAGGTACGTTTGGGGTCATTATCATGTTGGAATACTGCTCTGCGGCCCAGTTTCCGAAGGGAGGGGATCATGCTCTGCTTCAGTGTGTCACAGTACATGTTGGCATTCGTGGTTCCCTCAATGAACTGTAGCTCCCCAGTGCCGGCAGCACACATGCAGCCCCAGACTATGACACTCCCCCCACCATGCTTGACTGTAGGCAAGACACACTTGTCTTTGTACTTGCTTGACGCCATCTGAACCAAATAAGTTTATCTTGGTCTCATCAGACCACAGGACATGGTTCCAGTAATCCATGTCCTTAGTCTGCTTGTCTTCAGCAAACTGTTTGCGGGCTTTCTTGTGCATCATCTTTAGAAGAGGCTTCCTTCTGGGACGACAGCCATGCAGACCAATTTGATGCAGTGTGCGGCGTATGGTCTGAGCACTGACAGGCTGACCCCCCACCCCTTCAACCTCTGCAGCAATCCTGGTAGCACTCATACGTCTATTTCCCAAACACAACCTCTGGAAATGACACAAAGCATATGCACTCAACTTCTTTGGTCAACCATGGCGAGGCCTGTTCTGAGTGGAACCGCTCAGGTTAAACTGCTGTATGGTCTTGGCCACCGTGCTGCAGCTCAGTTTCAGGGTCTTGGCAATCTTCTTATAGCCCTAGCCATCTTTATGTAGAGCAAAAATTCTTTTTTTCAGATCATCAGAGAGTTCTTTACCATGAGGTGCCATGTTGAACTTCCAGTGACCAGTATGAGAGAGTGAGAGCGATGACACCAAATTTAACACACCTGCTCCCCATTCACACCTGAAACCTTGTAACACTAACAAGTCACATGACACCGGGGAGAGAAAATGGCTAATTAGGCCCAATTTGGACATTTTCACTTAGAGGTATACTCACTTTTGTGGCCAGCGGTTTAGACATTAATGGCTGTGTGTTGAGTTATTTTGAGGGGACAGCAAATTTACAGTGTTATACAAGCTGTACACTCACTACTTTACGTTGTAGCAAAGTGTCATTTCTTCAGTATTGTCCCATGAAAAGATATAATAAAAAAACCCACAACAAATTCCTCATGTGTTTGCGCATGCCTGGCGAATAAAGCCAATTCTGATAAAATATTTACAAAAATGTGAGGGGTGTACTTACTTCTGTGAGATAATGTATTATATTAAAAAATAAAATATTATATTATATAATATTATTAAAAATTGTTATAAAAAAAGATTTTAAAAATCATTAAGCTGTCATTTATTTGTATTTATGAAGTCAAAAGGTAATCTAATAATGTGGTCAAAGTTTAAATGTTAAAAAAAAGAAATACATTAAGACATCTTGCCATACCAGGCTATTCGAACCAAATGTATTTACTCTTAGTATTGGGATATGACTACTTTTTTTTTATTATAGCCCGACGCCCGTGATAATTAATACATTACAAAAACATTGTAAAAATTAGGCTAAAAGAAAGTCATCCCACTCCTCTATGTCTGTCATCGCTTGGATTACAGGGTCACGTGCCTTCTTTTTGAATGTGATTTTTGTCCAATGAGGGGGTGGAACATATGGCAAATTACACTACGGCATTTATATTATTGCACTGGTTGGCTATTAACTGCAAGCAGACAGAGTGTCAATCAATGCATCGGAGAATATGGTGAACATAAATAAAGAAACGAAGTTGCTTGTCAGACTTCCCTAACAAGCAACCATATTTTTTAAAAATAAGCCCAAAAAACCGCAACCAGGGATTTTTTCACGCAACTTTACAAAAAAAAGAAGGCCAAATTCGCAGACTTGGCAACTGTGCTACGCAACTGTGAGCGTGCATGTGGCTGTGACATCATTGCCTGCGCAGCTGGCAATAAAAGGATCGGATCGGAATTGGCACGACGTGAGACTGACCGGCCGGTCACCGGTCATGTGAAAAATCGGCTGATTCCGATCACTGGCCGGTCAATCGGTGCATCTTTAATAATAACATTTGGTTAACTAATGTGAAATTTAGTTCAGGTATTAGTAGTTAATGTTGGCCAGTAGCCTATTGAGAAAATAAAATTGAATGTTAGCTAGGTTAAACAACCTTTTTTTGTATTTGTGTTTTAAAGGCAACTGCATTGCAGCTTCAAGAAAGCCATGAGCATGCCAGCCACCCTGAGACTGATGGTCTCTCATGGTTCCCTCTCAAGCTTTCATGAGACATCACGGAGAAATTCTCCGTTATGGGAACTCCTTCCCTTCCAACCTTTCCTGAAGTCCTATTGGCTCACGTCAGTCCAAATGACTGGCCAATTGTCTCGAAGTATGCAAATACTGACGAGCTGAGAGGCAGTATAAAATGCGGTGCACGCGACAATTCCATCAGAATCTTCTCCTTCACTTTGCTGAACAACCTAGATTATGGCTTATAGCTATTACAGCTCACAGTTGAGGTTCGCCCATCAGAGGGCAGTGCCTGTAGGGGTGCTTCTCTGCAGCGTTCAGGTGAGTATGACATTTTTCTTCAGAGGAGTCCGTCTGCCCTCTATCAGTGGTGGACCTTAAGGACTCTGGTGATGAGCTCATGCCGACTAAATGTCCGCATTCCTATCACCCATCGAACCATCAGCCCGGCTTCTCACGTCCGGTTATTAAGAGAACAACTGTTTTTATTTGAGAGGTTTGTGTATTCTATATGAGGTTTGCCTTTTAAAAGTGTTTCATTTCGACTACTTGTTTTTCAGAGAAGACATTTCTGTCACTAACAAAGTGGATGGTGAGCAAAGATGGTGGCCACGTTTTGGAGCAGCACCTGGGTTTTGCAGATGGCCATGTATTCTTTGCCTGCTTGTCTTTTGCAGAGTAAAAGTAAAATGAATTCTATATAAAAATTATAAAATCTAATGAAATCTATATTAAAATGAATGAATTACAGTAGTATACTGATGAATTCGATTTTTTTTACTGTAATTTACTGTAAAACAGTAGAGTTTGCAACTGTAAATAAAACACAGTTTGCTACTGTTAATCTTAATTACAGTAAAAACCCTTTGAAATGTCTAACAGTGTACAGCCTACACTAGAAAAGCAATGAGTGACATGCTGGCAGAAGTGCAGCATCAGCATTTAGGAGAGACAGAAACATCACATCAGACACTCAAATAAACCTCATACACAAAGACAATTATTTAATGTGCTGGTTCACCGTGTGCCTGCTGACTGGTATATTTATGCAGCCGGTGGAGAGGAGGAAGGGGGAATTTTGTAGTGATCGTGGCTGTATGTAAATCAATAAAGTCAAGGCTAATATATATATATATATATATATATATATATATACACACACACACACTGAGCAGGATTATAATCTCTTAACACCCTTGCTGTCTGCATAGCAAAGTCTAGTGATTCTGTTATACCACCTCTCCCTATTCAGAAGGTTAGGGTTCCTTTTCAGAAACTAGGAAATTAAGAAAGCTGTAATCTAGTATAATGCATGCATCAATTGTTGGATATAGTCTAGATATTGAAAATCTGGCAGGTATAAATAAACTGATATTTACTTCCATATTATCGTCAATAACTAATAAAAGGACAATATAAAATTATAATTTAGTGTGAGTACATAAAAAAAAAAAAAAAAAAAACAAGGATATCAAAATAGAATTTTCTGAATTCGTCACCAATGTCAATAAATCACAGAAAAACTATTACACACCTAAAAAAAAAGAAAAAGAAAGAAAAACTCAAACTCATTAAAGATAAGTAACTAATTGCAAGAAACAGGACAAAAAGAAAATAAATAAATAAGAAATACTACATACATTGTATAAATTAATCATTAACACTGCATAGTTTTCACTGTGTGAATTAAATGTATTTTTTTTTTAAGTTACAAAAATTATTCAGTCGAGTAGCGGGTGTGTGTGTGTGAGTGAGTATGTATATGCATGTATGTAGTCATTGCCAAAAATATTGGCACCCTTGGTAAATATGATCAAAGAAGGCTGTGAAAATTAATCTGCATTGTTAAGCCTTTTGATCTTTTATTATTTTATTCAATACTTTTTGAAATCTCCATTTGCCAGTTTAACAGCTCTAAAGTTTCTCCTATAATGCCTGAAGAGGTTAGAGAACACCTGACAAGAGATCAGAGATCATTCCTTCATCCAGAATCACTCCAGACCCCCGAGCAAGAATTTTTCTTGAAACCCTCCCAAACAACATGTGGTGATGTAGGGGCTGTTTGACAATTTTTTTTTTAAGGTTTTCTGACCCCGAGATTCAACTAATCTCTGCAGTTCTCCAGCTGTGGTCCTTGGAGAGTCTTTAGCCGCTCAAACTCTCCTTCTCACCGTGCATTAGGACAATACAGACACACGTCCTCTTCCAGGCAGTTTTGTAACATTTTATGTTGATTGGAAATTCTTAATTATTGCCCTGATGGTGGAAATGGGAATTTTCACTGCTCTAGCTCTTTTCTTAAAGCCACTTCACTAATTTGTGAAGCTCAATTATCTTTTGCTGCACATCAGAACTATATTCTTTGGTTTTTCTCATTGTGATGGATGATTAAGGGAATTTGGGCTTTGTTTTCCCTCTTATTTATATTTCTGTGAAACAGGAAGCCATGGCTGAAGTGCTCAAAATTGTGAATATGAATGGGACTATACTTCAGCGATATTTTACTCATAAGAATTTCTAGGGGTACCAATAATTGTCCAACGTGTATTTGAGAAAAACATTTATTTCATAATGATATTTCCCCTCCATTTAAATTATTATTATCCAATGAAAGGTTAGATTTTTGTGATTTAAAAAAAAAATAAAAGATCAAAAGGATTAACAATGCAGATCAATTTTCACAGCCTTCTTTGATCATATTTACCAAGGGTGCCAATATTTTTGGCCATGACATATATATATATACATATATATATATATATATATACACATATACATATACATATATATATATATATATATATATATATATATATATATATATATATATATATATATATATAGCATCCCTATTACAAAACAACTGACTTTGAATGTATTTGTGGAATTTGTTTGTATTTAACAGTCAAAGTAACCACTGTTTATGAGACCAAAGTGGCAAAAAATGCAAATCACAGCCATAAGATCAAACTGATGTGAGCTGAAAAGCTGAAAAACATTCATCAAAATGACAAACTAACCTCCTTTAGCTTCCAGTTACTTTGACATTGATGTACACAGTTATTCCCCAGAGGTTAAAAATCACAAACTCTCAGTTCAGCTTTGTTTAGTTGGAGACTTTTTATTTATTTATTTATTTTAAATGACATATCTAGCCTAAGCTTTTTGTCTTTCAAAGCCTTGCCAATACCTAAAGGCCTTGGGGAAGTTATGGGCAGCGGTCTTACTTCAGTATACCATCATAAAATCACCAGTCTAAACCCTCATTCATGAATAACTGGGATTCTATATCCATTGTGCCTTTGAGCTAGACATTTGAGTCTGGGTTGCTCCAGAGGGACTGTGCCATAGATGATGTACTCCAAGTCACATTGGATAGGAAAGTGACTGCTAATGTAAGGTAATGCAATGCAAATACACTGCTTATTCTGACTATGACATCACTTCAACTCATGTGTGTGAGGGCCAGTGACACTGCAGGAACAGTACAGAGATTACTTCACTTTTTCAGCGAAAGAAGTGATAAAAGGCAGACTGATCCAGGAAGAGATCTGCATATCGGTATTAGTCACAAGACTCACGCTGACTAGGCTCAAGTCATATGGTGATGTGTGACTCCCCATGAATCTCCTGCATTGTTAAATATTCATTCACTCGTAAGCCTCTCTGCCTCTGCGGAGGGGAATGAGAGCGGCTGTGGACTCACCTTGGAGAGATTAGCTCCAGGGCTCATTCTGTTCCACCTCTGGCATGATGCTCCACTGCGGCTTAAACCGCTAATCCCAATAGGCAAAACACACTAAGTGTACCCCCCCCACACACACACACACTTGCTGCACTGCTCTCTTTCAAACAATACACTGCTTTCAGCCACAGACAACTGTTTTCATGCACACCACCCCACATGTGTCTGAACATACAGTTGAGTCCCTGAGTTAATGTCAGACACCAAACAAAACAGCATTCAGGGATAACTGAGAACACCAAGGCTTGTTATATGCAAACTATCCAGCAGTTAAATACAACACACTGTCTCTTTTCAAGAGAAGGGACAGGGGACTACTTGGGCCAGAATGAATAGTACCTACTGAACAAAACCCTCCTGAGACACACAAAATAAATGTTGTGTTGCACTGGAGTTCATATAGGGAGTCTGTGTACACAGGAAAGTAGAAAGTTGTGTATATCACGTGACCCTTGTATCTTTGTTATATATAGTTTAGGGATCCACAATATATCTGTATCGTGCTGATGAATGTTATTGGTTGAAAATGGATGTACACTACAGTTAAACAGTGGAGTCAGTTACAATTGTTAATGTTTTTGGAAGAAATCTCTTCACCAAGGCTGCATTTATTTGCTTACAAAAAAAATAAAAAAAATAAATTATATTGTAAATATTATCACAAATGAAAATAACTTTTCTGTTTTAATATGGTTTAAAATTTAATATTCATTTATATATTCTCTCTAATATAAATCTGTCATCTACCACATACATAAACTTTAAAAACATTAATAATTTAAATAACCCTGCTAAATGTAATCTTAACAAAGCTCAAAATGAACAACCATTTTAATACTGTACATTACAGTGTTGTGAAGCTTATATCAGCAACAGTGTCAGCCAGACTTTTAATATTGGTGCATCCCTAAAATAAATTTGCTAATTTGATTTCAGAAACAATAAAAGAGTAGTACCCTAACATATTAATATGAAGGCAACTGATCTAAGGGCAGCTTATTTACAATTCATGATGTCTGTCTGCTCAAGGTTTATTAAATGCAAAAGATTCTCCACCCCTCTCAGTAACACATCTTCAAATTAATTATAACTGCAAATTTCTTTCACTTGAAGTTATCAGACATTCTCATGTAGCACTTACAGACAAATTAATATATACAGCATCATTCAATAAGCATTTTAACCTTATTATACAATTAAAATCAGTATCCAAACATAATAAGGCTGATTCATGAATAATGGATTTAAAGAAAAGCACTCCATCACATGTGACAAATGGCCACTTCATATGCTGTGCCACACTCAGAGATCCTGTTAGGCACCTAAACATCAACTTGACTCACACTTTGGCCTCCCAGAACCCCTTTCACAATAGATGACCTTCATCAAGTTTACAATGGCTTCAAAAGAGACCTTTGATGTCCAAAGAGAGAAAGAGCCCTGTGAGCTCCTGCAAACAAAGCCCCTTGTTCACACCTGATACTAACATCCATCTATGATAATCCATATGAGATGGACTGCTATTTACACGTTTAAGAAGAGTCTTTGCACTAATATATGATGTAGTCACATGGATTTCTGACTAGATCCGAATATGGTTTATGTACTCGGATCACACAACATTTGGACAGTTTTCCACAATGACTATTTAATGTAGAATCCACTCACTGATAACAGCACTTCCTTTGTAAGCTGCTGTCTTCCTTTAGTCTCACTTCATGTGAAGACACAGAGAAAGAGTGAAAATAAAAGAACGCTTGGGATGTGTTATTTTTAGGCTGCTGAACACTCCTTCACACACATGCAGGCAGGAAGAAAGCAGATGGTTATGTGGACTTGCGTGTGTGTTTTGGTGCGTTCTTTTGTCACGACACAAAGGAATACACTAGTGCTTATGCACGTGTGTTTGTACAGTTTGTACAGTATGGTAATCTGCACTTGAGCAGTCATTTTTGTTCTGTGCTTACTCTTATCTTGACACGCATGCATTCTTGAAAACAGATTTACAAAATCATCCAAACAAATGTTGTCTAAGATGTGTACTAACTCAAAACCAAACGCTCAATGTGAGGGAGCCGTCAACTAGCTTTCAACATTCAATCACAGGAACACACAGACAGATCCGTCTCGTCGTAGGAAAGATTATGTCATTGGGCTTAGCAGGCTCAGGTCTTCCTGTCCTTTGGCTCTTGTTTTCACATAGCAGGGTCAGAAGGGAACACTACTGCCGACAAAAGGGAGGTTGCGATAAAAGGCGGCAAAATGGATTTGTGTAGTGGCATCACAATCTCTTACATGGCCTAATAAAACAAGACTACTCGTTTGTATGCTAGTTATTTAATTCTGTTGATTATTCTTTCACAAAATACTGAGATAGGCTTGTATGCTTATCTTTACTGATTGGTCTTCATGAATTAATACTGGTTGAATTAATATAGATTAGGGCTGCACGATTATGACAAAAATCATAATTGTCGATTATTCCCTTGAAATTAAATTATATATATATATATAAAAAAAGGCTGAAAACACTCTTCCTGAACTCTTATTGCTTTTCTATAGCACTGAGCCTCATATGGTCAACTATACATTGGTTTGGTTTCTTCTTAAAACAAAAAAAGGTAAAATTATGCATGGTATAATGTTATACTAAAACTAAAATTTAAAAAAAAAGAAAAAAATGGTTTACTAAAACTATATATTTAATTTATAATTAAACAGACAAAATTTCAAATTACAGTAACATTTTATATTATCAGGACTCCAAACTAACATTCGAGAGCAGTGGCAACAGCACCTGATTTGATAGCACTGAACGTGTAATAATAATATTACAAGTTTTGTCTCTTAGAAATGCAACAGAAATAGAACAGGAGCTTGAGTTCAGAGTAGCAGGAGCTTGAGTTGGGATACAGATGTACATTTATTTTTATTAACAAAAACAGTACAATTGTGAAAACTGTAACAGCCTCATCTTTTATACATTTGTAGGTCATAACCAAAAGTACAGCATCTCATTACCATGGTAAAAAAGTAGCCTAACTATATGGTTTCCATGGTGTTTGTATTGAAAAACAGTAACCTACAGACATTCAGTCAATTCCAGATCCACATCAACTGATAGAATAATTAACAAAATAATGGAATTATATTTCATTACTACTTTAACATATTTAGTATATTACTAATATAATAATACCCAATATGAATATCCTACTTTTCTGCCACTGTATTGTTACCATTAGTGTTACTACAGTAAAACTATGGTAAATGTGGATGATTTGTGGATTAAAACGTCTTCTAACTGGATCGTGGTTGCACTGTTTCTGCATCAGTGTTGATGAGAATAACAGCTCCGATTTGTTTGGCTTTAAACTAGTTTAAATTAAAGAGACTGGAGAACTCTGCACTGAACTCGAGTGCTTCTTACTGGATTTCACAGCGCTATTTAGTGCGTGATCGCGACTGGTCACTGTAATAAATGCATGCCCTCTAAGCTTGCGTTGCGCTGTTTTCTTTTGAGGCGAGCGGATAAAAGGTCAGTGTGGCGAGCAGTTCAAACGAGTACCGCTATTTTGTTCCGCTTTTGACACGTTTGGCGTTTAACATATCTATCATGCG
This sequence comes from Acrossocheilus fasciatus, assembly GCA_036784905.1. Classification (NCBI taxonomy): domain Eukaryota; kingdom Metazoa; phylum Chordata; class Actinopteri; order Cypriniformes; family Cyprinidae; genus Acrossocheilus; species Acrossocheilus fasciatus. The sequence continues at coordinate 17,058,185 of CM071944.1, forward strand.
CAACAGAGTGACAACATTATCAGTTAGACAAAGTGTCTTTTATCCAGTGTGTTTGAGTTTGTTAAACCCCGCGCTGCAAACACATCACCCATAATCGTAATCGCGATTAGAAATTCGATTAATTGTGCAGCCCTAAATAGTTAAATTAAAGCTTTGTTGAAAGGCATCTGTAGAACGTTGCTAAAAAATAAAAAATTAAAAAGACATATGCCTTGGCTTATATAAACAAAGGAAAAATGTTTTCACACTAATGCACTTACAAATGGAAGCCCATTGGGGGGGATGTTTAAAAGGCAGCAAATAAATGTTAAAATTAATGCGTCGCTGGTCATTTGCATAAAGTTAAGCTCTGCTTAACTTTGATTCTTTGCCACGGGTATCTTTTGCTTGTGTCAACGAAAAGTGCCAACTCTTGTTAAAAATGAATAATATCCCGTCACTTTGCTGCTGCAAATTGCTGTCAGTATGAGCAAGCCTTTACACTGTTTAAAAAAAAAAAAAAAAAAAAAACTGTACAGATCAAGTTATTTTTCAAATGAATAATTCATGTAAGAATGTTAACAAAAACAAGAGCTTTCCATTTCTGCTTTTAAACCTTATGATAAATATGCACCAAAGGCTTTCATGGGGAGAGGCTGTACATGTTTATCATTTTTATTCAAACTGAGGTACGAGTTGAAAATATTTTCTGTGGTAATCGACATCATGTTACAGATGTTGCAGAGGTTAACTTGTATCAAACCTGCAATAATTCTTTCATGAAGACCCAGTGCAATTTCATCAGTTTCTCTCTTTCAGAGACTGAAAAAATTAACCTTTCTAAAATCCCTATAGTGAATTAAAGACTACAAAAAAGGTTTGTGTCAGATGAAATCTTTAGATTAAATATAGAGGGGAATTTAGAGTGGCAGCTATATTAAAGTTACTACAGTAAGTTAATTTAATTTACTACTGAGATATAATGTCATGAAGCTGTCAGACAGTGTCTGTCATCAGAATGGTGCAAATCATATCCTGTGTAAATGTTGACTGGGCATATTACCACACTGCCTCAGGTGCAATTATATGGCACCAGTAGTACCATCCAAGAACAGAACGATGCTAAAGACACGCTCACAAACCACAGAAACTGGAAGCTTTCTGTCAGCGGGCTGCTTGCCAGACCCCAAAGATCTAAGCCTGATCAATTTGCCTCCGCATTGCCTGGAGCGCTGAATCACCAGGGGTCTCTATCATTCTGTATTTCTTTGTGAAAAGTATAACCTCAGGTAGAACAATCCAGGGTCATTCCTAAAGAAAAAAAGACTCAATTTTCACAGAACACAAGATCTGTGAAGCTCCTTTCCCCTCATAAATGCTCAGACGACGAGTATTAAACTAGAACAAGACATCCAGTTTTCCAGAATCAACAAATGAGCAGAAAAGAAGACTTGGCTGACCTGCCGTGAGCATGGAAGTCCAGGTGCAGGAACTGGTCCTGGTGAGACAGAGCTCTCTTAGCCCTCTGGTGCTTGCTGTGTAAGACGTCTGTGTCATAGGACAGGCCTTCGTAATGTCGAATGTACTTGCTCAGGGGTTTCCCATACTGACCTACGAAATAAAAGAAGGAAGAGAGAGAAAGACAGATGAAACTCAGGGACAGGTTGTGATCTGACTAGCTATTATTGAACACAAGACTTGATGCAGAAGGTTAACAGGCAAACTGTGGTGACAGAGTGGGCATAAACCTCTGTGACTGTTGGAATTACACTTTGAGCTGAAACATGATGACTCATTATCCGTAAATTACAAGGCTTAGCCCTGTTTCACACATCCTGTGTCTGCACTGTGTAAGCGAATCAGCATTACAGCAGGGCACTGAGCTTTCAAACCAACAGAGTTTCTGCTGCGTAACACATCTCTATGGGGGCTATTTTAACCAGATGGGTGATTGGACACATGCCCAGGGCACCATGTCAGGGATGGGCACCACGTAGTGCCAAAAACAAACAAACATGTGGATTTCCAGTTCATCACACTGAATTTATCCTTAAAACATCCATAAATTATAAGACAGTTACTGGGATCCGGCCAAACTTGAAAGAAAATGGCAAACAACAACTCAGTCAGTAGTATTTGGCCAGCAATGTCACTGTCCAGCAAAAGTGGTTATGAATTTATTGCTGTCTTGGAGCTTCTTTTCCATCCGTTTTTGCATTTTTAAAATATATAAAAATAACTTTATAATATTTATAATATTTTAAAATAAAAGAAATTAATAAAAAGCACAGCAAAATAGGTTAAACATATACTACAATCTGTAAATATGGACATGAATATGTGTGGCTTTTTTGAAGCTGGCCTTATACTGTCATTAATAAGAGGAGCAGAGAACATAGAGAGAAAAAAAAACAACTAACTATACTGTCATGTTTCATGAGGGCACTTATATTTTCCACTTCTAATGTGGGAAAGTACAGTATTTATGTTTTTTCCCTCCCATCCTTCCTCAGACTCAAAAAGCAACTTCCTGGCACAGTAGCATTTATGCTAAGAATAGCCTGACCTTAGCAGGGAGCGTTTACTTTGTCACGACACTATAGTATCTGCACCAACAACAGTTGTACACGCGAATTGCCCACAGCGATCCATACATTTAATCTCACGAACAGCTTTTCTAGTCCCTTTCCTTCACAAGCCTGAAATCTTGACAGGATGATGACAGTTATATACTCTGCTTATTTTGGAGAAGGCAATGTAGTCTGACAATGTATAAAAGAGTCTATAAGACAGTATGACTACTAAGACACTCCAATCTCTGGCTGACGTATTTTGAGAGGAAGAACTTTGACACTGGCTTTCCATCAGTCAACACAACCTACAGAGAACCAACCTTTCCTGTTTTGAATCTAACTCTACCTCCCCTGGGCTCCAATCATGTCTGCTATGACAATAAGCCTCAAGCACCAAAATGGCTTGAATAGAGCGGTTCCTTTCACTCTGAGAACAGAATAACGGCTGTGCAAGTGGGCCGACAGCACTGACGGGTCACGTCTGGAGACGGTCTGAACCGATTTATGCCTCTGTATAACAAAAACTGAATGTCACAGGGCAATAACTCCTGCAATCTAGTGTTCAAGTGTTGGCCCAGAGCTCTGTAATGCTGCATGTTCTATCGAGAAGCGTTTTTTTTCCCCTCCTCAATTGTTTCTCAACTGCTTTCAAAAGCTTACCAGAGCACACTGAGAACACAGCAAGTTCACAAAAATGCTTTAACATTAATTATAATTCCATCTGCCAGAGGCTACTAGTTAAAAGTGTACTGCAACCAAAAATGAAAATTCTGGTATCGAGTACCAAGCCAAAAAAACAAAAACAAATTAAATTTCAAACTGTTCCTTACATAGAGGTACAAACACATTAATTGTTTGACAAGTTGTCATGGGTGAAAACCAGTCATTTCAACAGGAATCAACACAATCTGAATTTCTGTGTGAGAGTGAAAGATTTCACTGCATTGTACCGCATTGACCAACAGAAAGCTGCTTAGTTTGATGTGAAGCTGTGCTTCGTACACAGCTGCACTACTGACAATAGACAATGTGGTTACACCTTAAGAATAATACAGTGCACGAGTCTATGGAAAAATGCTTTTTTGTCTGTTTTAGAGCTTTACATGCCACTATTGCTTTGATTGTACAGAAAAAAAGAGCACCTTTAACATCCTTCAGTGTTCTCCTTTTGTGCCCCACAAGAGGGTAAGTAAAAGAAGACTGAATTTTAATTTTATGGAGAACTATCCCTTTAACAATGAAATACTATAAAATATTTGACCATCACAGAAGAATAAAACATGCATATTTGCAACACTATCAACACTTTCACACTTCTCAATGGCTGATACATTTCAGAAGCAGAAGAAATGAAATTCCCGCATGGCATTCTGCCATCCACCAAGTGTCATTTTAAGAGAAAAATCAGTGTCTTTCCTAAGAAACACAACAAATAAGAAGTAAACAGCAGGGCAGCTTTCTCAGCAAACAGGTTCTGTTTATCTCCTAATGAATGAATTTTGACAGAAGTTGGGAAACACCTGACCTGATGGTTTGCAGCTGATACTCAGCTTTAATCATAAAACACTAATCGCAAGATGACACTTTTCCTATTCTTAACAGATGCTCAGGTTGTGAGATAAAACAGTAATAAAAGAAAATCAAAAAACAAGGCCAGAAACAAACTGCACAATTGGCAGAGAGTGAGTGGGAGGAAGGCTGAAAAAGAGAGTGTGTGTGTGTGTGTGTGTGTGTGTGTGTGTGTGTGTGTCTATTGGCTGGGAGTAACAGTGCAGACTGTTTGTCCACCTGTACAGCAGTGATAAAATCCTCCTCTCATCTTGCTGTGGAGAGAGAGAGCAGAAATCAGGAGCAATACTGCCTCAGAGGAGCAGAACGCTCCAACACTCATTCCAATTCCACACACATTAGTGCTCCACCTCCCTAACTCTCCTATACCTCACTCTCAAGGCAAACTCTTTTTTTTCCCCCCAGCGTTCCTCTCTTTTTAGCCCTTTACATTCAATGCACTGTGCAGACTGAAAAAAGGTTCAATGAACTGCTTGATTACATGACTTCATGCCAGCAGTTACCTTCACGGTTTAGTAGGTTGGCACAGTTAACAGTCCTGTCTGGAGCGCTAAATATGGTTAAGGTTAGACAGTTTGCTTATGAAGATACATTAGATATTCTACTGACATTTTTAGGACTCACAATTGAATTTTAACAGTACATTTTATAGATAGATGCTATATGAACTAGTCAGTGCATAATTAGCTACTTTCACACAAGAATCTCACTATAATCACAACAATGACAACACATTCAAACATCAGTACCAATATTCTGTAAAAACTATTCTGTAAAAAAGTCACTTAATAGAACTGACCTTCACACAGCTGCGTCGCTGAGCTTCTGTACGATTTGACTACTTTTCTTACCACAATCTAATCACGATTATTGAGTCACATGTCAAAGGCTTATAACTAAATGGCATAGAGCTCCTTCAGAGCTTTGTGATTGCCTCAGAGTTTTTCGGTCAAAGCGTCCTAACCTCAAAAAGACGTGAACTGCAGCATTCATTTGCTAACAGATGACGTCCACAAATCCTAAAAGAAACCATTAAAGTTTTTTGAACTGCTGTCAGCCTATAATGCCTTAAAATAGTGTCTATGTAAGTAGGCAGCTCACAAACTTTAGAAGATAATATGTTGAGTGCACAAGACACTAAGTAAAATTATTTAAATGTACAGCTTGTTTCAAGGTTGGCTTGAATGATATCGTTTCACATGTCTTAAGAGACAAGGGCACTTATATCTATGGACTAATAGACAACTGTCTCATTTTGGCCTTGTTTCCATGGCAACTTGGCACTTTGCTTTTTAAAAAATGAGTAATTTGCCCGCTCATCTTTAGCCCTGTTACCTGGAACTAGAGTCAGTCAGTGAACCATAGCTGAGAAGTATAAAAGGTGTAATGACAGGGAAGTGATGTTTTATCAGAAGCAAATGGGGCAATTTTGCTCTGTTATCTAAGGCAGAGAGGTGAGTCGGTCCACTACAGATCAGTATTTTCTGCTCCACTATTCAGTGGTGAAGCTGACTCTACAGCACAATATCAAAAAAAAAATAAAAAATTTAAAAAAAGAATAATTTACACTAGTAAAAATTTGTTAATGATTACTAGTACTATTATGTATTTCTCTTCCAGTGTCTTTGTGGATGAACACAACAACATAAACAAGTACGAAATACAAATGAAGATTAAAATTAGTATAATTACTGACTGTTTTTTTATAATGACAGACTCTGTATATCAGGAGGAGGATGCGACAAGGGAACTGGGTAAAGCATTAAGTATGACGTTTAGGTTGACAACGCAAATTCTTCATTTAGATCACTTCCACTGCAGTGGACAAATACGAGTTATAGGTCTGTCCAGGATAGGCCTGTACAGACGTATTTATAGATGACAATATATATAGTTCAGGGTAAATGAGAAACTCGGAGGCTTTTCAGAATGCATAGACACACAGAGAAAGGCGTGACTGTGAAAGGAGGGTAGACACTGAGCTCTTTTGTTCAGGCACAAACAATAGATGCCTCATTTCTGCCTAAATTACGCCACATGTGAGGACAAAAGTTCCGGACTCCCACACAAAGATAACAGCAGAGCTGTCAGAAGTAACACACGACACCACTGGATGAGAAGAGCGGAGGGCCTGAACACTACTGATGATGGAAAAGTTTAGTTGTCGAAAATAGCAGTGAACGGCAAACTGAAAGTTATTTACATGTTTTTATATTCTACATCCACAGTACTTGCAACAGCCTGTGATTACACATCTTTTATTGCAGCCACCTTCGCATCATATCTATAATCAGCTGAACTCTGTTTTGTTAAACTGAGGTGCTCTCAATTGACATCCAGATGGGAAATGCTCAAAACTTCAGTTTCTTGTTTGACAAATAAGCAAATTTATTTTTAACGGTTACTGCCACCATAATAGACTGAAAAAATTGGTTTAGAAACAATCTTCAGTCAGAAATTGCAAGTAAATTTCACAAATAATTACAAAGAAATGGCAAGTAACACATTGAATAGAGGAGAAATTTCAAAGCAGAAGGACTGAAATAGTATTTTCTTTTAAAATGCATAATCTTGGACCAAAACAGCATAGCATATATCATTCAACAATTTGGGCTTGATAAGAAGAAATACAATTTTGCAACAATTTAATTTTTTTTTACTGCAACTTCTGATCAATTGAACGTGCCCTTGCTAAATAAAGAGTATTGATTGCTTTTAAAAACAACAAATTAAATCACTTTGATTGTTACAAAGAAAGTCTTATCACTTTTGGAACCAGTTCGAGGCACCAGAGATGTTTATGTTCAAGTCCTAATTTTATTAACATTCATCAACACAAAATGTAAATCATGAACATGTCTGTTCATATCACTACTCAAGTAGTGAATAAATAAATAAATAGACACAGCCAGTTTCCTCTCCACTGTTTGCACCAATAAAAAGGTCACTAAGAGCTTTGAGTTTTCTGTTCAGAACACAATGATGCACAACAACTATTTCTCAGCTCAGCCAACACAATAATACAAGAATAGTGAACTATTTAGAAGATTATCAGGCTGTGTGAATTTCATAATGCCACCAACACTACTGACTGAACAAATTTAATAGAGGACACAAGATGAATGCAGGGTGAAACATTCCACTGAAATTCACAATCAGTATGTCACTAAAATCTTTGTATATCCCTAAACACTAAAGCGTGAAGTTGAACTGGGTGGTACACAGTCAGAAAATTACAGGAAGTGGAAACAGCTTGCTGAATGATTTATTCTGCTAAGGCAGGGTTCACAGAGCATGTGTGAGGCGCCTGTGACCTTTATACTCGCGTTCCTTCAACCTACACCATAGAGATTACAGACAGGGCTCTGTGGAGAAACCACACTTATGACAAATGACAAATGCAAATCAGACTTACAGTTAAGACTTTCAAAGGGTATGAAGAGACAAGACAGAAACTAATACCCTGGGATTCAAAGCACAGAAAGAATTACAGGGCTTCTGGAATTGGATTGGTCTAGCTCAAGTAGCATTTTAATACCATCCTACAAAACCCTCTCTAAAAATGAAAAACGTTATCTCAAAATGTTCTTCATAAAGACCAACGCTGTATTTTGCCCAGTGCATCACAGCAATAAAGTTTGATTCAACCCCATGGGTGAACTACTGGCCAGACATGGTAGAAGATTTTGAACAAATCAGTTTTTGTCTTGTACCCAAGCTGTGGGCAGTTGTTGGTGGGTGTTTAATTGCATAGAGCAGGGCTTGCAAAATTTCAAAATCCCTGCCAGCCCTTCGGGCGGGTACTCTTCAGATTTTGGTAGCCAGAAAACTAATTTAACTAGCCCAAATAAAAAAAAAAGACAATTTTTAAAATATAGAAAATCAGATAAGTCTAAAATGTCAATCAAAAACATTTTCAATACACAAATATCAATGACGGTATTTTATTTCACCATTTACAGGGTATCTGCAGAATTTAAAAAAAAAAAAAAAAAGATTTATGAACCTTTTTAAGAGCTGCACAAGTAAAATGAACACTGTATGAGTGGGGTTGGACAATGTCTATGGTAACATTTTAAGCCATAAAATGACATGATTTACTGTTTAGATACAAGTTCACACACACACACACACACACACACACACACACACACACACACACACACACACACACAAATCTTATGGCATTTCAGCTTTTAAAACATTTTTAGGAAAAGGGACAAGTCAAATATATTATGTCTTAATTGTTTAGATTTTTAGAGGGCACATTTACTTCTTTCACATTTACAACTCTATGTTTGTTGCATAAAAACATGGATCGATATTTGCATTGATATGAGCATAAGTTAGGCACACTGGAAATGGAAATTCACTCTCTGAATATAGCGAATTCAGAGCAAATATATGTAGCAAATATAGTGGCTTCTCCAGTAATAGCTGTACTAGGGATGGCTCGACAACATAATTTTGGCTTCGGTACGATACCAGAATGTAATACCACGGTATCGATACTAAATCGATACCATAGGTGACACATATCCAGCCTCAAAAGATAAGTGAATTGAAAACTATTTTATTAAAATATTAATAAAAACAGATTCATATTTTAATACCTTTGTATCAAACTGTAACAAAAACCGACAGGCAACATAGGTTGCATTTTGATGTTGGAGAAAAAAAATATATATTTAAGAAAAAAAAGAAAATATACTCAAATCTTCTCATCTTTTCAGTGCAAACACATAGTGCAAATAAAATGTCTCAAAATGTAACAAAAACCTACCGGGAATATAAGTTACATTTTGACTGAGTGTGCAGGGGAAAAAACAAAAAAACAACTTAAGTAAGCAATTAATGCAACTCTTGTAAAGTGTTATTCTAACCGTCAAAGTAATATTCAAAATCACGTTATTATTTCTCTCTCTCTCAGATTGTTTTCAGACTTCAGCCTCAGATAGCCAAAGAAAAAGCATTAAGTATAAATCTCACTCTCTCGGCTGCTTCATATTAGCGGTCGGCAGCGCGGCAGAAACATTCCCTTCATATTATTGATACTAAAATTAATATAGCAAAACTCGTGTTTAATTCAAATTCAATTAATATTCGACTGTGTGAAATGCAAGTGCATATATTACGTGACCAAAACTTTACTGGTTCTAGCGTGTCACACGCACATTTGCGCTTACTGTATCGCATCTGTATGTGCGTTGATCAGTTGTAAATAAAAGTTCAAATTAAATCTGAATTTATGAATGATGCACTCACCTGTCGATATCTTAATTCTCTGAAAAGATCAGGACGAGCAAGCGACAAGTGCTTAAAAAGTTTGATGTGTTGCCTCCTGTGGCACAAGATTTATAGCAACGCTTGCATACAGGTGCAGAAAGGTCAGTTCGTTCACCTGTCATTTTTTTGACAAAGACATATCGGCATAATTTTTCATATCAGGCCGATGCAGATATTTACATTTAAAGCCATTATCGGACTGATATAGGAATCGGCCAATAATATCGTGCATTCTTAGTTTTTTCTTATGCCAAGATCTGGACTACACTTGCATGTTTAAGAGCTGGACTGAGTCACTGGTAAGATGTGCTCCTCTTCATTTCTGTCAAACTGAGAAAAATCCCCTTATTTTCAAGTAAGTGAGCCTGGGAACTCAGCAGCTGAATAATCTCCACACTTTACAAAGAGCTTAAGCGGACTGAAAGTGATACTGTGGCAAAAGGGACTGGCAATTTGTCCCTGGAACACAATTAAAGGTCTATCGGCTAGAATTATATTGGTTCCTTTCTCTAGTCAGAGTTGTTTACTCATCTCTAACAGAAAATACAGGTTCTGACCAGCCGAGCTTTCCAGTGGAGAGGGTGAAGTGTCCTGGAAAAAAAGGGTAAAAACCAAGTCAAATATACTTTTGAGGCGTGAGCTGTGAACGCCTGACTGGGTGTTATCATAAGGGCACAGGGCAGGGTGAGTGAAGAGAAGCTAACCTATCTCTTTGGTAAAGCTCAGAGTGAAAATGGTAAGAGGAACAGTAATCTGATTATATATGTAGCACTATTTATAGACAGACAAATGCCAATCACCTTCTTAAACAAGAAAAACTGCTGTAAAGAGATATTATTTAAGCTGGTACAATGTCTGTTGGATAATACTTATAGTTTACAAATTCAAAGTGCAATAACATTATGATCATCAGTTTATGATTGTGGAAACGTGAAAAGTACTTTATAAAGGGTTTTTAAGTTTTTTTTGTATTTAACATTAGCAGTATTTTTATTTCAATACTTAATATGTCTTAAATATGACAGTAGTGGTAGATGTAATGGCTGATGCCAAATTTTTTGTAGCCAACGCTCAAGGTAATGCCAATATCTATAATACAATTAAATGTGATAAGACGAAAACAAAATTCTCTCTCATATACTGTATATTTAAGGAATATCACACGAGCAAGAGTGCTGTTTTTTTGAATATCAGCTCAACCATGATTTGGCCACAGGCACAAGACTGCAGGTAATAAGAGTTGAGATGATATTCAGTAACCCATTTCATTTCCTGCTGGTTATGCACAGCTTTGATGTCTGCAGTCTGAAAGAACAGCAATGAAACCAAACAGAATGGAATGAAACTATGTCCTGAATTGGAGCAAATGTCGTAGGCTGTTCACACACATTATGTTGCACTCAACTGTGTTGGGTCTACATTGTTTTTCTACATCATTTCACATATGACGCAGCGCTCAGGTTAAAATAAGTTAAACTTTTGAAAAAATGCTTGCATGACTTTGTGTTTTGTCCATTCCGTTGCTCTAGCATTTTTAAACAAACAAAAAAAAAAAAAACATGCACTGTGTAAACCAGCCGCAAATCGATATTTATAAACAACATGCAAATAAAAGCATGCTCTGCTTTTCTTACATACTATATTTTCTTGTGCTGCATTATAAATAATACACAGTGAACTCAACTAACTGTATTGGCTCATTACACATTCTGATTGTTGACTGTCAGAATATCCTTAGAAGTGCAAGACCATCAAAATTACATTCTACATTCATTGCTGATTTGGTCCTCTCGGGACCAAAGGAAAAAAAACAAATCAGATAAGGGGCGAAAAAAGACAAAAGACAGTGCTGATTATATGACAAACTGCTCTGGCCTTCCTTTGACAGATAAAAACTAGGAGTGTTCCGATTGATTGGGTACCGATCACTATCGGCCGATAATCGCTTTAGGATGTTTGATCGGCAATCTCTAAAAAAAGCCGATCTCATAAACCGATCTCAAGCTGATGACATGCGTGCCAGAGGTTTGGCATAACATGTAGCGGCACCGTCTCAGTCTCTGTCCGGCGCTAAAGTTTATAAATCGCCTTTCTTTTTAATTCTTGCCAGTGTTTAACCATTCAGCACTCGCGCTCTCCTGGAGACTGTACACTCGAAGCTCACACACATAATGCCAGGTTCACACATACTCCGTTTGCAGTGCATATGCAGTGCATATTTTCTCCACTCTCATGTTAATGGATCTGAACGGTTGCATCCAGCAGTGCGTTCCAGGAGCGGTGAGTCTGCAGCAGTGCAGAGATCGTTTCCGCACTGAGTCTATCTTTGGTGTACTGCACACGCTGAATTAGGTAAATATGAACATGGATTGAGACAAAAAATGTAGTAATTACAACATAAATGCATATAATTAAAAGTCTACTGTGTTTCACGGTCAACACATATGGCTTTTTGCCTAGGTTTAAAGGAAAAGAGCACCTTTAAATAAACAAGGCAATAATAGATGGCACACGTGGAGGTGTAGGAAAACAAAGTTCTTTATGAACCATAGGATTGTTTGTAATAAAGATTCAAATGCAGTAGAGCTGACTGTTTTTGCCAGTCATAAGTTCATTTAGAATGTTTGTGAATAATGTGTTGCTCATATTAATTGCGTTTAAACAAGTCTATAAGCATTGTATTACTGTTAAAAAATAAATAAAAATAAATTCACAATGAAAAAGCATTTTCAGTAACAATGTTTGGATTTGAAATCAAAATAATGGATAAATGTTGTGTTTGTGGTAAACAGATGGATCATTAGTGGACTCCTGTGTGAAAATCAGGCTTGTGCTGTGTGTAAGCTTTTCTGCAACAATTGCACGATTGTAAAAACAAAAATGCACTGGATGATCAAATATTTAGTTTAGATAAATGTATATTTTTGAAAAATGTCAAAAAAAAAAAATCCTCTCTCACAAGAGTCACCTAAGAGGGGAATTCCCCCATTTTCAAAAATGAAATGCAAGCACTGAATAAACCTCTAAAAATCCTGATTGGAGTATCACTACAAATAATTTTACATGATAAAAAGAGCAGATACTGCTTTCTGTGATCGGCCTCAAAAATCCTGATTGGAGCACCCCTAATAAAAACAATTTAATATAACTACACACAGCACTCCATATCTTAAAAAAGCATTTGACCAATTGAATGATGCTACAAGTTAATTAACGCTGGCATTGGGAAAGTTTCATTTTACAGAAAATGGCACTGTCATATTCTGGGTGTAACACCAGATGTCATGATCAAAACCTTCTCGAGCTGGTAATGCCTCTTGGAATCACTTTAACAAGTAAATAAATTAGAATTTCAAACAATTCTGACTCTGAGTAATGGGCATCATTTGTGCTGACTGTGGGGGTTTGGGGAGATGGAAAGAGAAACCAGAGAGGGACACCCTGCAGCCTGAGAGGAAATGATACTAGATTTTTAAAAAAAAGTTATAATTTCTTGCGGGAGTGTCATTTTGGGTTGTTATCTCAAAACGCAGACAGCCACAAACACAGGATCGACTTTCTGTGAAAACATGAGTTCAGTTGACTGAATATGAGGTGATGTTCAGCATGTGCATGTGTTTTTGCTCGTTTTCAGCCAAAATAGAGGGCAGAACACAAAGCATTACTGCTTCGATTCATAATTTGGAGGTAGTATAAATCCGTTTTAGCGGTGATGTGAATTCACTGCATGGTAACTACTTTCCATGACATACTCCTTCAAGCCATGACAAAAATAACCAAAAACAACATTATGATGGACAAAACAAATATTTTTTAAACATAAAACCTCTACACCTCTAAAGCGACCCTACAACAAATGTAGTGCTAATAGCACTGGTCTGAGAGAGGAGGTTATCAGTCAACTCTGCTTTCAGTTATTTATTATTCATATCTAGCCTTTGGTAAAAATAGCACCAAAGTTAAACATAAAAAATGTGAAAATGCACAGCTTTTTTCAAGATGCAGCTTGCTCATTTTGCAGAAGCATGAGCAAGACAACCTTAGAGCCCCAGAGAAAAGAATACACTACCACAAACGTACCATATTTTAAATAAGCATTACTTAAACCTAATCTGAAAACAATACACATCTGAATTGTGAATAAACTCTTTGTTCTGTCAGACACTAACTGATACTTTTTCTTTAATTTCCATGTTCCATTCAAAAGCTTATCCTTATTACATGAAAGCCCACTGTTATCTGTGACTAGCATAAAAATTAGACAGTTAATTCTTCTCTGAGTTAGAAACTGCTTTTAGCGCTCACATCATTTACAACAAAAAATCAGCATCAAATGCAAGTTGTATTTACCAGCATGAGACAATTTTCACTGGTGACTGTTAATGCTAGACCATGGGCACATCATACAAGGCGGCGTCTTTGTGGGAGGATCCATCCAGTAAATTGAAGAAGTTGCTAACCACATGAAAACAACCAGAATCACATAATATTGCAATCTGGCTTACAAAAGCATTTGCATGTGTACGTAGTTGACTTGCTTTTCAACTGGCTGGATGCATGGGGGAGTATTCAAGTTGCTAAATAACAAGCAGTTTCATCACTGGGTGGTGTAATCTCCATCAACTTACCACATTACACACAGACACCATTTATCTACACCAGACAATACTACGTATGGAAATGGATCATATCTGTTACCTTCTGTCTTTATCCACTATGAAAGAAAACTCAAAAGGCTGATGGAAAACAGCTCACTGATGTTGATGATGTTGCAGGCGCACAGCATGTTTGAGCTGATATTTGAGCCAAAAGGGATGTCAGCAAAGCTCTTTATGTTTTCACAGCTGGCTAACAAAGCAACAAAATGCCACCTCAAAATGGATACTATACATAAAAAGGAGTTATGTGGCCCACATATTGAGAAATGAATTAAACTTGTTTATGATTCAACTAAGGGCGTGTTCACATTTGGCAGGTTTGATTAAATTAAAATGAACTGTTATTTAGTGATTCTGTTAGTGTGAACTGCCATTAGCTGGTAAAAACTGTCATACCACCATATGTACACATATACAAAATATACACCATAAAAGATGTCCAATCAGGTGACTGCGTCCTTATGCCTTTGGTATCTTAAGGTTCAGTGTTAAAAATGACAGTGTGAACGCTAAGCTGACCAGAACTAAAAGTATCATTTACTTTTTCATTTGGAAACAAAAGAGAAACCAACTCTAAGTGTAAACAAATCCTAAACCAGCTAGAAAATAAACTTGAATAAAGCCATGCGTGAATAAAAAAGTAAATCAATATTTCATGGGAGCTTAAATATTGTGCAAATAAAAATAATAATAATAAAAAAAAAAAAGGTAAATCTCAAAGATTGAGAATGTGAAACTCTAGGCAATCAGTGACCTCAAGGAGGAAAAATGGTGACAGACAGTGTATGTCTTTAGCCCAGGGCAACGAGGACTAGATGAGCACCAAATACTCAGGAAAACATAAAATCCCATAGCAACAAACTCAGTTGAGCCAAAACAGGTCCCTTAACAAAGCTGAACTGTTACTAATAAAGGAATGCACAGAATTTCATCCTGATAAATCAGGTCATTGCCCAATGGACTTTAGTAAGTATGAATCTTCAGCAGCCCCAGAAAGCTTGGCTGTGAAGTAACAGAAATTTAAAATACGAAGAAAGGAAGGAAGACCGATAGTGATAAAGACAGAGATACAATCTCAAAGCACTAAGTTACTCTAATGTCATCACTTCCTGTCAGACAGCAAGGAAGGAAGGCACCAGTGCGTTTGCTGCTTCAGAAGAGAACTTAACTTCACCTTATCGAAAGTGTACAACAATCCATGGTGAAATTCATTTCTTGAAGTGTCTGCAGCAGCTCTGTGACCACACAAAGCCATGCTTATCCAGCTATCTAAAGGGAGACTTGCAACAGACTTCTATTCCTAGTAAACAATGGTAATTATAGTTACTACAGACTAAGCCTGACCCAAACTACAACAGTCAGCTTAATACATTCTAGGAAGTTTTTTTTTTTTTTTTTTTTTTCTCTTTTTGATACATTTTGTTCAGCAATTTATGAAAACATGTACAAACTCTCTAATAAAAAAAGAAAAAGAAAGAAAAAGTGACCTAGACTACCAACAACACTCTTGTGTGGAAATAACAGGAAAGGTGTGTAGCGTCTTTCGTTTCGCCCGCATGTTTTTTCACCCTAACACCAACTCTCACAATCACTGCGCACTCCTGAAATAAAGCAAGAATGCAAATAGAACAGAAACGTATAATTTCAATGACTTTATTATCGGTCTCCACTCCTGATTACTTCACTCGTTAAGTTAGCTAGCCGGGCTGTCTTTGACAGCTAGCTAGGGCATTTATTGTCATTCTCCTGAAATATCCCACTCAAAGTCATTATGAAAACCCCTCACCGCACTGTCTATTAATAATGCTGTTATGTGAATAAACCTCATATTCCACGTGTTTAACTGTAAAAGTTGTGTATTTTAGTGTTTAGTTTCACTTCCGCACTCACGCTCATTCTCTCTCTGTTCACCCCTCCCGTACTAGCTCACTTCAGCTAAAACACAATCCGATTAACCGTCACTTTTTCCAGAATTGAAGCAAAACCCACTTACCTTTGGTGTCGCTTAAGCAGTATAAAAGCATGAAGAGTTTGAACAAAACCATATCGAGTAAATTCATCGCTCGCACATTGACACCGAGGCTGCTTTGGCTGTTAGTTTTGCGGGTCTTAAAGGCGCAGTCGCCCTCGCTGAGTGTGTGTTCGTGTGTTCGTGTGTGTGTGTGTGTGACGGCTGCTGCTGTGCTGCTTGTCTCCAACGGCCTGACGTCAGGCGCAGGCAGAGCGAAAGCCACGCCCACTCCCTCTCACAACCACAGTACTGAAAAGCATTGGATGTCTATGAGACTTGTGTTGAACTTAATGGAACATATTAAACTGGAGGACAATATGACAGCTATTTAAAAATATAATTAACATTGGTTGTCGTTCATTGAGATCCCTTTCTCATGCCAAGTACTTAATACTTAATCATTTTAGTTTGTATGTCAGTCAATCAATACAATTTGCCATTTTAATTTATCTATGGATCTTGTCATTTAAGACAGCAGTGGTAGTTTTCTTTCCTTGCCTTACACTGAATTTGATTTCACTGAATTATGTTACTCAACCACTGCTAAATGAAAGTCTCTCAATGCAGACATTCCATAAACAAATTGTTTGTGTCTAGTTAATAGTACTAGTTTGTAGTATTGTAAATACTAGTATAGTATATAATTTGTTTACTGTAACCCAATCCCTAACCGTAACAGAAAAGTTTAGCACTTTCTGCATAAAAATACGTCCTTTACAGATCGCTTTTATAAACGCGAACGTCCTTAAAATTGAGGTTGTGTCACATATAACTCACTTTTAAGGAGAAATTTGTACAGTTAAACGGTACACGTTCACGTTATATAGCCTGTGGGGGGGGGGAAATAATGATGAACAATATCTGAGTCAATGTTGCCATCGTGCGGTGGATAGAAACATTACTGTGGGTTTGTTGCGGGACATACAGCGTGATGTTCATGAAAGACATACAATGTTTCACACGTGATCACGATATAGTGAGGAGAAATTATAAATCCACGGAAGATTACATTAATCCGTCACGTGTATAAACTGCGTGACGGTTATCATGAACGAACAAAATCTGCAAATTATTTTTTTCTTTTTAAGTTTTTGACACAACGGACAAAATAATGGATACGAACAAAACGATGATTTAAACAACCAAATAAAACTAATTAAAGAACAAAAACGAGGCTGACATAAGCAAAGTATATCCTTATGATTTAAGCTTTAGACGAAGTAACAGAGAGTTATTATGCAGACCTGAAGAAATCCAGAGACGATGTAAGCAGGACTCCAAAGAACACATATAAAACTTTTTTTTTCTTTTGAAACCTTGGATTTTGCAGTAATACAAAAACAAGTACACTAATTTATGACCAATATAATATTTATTATGCTGTTATCGGGATTTTCAGAAGTCGTTAAAATGTCTTACTTTTTCATCATCATTCTGCTAATATTTTACTCACCCCCATGTCGTTACAAACCCGTTTGACTTTCTTTTTTTAGGTGAAATACAAATAAGATGTGACAGGCTCATTGTCCATTCACTTTCTTTGCCTCGGACTGTAACGTTAACTGCCTAACATCTCTTTTGTGCTTCACGTAAGAAAAAGTCAGGCAGGTTTGGAACAAAATTTTTTTTTTTTTTAAAAATCGGTGAGTAAACGATGACATAATTGTCACGTTTGGGTGAACTATCCCTTTAAGCTGCTAGTAAAATGTCACACAGTTAGCGGCTGTGTGCAGCCGGACTCGAGCGGTACACAAGTGTCTATGAAGGGGTGACGTCAGAGGTGGAGATGTCATGGCGTCGTCGGAGCTGAGACTGGAGCTTGCCATCTAGTTAAAGGTTGTCGTCGATGCGTTCAGCGAAATGGAGAAGAATGCAAACCCTCATCGAGACGCGGGAGGAAGTGTCCTGTGCACCGCTATCCCCGCAGAACCCGCGGATATCAAAACAGTGGGCGGAATGAAAGATGTCTGCGAGAAGAGAGAGACTTTGAGTACTTGTGCAAGTGCTAGCGGTGCTAATGCTACACCCTGCACACAGACATCAGATGCTGCTGAGACAGTCAGCAAGAGCGTTTCACCAGAGACGCTGTCTGCAACGGATCAGCTGAGCAACGGGATGGGATACGAACCGTCGACGACCGCTGCGGGGAATAAGGAGGGTGGCACCTCAAAGTTAGTAAACAACCTCGCGGGAGAGCAGCCCGACATCAGTAACGTGCAAGCGGACGGTTTGGATGGAGGGACGCAAGAAGCGACGAAGCTGGCCAAGTCTGCTTGTTTGTGCTTGGACAAAGCAAAATCCGCGAGCTCGAATTCAAACGATCACACCGTTTCCGAGGGTCCCCCGAGTGGGAGTGAGCCCAGCATCGCAGGGGAGTCCCGCAGCTTTGATTCACTGGAGTCCTTCTCCAACCTCAACTCCTGCCCGAGTTCAGACCTCAACAGCGAGGGACTGGAGGACAAGGGACTGGCTTTGGCAATTCAGAGTGAATACGGGGCCGAGGGAACCAAAATCCTCTGTGCTAAAGACAGGGTGGCCGGTCAGTCGTTGTACCACATCAAGTGGATAAAGTGGAAGGAGGAGAACACGCCTATCATCACACAGAACGAGAACGGGCCGTGTCCGCTGCTGGCTATTATGAATGTCCTGCTATTGTCGTGGAAGGTAAATAAGATGAGAGTCGGCTCGTTTGACAGCTCACAGTACCACCCAAGTCATGGATGTGCAAATGCACAAAAAAACATTTTATTGTATTGTTTGTGTCTACTCAGTAGGTCACGAGACATCAGTTGTCGCTGCCATTAAATAAAGGCGCATTAAGACGTTGATCGTTTGTTAAAAAGTTTTACAGAGACCGCACTTTTGAGATGTTTGTTAAAAACGAGCTACACTCACTGGAGGTGTTTTATTCTACACAGTGCGGGTCAACCCCCCCATGAGTGCTGCCATGTTGACATCATGTCTGACAAAGCTACTAATAATAGAAATTATAATAATATATTTACTATATGTAGTGATGGTATGGGACAGTATCCTTGCGGTTACCCCAGTCAACAGACGTCCAACTTCTGCTGATTAAAAAAAAAAAAGTCTAAACATGCAGCATGAGTGATGAAACAATTTGCAACTTTTAGTAAAGAAACTTCCTGCATGCATTTTTTATTATTTCTCAAGATTCACACAACTATGGTCCATAATTGGCTAAACAAACTGTAAAAATATGGAGACATAAAATGTGATTATGACTGAAACGCTTTTTTCCCCCTTTTATTTGACGATGTTTTGTAATAGTATTTTGGCAGTGAAAATACTATTAGAGTTGATTGGGATGGATTTGAAATTCTGTATGGATTTTGTCTTCACCTTCAGATTTCTCTCTCTCTTTCTCCATATTTTTAAATAACATCCCCTTTGCCATTTATTTAGAGCAATACCAGTATTTTGGTTTGGTTCGAAACAGTCATTTTACAGACACACCAATAACTTCTGGCTTTCAGCCCTGGACTCATTTGCATTATAAAGATGACATTTAATTATTGGCTTTGACAGTGAGTTGGCAGGCACACGAGGAGCTATTTCAGTGCTCAGTCTTTCATCTTGAAAAAAGAGGCACTATGTTGTTCAGCTGCGACTGCTTTAAAAGCCACTGGCATCTTCTGAAGATGATAGCCACGTTCAGACTGTTTTTAAGATGTTTTTTTTTTTTTTGATAAAAATCTCTTCCCACAGTGCATTTATGATGATACAGCAGCCTATTTAAACACCATAACCCTTATGTGTGCATATTACATAACGTCATTGTTGAAGGAAACAAGGTCTCATATATGGCCATAGGTTATTTGTCATTTAAACTGTTTTTAAAATGATTTTTCTCTGGTTCTGGCACAGGTCAAGCTGCCACCGATGATGGAGATAATAACAGCAGAGCAGCTGATGGAATATCTGGGTGAGCGTTTTATTTGCATTATAAATGTGGATTCTTTACATGGCTTTGTTTATTTGACATAGTATCCATCCAGCTCTGTAGAAATCAGAGTAGATGTTTCAGGTTTTATTTAATTTGAAGAGCTAATGAAGAAAGACGTAGAGATGCAAAGAAAGCGCAGTGGGCTCGCTGACAGCACCATAATTGGAAAACTACGCTTCAGTGTTTCTGGCTACTTCTGCCCGCAGCTTCTTGTCACTGATTGCTAGTTCGTTCCCATAAAGAAAATTTAAATTTATCCACCACGGGGCATCAAATTACAGTAAGAACCAAGCAAAAGCTAGTCATGTCATCCTAATTATAGGATTGTGTAGTGTAATTTCAACGTACACTTTCTGGTTAGACATTTTTTGCATGTACCTCTACATGAAAATCTGAGCAGCTTTATGGCTTCAGAAAGTGTTAGAGAAGAAGGCACTCTGTACATAGAGTTAGACTTTGATAAACAGCATGATAAACATTGGAGAACCTGAAAATGTGATATGTCTTCAGGATGCTGATGGACAGCACCAGATCAGGGAAATACCCAGGGGCTCGTCCTCTTGTAACGTCACAGAATCCAGATCCCTATTTCCACTGTGGCATGTTGACCTGGTACACTGAAGTGTTGCATTACTGCAGTTTGACAGTTGCCTGGTCCTCAGCTTCTCACATAACATTAACTTTTTTAACTAGTTTAAAATGTTTTAATAGTGTAAAAGCATCTGTGTACTAGTGCTAAATAAATACCATTGATGGAATGTAAAAGCAGCTTGTTAAAGGAAATAAATGTTGTAGATGCTACGAAGAAAGTACTGTACACCAGCTGTTGAAGGCTATAATAAAAGTCACAAACTGAGAGCTTTGATTGGATTTGAATGTTGTGATGATGACTGTTTTAACTGTAAGCAGTTTTATTTTGCCACACACACTCCAGAAATGCCAAGTATGAGATGTATACAGATATCAGCTCTGGATGTGTTATTCAGAGGTTGATATATGTGCACTGGTTTCTCTTAACATTCCGTGAAGACCTTTATGAACGCATTTAGTCATTTAGCAGATGCTTTTATCCAAAGTGGAACACTACAGGCGATTTATACAATGCAGAATCTTTACTGGATTCAGACTGTGTTTTGTTTGGAATCGTTCTAGAAAGTACAGACTTTATGAACTTTGCAAGCTTGTGTCTTGTTCACCCTCATAAAGTGCAGTGATTGTGACCGCAGAGGATGTGGTCTCCAAATGTCATTCCTCACATGGGTGTGGTCACATTTTTTATTTTTTTTTAGTTTTGACAAACTTTTGCAGTCTAAGACATTTTTTCCACTCAGAATCAGAGTACTTATCAAGCGTGTGTTTGAATAGCAGGTGGTTATATTATTCAACTTTTGTTAAACTTAAAAAAGTTTGGAAAGCCTAATCATGTTATTTCATTTTTTATTGATTAATTCATTATATATAATAATAATATAATTATACAAAGTTAAATAATAATAATAATAATAATTATTATTATTATTATTCATTCAATAATGTATTAATTTCCTTTATTTAACCAGGTTAAAAAACTCGCTGAGATTAATATCTCTGCCCTGGGCAAGAGGGCAGTAACCAATAATGTAAAATATACAAAATTTACCAGGGGATAAAGCAAAGAATCTGTTAAAAGTATCTTGAACTGATTTAAAGATGGAAGTATAGTCAGCTTTAGATTATTTTGTAGATTAGGCCTATATATTTTTCCGTTGAGAGATAACAAGTCAATTGACCAAAAATGATAGGATATATTTGTATTGGATGAGCTGAAAGACAAGTAGGAAGGAGTATTGTTGTTGTTTTTGTTGCTGCTGCTCTAACATCATTATTATTACTGGTCATCTATCAGATGCTCTTCCATTTTTTTTTTTTTTTTTTTTAATGAAATTGATTGAACCATTTTATATCCAGTAAATCTGTAGAATATATTATCATTATATTTACTGTATATAAAATGATCTCATTTGAGCACCATTCCTGACTAAACATGCAATAAAATGGGAGAGAGCATAATGTGTAATACGATACAAGTGACAAGGGTACAGCAGCTTCAGGTGGGAAACACTACCTCCTGCGGCTTGCAATAACTGTGAGGTCAGTTTGACTTGGAAAACTTGACTACGCTGAACATGCTTGAGGCCATTCAACACTCCATTCCCAGCTGTCTGCCTAGAGACCACTCTAAAGTATTCCTCTTATTGCTGAGCTGTTTGTGAGGACGTCCATCCATGTGATCTAAAGCATGCCTGACATATAGGACACAGAAATCCCCTAGATACAAACCGTGTCAGATGAAGAGTGCGCCAGCTGGGCACTTTTTTTACATTTACTGTTGCTCGTTTGACCTTCTGCGTGTTACTTCTGAGGTACTCCCATCATAGCTTTGAGCTGCATTTATTCAGCAGCGTATATTCACATTTGCTCACTTGTGCTCTATGAGACATCCATGGTTAGCTACACGGGCATCTGTAAATTGCTTTTCTCTTCCCTAGGTGCAGTAAGCTGTTTAACTCCATTAGACAGCATCTATCTCGTTGTCTCTCTGCTGTACTTTACAGCACTGTTAGTGTTTCATTTCCAGGCAAAGTCAGTGGCCCATGAGCAAACTCTTGACGACTGCTCAGTCTTTTCTGATTTGATCAAGACATGCATTTCAGTTACTGTTCATTTACTGTGGAATGCTGTAGTATGTATCCAAGTAACCCAAGCAGTTCTTCATCAAAGTATAAAATATTTTATTAGCATCAAAACAATTTGGCCAGAGCCTAATGACTGATTTGTGTAATTAAATGTTTTTGGTTTCATGAATGAATTGTTTGTCATTCAAATAATAAAAAGACATAATTTCAGAATTACATTCAATTGTAAGGTATGGTGAAGTTTTGCTTTGTCTTAAAATCCTAGATCTTTATTGTTTCAAAACCTATAAGAAGCATTTTTAAAGAATTGCACTGGTTGCTCTTTTCCATGCAATTATTGTGAACGGAGACTGAGATTTTCCAGATTCAAAAAGTATGGACAATCACCATAAAAGTGTCATAAAAGTTGGCATATTGCTTGTGTTTTATATTCCAAGTCTTCTGATGTTAACTTTGTGGGACAAACAGACCCAAATCAAAGTCATTATTCATTAAATGGCTGCTGTGATACATGCACAGACTTGCAATATAACACATGAATTCTTATGGAGCACTTTTATGATTATAGTCATTTTCTTAAGCTTAAAATCTCATCTTTGTGCCAGCTAATTGCGTGAAAAAAGTGAACCAGTGTAATTCTTAATGTGTTCCACAGAAGGAATAAAGGTTTGGAGCGACGCGAGTCGATGACAATGACAGAATCTTCATTTTTGTTTGAACTATTCCTTTATATTTTGATGTAATAAAGTGAATACGCAATAAAGATGTTTGTAAAGTAGTGTGAGCAATTACAGAATATTTTTAATGGGTTCTGATTAGAATGACTGAGGAAGAGATCAGCTGGAGAGGAACTGAAAAAGAGATGAAGAGGCGGGAGTTGGAACGGAGGGTTTTTGATGAGCAGAAATAAGTGAAAGTGGCCCAAATGAACCTGCTTGTGCTGGGCTGCATTCTTGGCACCAATCAGAGGAAGCGGGAGTCTGAGGGAGTGGGCCGAAAATAAAAGCGCCGAGCTTCACGCTTCTCTCTCACACGTTTGTGCTTTGTCAGAGCAGAAACAGCTAGGCATCCTCTAGCATTCTGAACTCGTTTGTTTTGAACTATGGCAGGTGCAACCACATAATTCAGTGTTGCTAAATTATTAGTACAATGACAAGTCACTGGAAAGCTTTGAAAAGTGACAGATATGTGGGAATCAATAGCAATAGACTGCTCTGTAATGGAGTGGATTATTTACTCTGGCCTTGGCCTTGATTTAATGGTCAGTACAGCCGAGCAGTGCTCCTGTACCTAGAGCTGTATGTGTGTACAGAATGTTAATGAGGTGGATGACAGGTGGTTCGGTATTAGTGCAAAACCCAGGGTCAGATATTCTCATGTCTGCCAGCATGCCAGCAGCCATCGATGCCCCCTGTCTCCGCTCCAGCCCCCTTCACTGATCTGTAATAGCGTTCGTTCGGACAGGACAATAAAAGGAGGACAATGGTAAACTTGCTTAGAGGTCAAACTAAATATTGAATTGAATTCTGAAACTTGTTGTTTTGAGTTCGGTTTCTTGGGCTGCACGATTTGGGGATAAAATCTAAATTGTGTTTTTTTCCGATTTAAAAACTGATTGTGATTTAAAATATGATTTAAAGAAGAAATGCAAGTTTGCTGTGCTCGTTTGTAGGTCTGCACAATTTGACCGAAATTTTATCAATATAGCTACAAAATAAAAATAATAACAATACTTTATTGTTATTATTATTATTATTATTATTATTATTATTACTAAATAAAAAAGTAATAAATAAATAGGAAAATTAGAAATACTACTTAATACTACTAATATAAAAACATAGTGCCATGCATCATTCTGAAACATACATTCATAGCTACACAATTAAAATGTTATGTAACAGCACTAGTATGATTGAAATCATAGTAGTCTGGTTTTTGTGAAGCCGTAAGGTGCATCCCAAACTGCGTAGTTAAGCACTATTCTATGATGTTTTGTAGTATAAATAGTGTGAGTAGTGTGTTCACACTGAAAATTCCAAAAAGAAAAAGTGCACAAATACCTGGTTGTTGGACACTTCACGCACTCAACTGTCAACATATGATGTGATTCCAAGTTTTCCTTTTTCTTTGGAGTGTTACAAGCTGATTGTGCATAGATTAGATCCCTGAAGTTGCAAAGACTAAAGTCTCAAAACCAAAGAGATATTCTTTATCAAAGTTAAGACTCTGCCACGCCCCTCTAAAACGGCTCATTCAAACACGCCCCCCACATGTCTACGTCACAATGTGGAAATATTTGGGTAATGCCGCCCAAATGTGCACGCGAGGAAAGAAGGCGTGGTTTCAGTAACTGCAGTAGTGTTGATGCAGCTGTGTCAGGGAGACGCTGCGTTTCTAGGTGAAAGCAAAAGCACTTTATTTGGCCTTCCAAAAGTAGATGCATTTAGTAATCATTAAGATTACTTACAACAAAACAGCACAACCCAGATGTTATCACAACGCATTTTATGGACGACCATTTCGTAAACCTAGGAGAGGAGGTAATTCTGACTTTACTATGACAATCTGGCGCTTCTGAATCAGTGACTGTAAGTATGTTTTGTTATTAGTTTAAGTATTTGCTATTGACTGTTCAAATGCGGAGATTTGTGCATCGTGTGTGTGTGTGTGTGTGAGAGAGAGAGAGGGTCACATCACACTGGAGTCAGCTTTCTTAATTGCGGCTTGTGTGCAAACACATACGAGCTTCCTCACTGTGTCTGTCACGTGACTCTGTTCCTCTTTCAGGTTTGAACTGATGGTAAAACTATGGGCATTATTAACTGTCTTTACTTTTATTTTGAAAGCTGAAGTTCGTGATTATGGAAAGGGGCGTTACATTTCCGACGAGTGTTTGTGGTGTTCGGCCAATCACAATGCACTGTGCCAGTTGGCCAATCAGAGCTGACTGCGCTTGTTGGAAGGAGGGACTTTGTAGGAAATGAAGCGTTTGAGAGAGGCGGGGCATAGAGGACCTACAATAATGTACAGTATTTGAAAAATAATGTGTTTTTTGAACATTAAAGCATGTCAACATATTCTGTAACACCAAATACACAAAATAATGATCTTTAAAAAAAAAGCATCATATGACCCCTTTAACTACGCAGCGGAGGGGGAGTGGCTATTAGACTTCAATTATGAATGACAAAATAACCTTATATAATTCATAATCTACATAGTTGAGCACATAGTGCGCAAGTTAAGTACATAGTGTATAAGTGCATAGTGTATAAGTGCATATTGTATGGTGCGTCATTTGGGACGTAGCTATTCCAACAGTTCTACATAATGCATCTGTCATGTATCGTCTGCCATGTATACATCTTAAATTAGGCAAACGCACATGTAAACAAACTTTGTGAAAGTCTAGTTTAACCCCGCAGGCCCTTCTACTAAAACAGGTAGGCTTCAGTCACTGTATTGACTGACATTCACACTAAAGCTTTAAATACAGTAAATATCTACTACTTTTGGTTTACTGGCATATATAGACAATTTGTTAATTACAACAGGGTGAGGAGGAGACTGATGTCTCCTGTGAGCATGTGTTTTTCATAAGAGCACTGTCTCTCAAATGTTTTCCTTAACCCTCCCTTTCTTTTTCTTTCTTACTTTTGCTCCTTCACAACAGGAGACTATATCCTTGATGCCAAGCCAAAAGAGATCTCGGAGGCTCAGCGGCTGAACTACGAACAGGTAAAAGCAACAGCACTTTTGCTTGTGACTCACCGAACACGAGTCTATTGAAGATAGCCAGTTTGTTTACATAGCTCTCTGTGTGTTTGTGTGATGGTTTAACGTTAACCGCAAGAATGAGGAGAGAAAAGTGAGGCCTAAGGCTCTGACAGAGGAGAAAACATTAGCCTAGATACTTGTAGACTCTCGGACAGACAGATATCTGTCTCACATTCTCGCATATCTTTTTAAAACATCCCTTTGTTCTTGTAGTGAGCTTGGCTTGGTTCTCTGTCATTAAACATCCAGTTATTGTTATTAGCTCTGTGGCATTACAGTGCCTTTAGGAAACAAGCTGTGGTAGTCATGTAGAGCAGCACCCAGTCATCCCAACAGGAAATAAAGACAAGAAAGCATGGAATTGCCATTGAATTAAAGGAATTGAGAGAACTGGTTCATTCCAGTCTGGATCCAACTGTTTATATAATGGCAGGAGTGAATATCATCATTGTGTTGCACTGAGAGAGAGTATGAGCCTCTCATAGAGTTGTGTGCTCTACAGAATTTGACATGTAAGGAGATAGGGTGAAAGGGACGCCTCATTTCTCCTCACACGGTGTGCAGGGATGCATGACAGGGACCAGTGGAGTGATTTTTGGCTGCCTTCTTACTAGCTTATGTGGAATATTTATTATATACCTGATGGGTGTACCCCACAAAGCCTGTCCAGAACAAAACTGGGTACACATTTCACATCTTCATTTTCACATTTCTTAATTCACTCTTCCGCAAATTAAAGCCTTAGTCATAAACTCACGTCATTCTGATCAATTTCTCTGAAAACAAGACTTCTTATTGTCATTTTGCTTCTCAAGTAAATGTGATTTAAGGATCTTTAGACTAGGGTTGAACCGAAATCAAACTGAAATTGCGATTTTGTATTTTTTTTAACATCAGTCAAGTGTTTGAACTAACCAACAATTTCTGATCTGATGTGGATTCTTATCACAGAATGAGTCAGAAAATATATTCTTTTGAATTTGAAGTAAACGTTTGATGATCCATGTTTTCTCCAGTGTATAGATATGTACAGGAGTTGTTTTTTTCCCCCAACAGTGGATATACAGATGCTGTAACCACATCATTCTAGGGGGAAAAAAACATACACGACTCAAAAGTTTGTGGTCAGTAAGATTTTTTTTTTTTTTTGTAAATATAATACTTTTATTCAGCAAGGATGTATAAATGACCGTAAAGACATTTCTAATGTTACAAATGTTTTCTATTTCAAAAATGCTGTTTTTTGAACATTGTATTTATGGTTTGTTATACTCCCCCATTAAAATATATTGCTACTAGTTTATTGTATAGTTTACACAGTATAATATTGCCAACGTGAGAGTCTTTTAATTGCCATTACAACATATTCATTTTGAAATATCTCTCTTCCAAGCAATTCAAAGTCAAGTCTATTTTTGTATGTGAGCTTGAGGATGTAAGGATGAAGAAAGAAGTGTCTCTGATTTTCCCCATTGTGTGTTCTTGTTTATTGGAGTAGGTGGAGGCTGACTGGATTCATGCTCCTTTCTTGCTCTTTCTTCTCTTCTGTATGAGATTTTTATAAGGTAGCTTATCTTTGAGAGTTTTTTTTAATTGCCAAGACTGAGCTTCATTCATCTTTGAATAATGCCATTTCTCTACACTGTAGGTCAGCTGACTGTCTTCGGCCAGGCTTTGTGACAGTTAGTAAAGGTTTTTTTTGGCAGTAAATGAGAGTGAGAGAGGGGCACATACGCACAGGTCCGGAAGAACTTCATGGGGCGTGTCTGCTCTCTGTGTGTTGACCTTAGTGTGTTTAGCCTGTGCAAACAGTGCACAATAACATCACTCAGGTTTGACTGTGTTTATCAGATGTTTTGATTGTATTAAAGCTTTTATAGCCATCTCAGTGAGTATCGCTGGACTGGAGCGAGTATAATAGAGCTGGAGAAAGTGGGTCAGGGCAGTGGAGTGGTTCAGAAACGCTGGCAGGAGCACAGGGACAGGGCCGGGCCACACGCAGGCTGGACGTGGGTGGGGGTTGGAACCGGTGCCAGGCTCAACGGGACTGAATGGGAGCTGTGGGTGGATGGGTCTTGGCCGATCTGTCAAACCTCTAACGCTCATCCGACCCTGGTGCCAGTTCTACATGCTCTCATCCACCCACTGGCCATCGGGTCAGCCTGTGCCACACTGATTCATCCTATCCCGTGTTCCAGGAGAGCAGGGACTCATGACTCAGCAGCTTTCTGAAGGTGTCTAGTGTTGTTTTGGAAACATCATACTTTGGTATCGAGCTGCTAGATGATGACCTGTGTTATTCTGATCAGAGTCAAGGTGAGATAAAGGCTTGCACGTGTAAGACAGTGTCAGAAAACGGCTCTCTTGTTTTGAGTGCTAAATACAGTTTGGGTATGACAAAGATTGACAGCTGTCTAGAACAGAAGTGACCACCTGAGATTTAAAGTCAAAACCAAATGTTCTGTTAATGTGTTTTATACCACACATCTGAGAGGATGAAGGCAGGATGGCAGTAATTGAAGTCATAAAACAAAACATCTTGATGTTTACTATTATTATTTATCACTAGCTATTTTTCCATCCAAAGATGCGAATTTAACTTGTGCGCAAAACTGGAATATTGCATAAAACATATACGAATAAAGCACCGTTTCCATCCGACGAGTCAAATTCGTCACTTCCTGATAAACTGGCACTAAATATCACTAAGAAAAGTAGGAGAAGCCACTGAATACAATCATTTTCATATATAATAAATTACTTGTGCCTCAGAGCACGCAGACGAAACACAATAAATGTGGTTAATACTTTCAGAGGAGGATGCCTGCTGTTTGGGTACGTAGTCGTGTAAGACAGTTCTGCATTTCAGAGCGACCAAAACAATGTTTCAGATGCTGTGCAACGAGATCAGTCCGCTGGTTAATCAAGTTTTCCCATCCCATCGTGCAAAGTCACATGGCTTTTTTGATGTGCATGGAGGAATTTATTCGGTAAATGTGTTTCCATTGTAGTTTATGTGCATTTTTTCTTATCGGATAAAATGTTTGTCCTACTCAGTTGTGCACATAAGTTTTTTTTTTTATGTGCATTTTTTTTATTTATGTGCATTGTGGCATTTCCATCCAGGGTTTTATGCGCTATTACAAAATGCGCATAAAAATGGGTGTATGGAAGCATAGCTACTATTGTTATAGCCATTAATCAAGATTATCACTAGTTAAGGATTGATTTTAGTTATTTGATCTGATTTGATCCTGTCTATATACAGGACAATTTGAGATTCAATTTGCTATTAAATGAAATTGTAGATCCCAAATATAACTGTGTGAATGTAGCCAAATTGAAAATGAATCTGGGAGCTAGTAAAAGTCTTCTGAAATCTTGAGCATATAAGTTTTACAATATGAAAGTCTGTCTTATATCATGAACAAAGTAACAGATAAAGGCTGCCGTTCTGCAACACCTTTAGATATATTTACACTTTAGGATTGCCCTAACTGCCTTAATGCTTTTATAAAACAGTTACACAGAATGTTACTATCAGAATAGTGTTATTGTTGCAATAATAAATTCAAATTAAATGAAAACTGAAGATATAAAAAGCTCATTCAAAATACTGTAATAGTATATAAATAATAGTAAAATAACACTGAATGCTGTATTGACCAATCAGCTTCCAGAACTGGAACTATCTATTTAAATTAAACCCAGAATTCCAGATACAAGTCATTGGAGTTGAATTAAGTGAAAGTGCTAGGAAATCCCCTGTACCAACGGAAAATTGCCAGGGCAGAAAGATTGAGAGAGAAATCTACAGAAGGGCGAAGATTATCTCACTGGTTTCCAGGGATTCATGGTTTATCCTATATAATGTTGTTGTTACATGGTTGAGTTGTGTTACGAGCTTTAATCCCAACAACTGTCCACACACTCATTTTGTGAGCTGTAACCGATCAACATAACAGATGGTCATACTGTGAGTCCTTAAAAGTGAGAGCCGGACAGATTATTATTATCATAGGGCCTGGAACGTAATATCAAACGCTGCACACACGTGCGTATGTTCACAATCTATCTCTTAAACTGCGCTGGAGTTTGTAACCTTGCAGTGGATTGTGTTTGTGAGCCTGCAGCTGTGCTTTTTTGAGAGTTAGTGGAGGGTCATTATGGTCAAAACAGAAAGACAGGAAGTAAAGGAGGTGAACTCTGGTGTTTAGAGCGCTTTAGTCGCTGGTCTAGAGTTATGAGATTTTTCCTGCTCAGAGCAGTAAGACAATTGGGTGTGACATTTTACAGAAATGTGAGCATGTGTTGTGTTGGAAAGATTATTGTTTTCTTATTTTTCTGTATTTCTTTGCTCTCTCTTTCTCTAGAATATGAGTGATGCTATGGCAGTGCTGCATAAACTGCAGACGGGTCTGGATGTAAACGTTAAGTTCACAGGTGTACGGGTGTTCGAATACACACCCGAGTGCATCGTCTTTGACCTGCTGGATATCCCACTCTACCACGGATGGCTGGTTGACCCACAGGTCAGCATCCTGATTCACATCCTAGAAAAGCAAGTTCCACTGAAACATTAGATGTCACCACATAATGTCACTTATGGGCTTTAATTTTAAAATATTACTCTACAGTAGTAGCATGCTCAGTTTCACAAATACATGATATGCACTGAGCATAGTTTTTAATAAAAATACAAAATGGAAAAAAAAGTACATGACAATTACTTCAAAATAAATACATTAAAATAATTTAATAATGATTATATATATTACTTTGTCAAATTAATTGGAAGTAATTGCATAGTATTAGATTTCAGTATCAGTACTGACAAAATCCCTCAAATTTAGATTATTTACATTATTTTGGCAGACTGATAAGTTGAATAGATAATACAAAAATTGGCTTTAGGATGAATATATATTTGGTTTTAGTTCTATATCATGCAGTGAGCATCATGGTCAATGCCATTTCATGTTAAAACCATTTCAACTGTTAATAATGTGCTGTTTAAATTAAATTAACTGATAAATTAACACATCATTAAATTGATGCCCTTCTAAAAAACATTTATGCTAATATTTTGACCAGCATATTGTCTTTTTTTTTTCACGCTCTCTGTAGATGGCTGATATAGTTAAGGCGGTGGGGAACTGTAGCTATAACCAGTTGGTAGAGAAGATAATCAGCTGTAAGCAGTCAGACAACAGCGAGCTGGCCGGGGAAGGTGGGTATTCACTGTTTTTATCTGTCTTCTCCTCCTTTTCACACATTCATGCAGACTGCTCCTTACAGAAGGCAAGTGCTCAGACGTAACGTAATTGTAGTGCTTCGAGTTCACTCTTTGGATGTATTAATGCCTTGTACATATTAATCCATGTCCTGAATAGTGTTTTCCTCATTGCATCATGCAAATAAACAACTATCAGAGTCATTTAAGCACCCTCCTCCTCTTCACAGTGTTTAGCTGTCTGAAATGTTCTCTCCCTCTCTCACTGGGTTTGTGTCTAAATATATCTCCCGCGCCATCTTTTTTTTTTCTTTTTTTTTTGTAATCATCTTATCAGAATGCACCTTTTTCCGTCTCTGTTTCTGTTTGTACCAGTGAATGTGAGCCTGTCTCTGTCAGGCTGTGTGATTTTTGTGTGTCATAAAGTTTCAGACAGTGTGTGTTTAAAGGATTGTTTTTTTCTTCATTTATTAACTCTTATGTTGTTCCAAACCTGGATGACTTGCATCATTCTGTCTGGAAAAATTTAAAGTTGCAGTGAATGGGGGCTGAGACTTTAATACTTCTAAAGACACCATAAAAGTATCCTAAAATTAGTCCATATGACTCATACCAAGTCTTCTGAAGTCATATGAGAGCTTTGTGTGAAAGAGACTGAAATTCAAATCATTATTCATTGATAATTGCCACCTCCAGTGAACTGTCATCGTGAATGAATCATCCAGAACATTTTTGTGAACCGAATCGACTGGTTCATTGAAAAGATTAAACTCAGAGGATTGACTTGTTTACAAATTGGACATTTGTTATTCACCAAGGAGAGCTACGGTAGATATTAATGTGTTAAATTCAGATATTTGTGTCTGTTTTGTATTGTGTATTTCAGAGACATCTCACACTGGCGCTTTCTTACTTTCCCAGGTTTTGTGGCAGAGCAGTTTCTGAACAGCACAGCGACTCAGCTAACATACCACGGCCTGTGTGAACTCACTTCAACTGTACAAGAGGGAGAACTGTGTGTCTTCTTCAGGAACAATCACTTCAGCACCATGACCAAATTTAAGGTGTGTTGACATTTAAATGTATTTGAGATGTTGGATGCCGAAAGATGGCTCTGTGCTGCTGTGAATAAGCGCTCCAATAAGCAAAGTAAATTTGGTTCATTTGTCTATAGAGGGATGCTGTATGGTTGGTGCCCCCCAGTGGCCAAAAACAGAAATATGCTACTGAGAAGACAATAGATACTGTATGGGGTACATAGATTATGCTATTGCTAATTACCATTATTTTGCATATTGGAAAAGTCAAGGTCTAACAAAAACACATGCAAATAAACTAATATACAGTCAAATTTAGTTTCTGTTTTGTTTTTTGTTTTTGGAATACTTGTTTGTTGAGTCATGTTATGCTATTGCAGTCATTTTAGTCTTCACCACAAATTATACCATCTGAAAATACAACGCAATGTTTCAGAAGCTGCTTAAAATATTTTGTAAACAAACCTATAGCTTATTTATAATCTTAATAGTTTTTATTAATAATAATCCCTGAATTTTGATCACTCTTTCAGGGCTAAACATTGGTGAAGCCAGTGAGAATTTGTTTGGTTTTGAATGTTGACTCTCTATTTAACCCTCAACTGTCTTATCAAGGAGGCTGTAAAGCCTCTGTCTGTTATCTGGAGGAAGTGGAGCTGTTCTGTAACAGCAGGACACACTTCACCCACAGATAAAACTCTTCCATGATCCTCATGTACACACTTCAGAACATGACACCGCTGCTGCTCGGTCTGGGAGTGTTGAAAGATTGATGGAGAGCTGTGAGGTTGTTACATGTTTTTATAAATGCTCTCTCTGTGTTCCTCAGGCCCAGCTGTACCTGCTGGTAACGGATCAGGGGTTTCTCACTGAGGAGAAGGTGGTTTGGGAAAGTCTGCATAATGTCGACGGGGATGGAAACTTCTGCGACTCAGAGTTCCGTCTGAGGCCGCCCTCTGACCCGGAAACTGTGTACCGTGGTCAGCAAGACCAGATCGATCAGGTCAGGACTAGTAACTTCCCAGGAGTGCTCTGTCATGCAGTCATAAACGCTGAATATGGTAGTTGTTTCTCAGGGTGACGTTTGCATGGCTCGTCTATGATTAAAGCTCATGCAGTTGGATGGAGTTATTAATTTATATGCACTGCCTATAAAA
Source organism: Acrossocheilus fasciatus (assembly GCA_036784905.1). Taxonomy (NCBI): domain Eukaryota; kingdom Metazoa; phylum Chordata; class Actinopteri; order Cypriniformes; family Cyprinidae; genus Acrossocheilus; species Acrossocheilus fasciatus. Next base: position 17,092,110 of record CM071944.1, read on the forward strand.
ATTATTTAATATTCAGCCAGAACACATAAATTGTGTGACAGTACTAAGTGACAGTAAAGCCTTTTACATTATAACAACAAATTTCTGTTTCACATAAATGCTGTTCTTTTCAACTTTCTACATATCAGAGAATCCTGAAGAAAAAATCGTCATGTCTTCCACAAAATTTAAGCAACTTTTTTTTTTTTAAATGAACAAGAAATGTTTCTTGAGCACCAAATCTGAAAGTTCTGGAGTAATGGCTGCCGAAAACTCAGCTTTGCCATCACAGGAAGGAATTACATTTTAAGATAAATTCAAATAGAAAATAGTTGCTGTGTTCACTGTATTTCTTATCAAATTCTTGTATTTTTTTTTTTTTTATCAAACAAATGCAGAATTGGTCAAAAGAATCTTTGAATGGCTGTGTAGACAACACTACAGCTAAAAGAAACCGTCACTCATAGTTTGTTCAAAACACAGAGTTCAGCTGTTTACAGGAGTTTAAAATGCAATTGCTTACAATTCCTTAAAATGACATGGTTCACAAATAAATTATGTATTTGTGATCTGGGCCTTTCTCAGGTACCTTTCTTAAGAAAAGCATCAAGTCCAGCCCTGCAGATAAAATCACTTTTAAAAATGACTATTTAAAGAGCCAATTCTCAAAGCCTTTAATTCTTCCTTTGCTTGTGGATAACAGGAACTTATTAAAGTTCCTGATATTTTAATTGTGGCTTTACAGTAATCGCTCAACCCCATCTTTAAGAAATATACTCTGTGTAACAAATCATTTCACAGAGTCACAATGACCCTCAGGTGACGCTGAGCTCTGGAGGCTGATATTACAGTGAGCCGTGAATGCTGACATCCAGTTGAGTTGCAGCCAGTCTCTGTGAAAGTGCAGTTTATCTATATAGTGCTTTGTAGCGCACTGCTGTCCTGTAGCACTAATTCTGCTCCATTGCCCGCTGGAAAATCTCCTCAATTATTGATGTTAAAAGCTCCCCAACCCTTCTTCCAGTTCTGTGTAACCCTCCCCCTGTGCCTTTGGGATGCTTAAATGCCCGATGACCGGACAAAGGTCTGTCACGTGACACAGATCCTTTGTGTCTCTGTCTCTCTTCTGCTCTTGTATTGGGTGTTGTTTAATAATGAAGTGTTTGTATGAGTGAAGGGCTTGGAGATCACTGTACTCTAAAACTCAGTCTTTACTCTAAAACAGTCATTGTAGTGCTGTGTCGTGGGGTCAGTTAGCAAACTAAATTGGGCAATTCATGGGCAAACATGATGTACTGTGATCTTTTTTCCGGATCAGAAAGTTACTACTGTAAGGATATAATGCTCTACAGAAATAAATAGTTCATCCACAAAGGAAACTTATGTCATCTACTCACACACATTATGCTCTAAAGCAGTATGATTTATATTTTATGGAACTCAAAAGGAGTTATTTAGCAGAGAGTTTAGGCTGCACTTTCTCGTTCAATATAGGAGGGAAGGCAACTAGTCAGATAAATATTATACATAAAATATAGAATACATTAAGTATTTTTTTTTTTTAAAGAAAAGAATACTTATTCAGCAAGGATACAATTAGTTGATTAAAGGTGACTGTGAATTATAGCAATTTATATAATATATCAAGCTCCTAAAGGTAACATAAAAGTAGTGTATATATTATAGCCTTTTACCTTAGCTCTGCTAAATTACTTTTAATGGGGAAACTGAGTAGATGTTGACAGTTTTAATGTTCCCCCTTTGTATGTGTAGGACTACCTGATGGCGCTGTCCCTACAGCAGGAACAGCAGGCCTCAGATCTGGGTTGGGAACAGATCCCAGAAGGCATCAGTGACCTAGAGCTGGCCAAGAAGCTGCAGGAGGAGGAGGACCGCAGAGCGTCACAGTACTATCAGGAGCAGGAACAGGCACAGGCAGCGGCAGCAGTGGCTGCGCAGGCACAGGTGAGTTAATTAGCTGCACACAACAATAAACAAACACGTCACATTTATCTCAAATGCCAACATTTTCTTCAAAATATCAGCATATATTACACTTTGATCAATCTGACATAACATCACATAAATGTCATGGTGCTCCAGATTTGATGGGGACTGCTGAAAGCCATTAGTTATTTTAAGAGGACAAATAAGACCTAGCAAACTGTGTGAATGTGTAAATTTGCAATGAAATGACAGATCTCTTCTTCCATACAGTAACATACGTCTGAGTGAAACAGGTTATTTTTAGAAAGATGAAGGGCAGGGACATTATTCTATTGGGCAGGGTTTAAGTAGTATCAAGACAGTTCACTTAAAGTGAATTCAGACAGACTGCTGCTTTCGCATAGTTTGTGCTAGCTGTTTAATAATCATTTGAAACTGGCAGCTCCAGTTTAAATGATTTATCTTAAACTCTGTCATGGAAATTATGTATAGAGTAGTTAAACAATTTAATATTCAGTTTACAATTAATTTATACCTGTGTTGAATTACGCTGTATTACACAGTGGATGAGCACTTTGTAAAATAAATGGATGGATGATCCAGCTTCGGGTGTCATCATCTGGCAAGACGCGGGAATTCATTCGGTGCGCGACTCTCACAGTGCATTATGGGTATTCACTAGCTGTTGAGTGTGCACCGGTTGTACGGTCATTTTTGTGGTGCACATAAACCCAAATAGGAAATAAAACAGTTATTGAATATTAATCACATGTCCTGTTCTGGGTCCTAAACTCCTGAAACAGTGGTGTCTCATATTTCAGTCAATGCAATTTATGAAAGAAATGTGCGAAAAAAATTCAGATGTAACCACCCTTGTAATTGTTAATATTTTCATAAGTAACTGTAATTTAATGACACATTTTCTGTCAGTAACTGTAACTGATTACAGATACAATTTTTTTGTAAATAAATGAGTAATTCTGTTACATGTAACTTATTACTCCCCAACACTGAGCATGGGTGAATCGGTTACAGTAAGATAAATAACAAGCATTTAGATACAAGAGGATGAATTTTCATTTCATGCGCAATTTAAAGAGTTCAAATAAGAGGTTAATTTGTTCCCCTCCTGTCAGGGACAACAACCAGCAGCAGGTGCTGACCAGGTGGATAGAGTGGCAGCCGCTGGAGCCTCAGCGGGGGGAGCCACGGCTTCTCCAAGCCCAGGCAAACAGCCCTCAACGGGGGAACGCAAACCCAAGAAAGAAGCCAAGGACAAAGACAAATGCATCTTGTTGTAACAGCAGTGGACTCTGTGTGGAGTGTGAAATGGGCAGCAGTTTAATTCCAGTGGCTCTGCAATGCATCTCCCAGCGTGAGGTGGAGAAAGTACAGGCGACAGGGATGAAGTGTGACCGACGGAGAGGACTTGCCATTCTCAAGCCACTTGTGCCTGACTTTAACCCTCGGAGTTCTGAAGATGCAGACAAGAAGAGAGGGGTGTCACTACAAGGACTATCACTACATCTTTCGTAGAGCTGGCCAAATGTTCTCAGCAGGAAATCCACTGCAGTGCACTATATTTGTGTGGGGTCACCAGGGAGGGTGGTTTTTTTTGTAGTAAAACAAGGTAATGTACACATAGCACTAGGCAAAAAAGTACCCCCCCATCCCTCCAAAAAAACTACAAAAACAAATGAAAAAAACAAACAAACATGGCACCACTTTTTTTTCATTATACAAAGCATTTTCTTTTTTGTGTTGATTTCCGTTATTGCTGTTGTTTATAAGCTATTTTATACCAGTTTACCCGTATATATGCATATGTAGATTTGTTGTATTGGTCAGTTTCTGTTGTTTGACTGAAGGATATCTGAGATCTTTTAATGAAAGACCGTTCACGTGAGCAGGTAGCAAGCCAACAGGTCACTTGGCAAAGGTGATGTCTCAGGACATGATGTAGGCCACCGTAGTTCTTTGCCTGGCAGTTTGATGCCAAATTTTTCATTGTTGATATTGTAGAAGTAACTTACTTTTTAGAGAGAGAGATCTTGATAAAACAAATGCATTCAAAAAGGGTTTCCTTATTAGGCAGTTGAAAATCCAGTTGGTTATATAGATGCGTATACAAAAGAATGATTTTTGCCAATAGGACGATAACTGTTAATACCAGTGAGCAACTGACACTACCATTAATGTAAATAGCTTTAAAATATCAAAATCAGTAGGTTATATAAAAATACATGGCCAAGTTTTTGCTTCGCCCCACCCCTTTTACATTTCAGCCAAATGTCTGGTTCATATTTGCCTTATAAGATGAAGTATATAAGTAGGCTCATTGTCCATGAAATTTGGCATTGCTCAGTGAACTACAGTGTTATTGCCCAAATACCGAATGGTTCTTGTAAAAAAAACAACAAACTCATCTTTGATCATAATGGTTTGTTTTCCTCCAGCTAGTGGTCAAACGATATCGGTTTTACAAAGGGCCGATGTCAGTACTGAAATATGGAGAGCAGGTTGGCTGATTGCTGATAGAAATAACAAGAGGAGATTTAACATTTCAGTTAACCGGCCATAGTCTGAAAATGGCTGAACATTGGCCGAAGCGAACTGATATATCGGTATATCGCTAGGGCTAGCTATAAATTTCACACTCTTTCATGTACATTGTACATACTCATTTACACTATATGGATGTAAGGTAGGAAAGGATTACTCGAGCCCATTCTGTTTCAGTGCTGCCTCCTGAGAGACAAGGTCTTTTCTATCCAAACATTCCAGCTATATGCCTTGAACTGAGCATTGTACTGAGCTTTACACTCAGAGAAGCACTAATGTCGAGCTATTTTAACTGTTGTTCTGCTCTCGCAATGCAAGAATGAACAACTCCTGCATGTAGAAGAGCCTCATGATGGTGTAGTCAATCGAACAGACTGGTTACATAGGAGCACAGTAGCTGCTGTTTATGCTAGTCGTGGGCTGGAGCTGTTCATTTGACGTTTGGTCCCCCAGTGGCCAATACTCTCTGTATATAAAAAGCCTTACAATATTTACAGTATCTTTTATACCGACAAAAGTAGGTGAGAGACAAGACTGAGACAATCTGTAGACCTTACCATAGACCGAAAACCGCACAGGCCTTCACAGAAGGAACATATCCATGAGTGTCTTGCAAACAGTTTGACGTGTGTTAGCTTACTTGGTAATGGATATAGATTCAAACTATGTAAAATGTGAAACACAGGGTTTAATTTGAAATAGTCCCCTATGGTAAGGCTCGTTCACACCAGAATCGTTGAAGAAGTTGGTTTGGAACTATTGCGACTATATGAACCACGTGACCGCGTGGCGGCGAGATAAAACTCTTTTTCAGCGGCTCTGGTTCACACCAAGAACGATAACTATATATAGACCTTAGGGTAGCGCCAAAGATTATAGAAATAGTAGCGCCATGTTTAATTTTTAAAGCGTTCACGTCAACATGAAGAACAGTCAGTCAATTAATGGATTGTATTGTTGTTTAACAACATAAGGTTCAGCTGACGAAATGCCTCTACAGATAAAAAAAAATGTTCAAAAACGATTTAGAAAGTTGTGAGTTGGGAAAATTACACAATCAAGAACCTTTGTACAGTGTGTCGTTGCAACAAACCAAAAAAAATATGTCTGTCACGCACAGCCGCGTTTTCATCGTCTTTACGTCAAATTCAATATGGCGTCTAATTTGACTGGAGTCCGCACCAACGAATAATAACGCTGTTTATTATAAGCGCGCTGTAGTTAAGTATTAAATGCTCGAGATTTTTAAAGTTTTAGTCGTTCTTCTCAGCTAAAAAAAAAAAAAAAACGTTCTGAAATTTAATTGTTTCTCTGTGGAATACGCAATGTCATAGAATTTGGAACGCTTATTAAAACTAGTTATCGTCCTTGATATGAACAGCCCTATACACTTTTTTTGTTGTAATTACTAACTAATATTTCAACCCCAAATTGGGCTTCTAAGATAATTTTTTTTTTTCATGTTGTTACCTGAGATTAATTGGTTGGCATACTAATAATGTTCAGCCAGAAAGTGCACAACAGTCTGTATTTCTCATGTTCTTATCATTCCCCTAGAAGGTACACTATAATAACAGCTGGGGTTATGGTAAGGTTACACATTCACTATGGTTTTACACTACACAAACTATAGATAAATATTCATAAATATCAGTGAGCTTCTTTCACCTCTGTAACTGGTGTCATGGTAGGAAGCACAAGCTAGTCAACTTTAGAGTTGGGAGAGAAATGTCTTAAAGGGTTTGTACTGGGGTTGGTGCGGTGAAATGGAGTGATATTATGTAAATCATCCGTTTTCATCCCGCTTGGGAGAGCAAATATTTCATTCTGTAAACAAGCTGACACTTAGGTTTTGATTCAAACACTTCCTCAACTGTTACACTTGCAGGTCAGGTTAAATATGGACATTCCAAGGTGCTTTTGATCAGTGGCATGTCTAGTAAAGGAGTGATTAAGGACAATGTGCAACAGACTTCTTCAGCACACACAATATGTACCCACTGTGCTTTAGTTTATGTCATTTGTATTGATAGCCAATAACTTTATTCTTCTGTAATGTGCTTCAGCTTTAACCATTTGCTTCTAAATTGATCTTGTTAATTGCAGATGTATAAATTGTCACAAGAACATACATGTTAGTGGGATGCATACTGAAATGTCATATTTATAGAAGGGAGGAGGGGGAGGGGGGGGAGTGGAGTTTGTGGGTGCAATCTCCGTAAAGAAAACAGAAAGCCCATTTCAAAGAGTAAATGGAAAATGGCTTCAAACTGTTTAATATATTAAGCTAACGCTATTTTTGACCTCCAAATAATATCAGTAAATATTCCAAGGCCTTGTCTGCTTGGTTGGCCATTGGTGTGCAGCACCCATTGAAGCTCCATTATAGGTCCTAGACCGTTTTAGTTCTTTATGCACTGTAACATTGACTGCACTAGATGAGAAATATACCTCTTTTTATACAAAATTAGAATCACCGGTTTGTCTTGTTACAGCTGAACCTGATTCATAACACTCAATAAATATAATTTTTGCAATAAGTCTTATACTTATGGAGCTTAAAGAACTGAATGTTATAAGGAACTTTCTAATGGTTCAGTTTCACACTAAATGCTGCAATTTAGATGTTGTTTCTTGCCCTTCCAGATAGGAATTGTTTGCAAGACTTCTCATGAATATAATTTGACGTTTTCATATCTTAGTGCCATCAAGTGATATGGGAATGAAAGCAACAAATGATGAAAGAGCTTTTGACTGAGTTGATACATGTTGACAGGTTGATTCAAACTAATGCCCAGGGAGGGTAATTGTCTCCTGAATTTCAAGTAATATTAAAATGCCACACATTACACACGGCACACATGCTTTCTGCCAATGATGGGAACTGGAAAGTTTTCTCCTGGTGCATTTGTCTTGTCAATATTACCGGGTCAGTTCATGATGGAAATGCAGTTGTGATGCATGTTTAACAACTGAATACATGTGCTTCTAAATCATTTTAAGAAACAGTCCCATTACAATTTCTATTTTATATCCTTTATATGTGTATATTTACACAAAACATTTTAACTTAGCAAAAAGAAAAAGGACAAAAAAATAAATAAAAATATCAGGATATTATAAGGGTCAACCTTCCATTGTGTGTAAGGTTCATTAATGACCAAAAACATTTATGTAGCCCAGTGTCAAAGTAGATGGACAACTTTTCTGTAACAAATGCCTTAGACGAGCGACAATACGTCTGATTAAAGGAAATCTGGTCCGTGAGTCTGTGTGATTCTTCTGATTGTCATTCACAGTCTTCAGATTTTCGAAAGTTTTTCTTCCACAGACTCAACTGTGGGTGGATACGGCTGCACATACAGAAGCAAACTATACAGAGATGGTCATAATCCACATAATTTAATAAAGTTGTAGAATCATCAGAAAAGCCACATACTGAAATGTTAACGGAATTACAGATGTGTCCAGTGCTACACGCAGTAGTCTGCCCAAAGCATATGAGAGTATTTGAAACATGAAGTTAAGGTTATCTAAACAAACACTGGTTAAGAAATAAGCTGTACAGTTGCACCTATAGAATGCCAGGAGAACATGTATGCGCAAAGGTTGTTTACAGGTCACCAGAGAACAGTTCAAGAAACAAAAACCTACATGTAAAGCCTTTTATAAAGACAACAAAATCAACCAAATTTAATCTTTACAATTATCTAATGGCTATAAGTTCAGCCAATTAAAAACATCAGAAGTTCAAAAAAAAAAAAAAAAAATAGTATTTTTCCACTGCCGAGAGTCAGATACTAGAACCTTCCTTTGAAGGGCTTGAATCCTCCGCTGCCGCCAGCCATGGGAACATTAGTGATCTGCACAATTCTGTTCATACCAGAAGAGGAATGACTGCAGAAAGACACAATCAGCCAAATCAATACATAGGCAAAGTCAACACATGAAGGAAAGACTGAAGACTAAATGGTATTTCCTGTAAATGTGCAAGACTTGCGACTCATTTGCCACCATGAGTAAATAACTAGCAAACTAACAAGGTGCAGTGAATGAAAACTATTTGGGCTACAAAGCAGCGTGCCTGCGGCTGGATAAGGCTGACACCGGTCGGAAACCTTGCACATTCTAGTCCAAAAAAAGTTCAAAATAAGGTGGATAGAGTTGGTATAATCAAAAATGGCACATAACAGATTGATATACAAGTCCTGATAAACTGAAAGATCACGATTGCAAAGAAAAAAATGTTAGACAAAACATTTTCATTTAGTAGAGGCTCTGACAAAAATTCATTACTTCAGTCTATACTTGAAAATATTACTTTACAAAATAATTAAGAAAAATAAGTTGAAAGTCATCAATGTATTATTCATGGATGAGCACTTATGAATAAATCTCTTATAAATGATTCAGGTGACGTACTTTTACCACCTCCTGGCATAACGAAATCATCATTACAATACATATAAGTGTCAAAATAAAAAGTTACTCTATTTTGATTGCTACAGCCAAACTATAAACTTTTATCCCACTTCTTCTGTTATTTAAATGTTTGTAGACTGAAATAACGTGCGCGTAGAAAGCTAACCAAGTCCCTAGTCTTTGGTTTAGCGCTTGTGTCACATTGCAAGCATCAGCAGAGTGTAAACAGCACACGTTTTGTCCCACAAGTCTGTGTGTGTTAATAAATGAGAGCATCAGAAGAATTGACGGCCGATCCACTCATTCATTAACCTGAGAAGTGACAAAAATACGTGCTGCTCATGCTCTGCTGACACTTGTGATGTGAAACAGCCATACTACACATGGCTCAATCATAAGATCGTGTGGGAGTTTGAATCAGGATCGTGATCTCTGTATATGAATGATCAAATCAAACCTGGAGTGTGGTGCCATCATGCCAGGTCGACTGTCCCCCATTCGGTGGTTATCTGTGAATCCTCCGCTTTGTGAGCTCGCTGCCCCGTGCCAGTCTTTCCTGGGGCCCTGATCGCGTCCATGCCGCTCCACCACCACCTGTCTGCCACTGCCGAAGTGTTGCTGCAGTAAAAGGGAGGTAATATAGCGTTAAATTTGAAAATTAGTAGGGGTGTAACGGTTCAGCTCCATACGGAACATCCGTTATGGGGGTAACTGGTAACGTCGCAATATTGGAAATATTTCTGTTTTAAACCATGAAGGAGAGCCAATGGATATCACACACAAGCAACGTGCAAACTTTGCGCAAGTTATGCTGGTGAACGTCAATCTCAGTCAATTCACTATGCAGAAAGTAAAAACGGAATGACGCCGCATATTCTTTCAGAGACGACTCTACTTCAGCATATGATGATAACAGTATATAGCTAATTGGAAATGCCAAATATCTTAATATTGCCAACAACTGATGTTTTTGACAATATCTCTGGCTATAGTCGATACAAGATCATCGTCTTCCGACGCAACCCAGCAAGGGGAGGTTATGACAGGGCCTTTCGCAGTGCGTGCCCGTACACTGGGCAGACAGCACATTGCCTGTTCCGCCGTTTGGGCGGGCTTGTTGAGCGCAGTGGCACTGAGAACATTATATTTCACTCACTTTAAGCCGTTTTATTTTCCAAATGTAATAGGATTATTCCAACGAATCGAATCATTTGGTTTGTAATGCATACCGAACGGTTCAATACGAACGGTTCGTTACACCCCTAAAAACTAGCAACAAAAAGAATGTGTCAGAGGCATGTTATGTACATTACCTGGTCTCCCATGACCACAGGTCTGCCACTGTCTCGGCTGTTGAAGCTGGCTCTGCCACGGCTGGCTGTGGACACCCCTCTCATGGCAGGTCCGGGACCCTCTCTGCCTGGACGCTCTGGACGCATCCGCACTGCTCTGTAATACAGTCAGCATTACTGGTGAGTTCAAGGCTGATTCAAGAGTTTCTTTGAAAATTCAAGGGGGGGTACAATGCGGTTTCGTGCATTCAGTTTTTTACACTGTTAAAAAGTTGGATTCTCATGCTAAGCACAGCCAAAGTTTCAAAAAACGCTTTGGAAGTATATCGGAATATTTCTGTGTCAAAAATCTTCCTTCCGGGTTCGTACAAGTTTTGGAGAGTTCAATTGTGGCTCTTGCTGACGTAAACAAGGGTGGAACTCCTTATATGGGCATTTCTCCCGTAAGAACGCGCCCATGCACGCATCGACCAGAGCGAGAGCAAGAGCATGCCCATCAACACGCTTCATTCGGCAGCACTGCATGGGACTTGCTCAGGAAGAATGTCTCTAAGGAAGTGTGTTTTTGGTTGTAAGGGGAAGATAACCTTGTTCAGCTTCCCAAAAGAACCCAGCGTTTCGTGAACAGTGGATGCAGTTTGTTTTTCAGGGCAGCAATGGAGTTTCTCAACTGTGTTTGTTGATGAACGTTTTATAAACAAGGCCCAGTTCGACGCTGGATTTGCACATCGTTTGATACTGAAAGACAGAGCGGTCCCAACTATAAAAGATCCCGGTCATGATTCGGAACTGCATAAGGTAAGTGAAACGGCATCAAATGTCTGTGTTTTGTTGGTGATCGGCGCTCAAGTGCTTGTCAATCTTTAGCTCCACCCACAGCACGCCTCCAGGAGCTCGGTTTATTCGGAGAGAATCGCAAAGCTGAAAAACTAATGAAACTAAAGACTTTTTGGAGATATTAAGGATGCAGTACTACTCTATAGATACTTAAGATTAACATGAGATTGGGTGAAACGGTGTGTGTTATGCCCCCTTTAAAATACCTGGTCCCCACTGACCTGCATAGTATGGAGGAAAAAAAACCCAAAACAAAACAAAAGTCAATGGGGACCAACAACTGTTTGATTACAAAGATTCTTCAAAATATCTTATTTATAAATATTAAAAACGTATACAGGTTTGTAACAACTTAAAAAAACAGCACTGCTGTCATAGTGCTGTTCTTGTCCACACTGGTGGAAGAAAGCAGAGGTTCAAAAACTGCTAATGTAATGAAATGTCACTTTGATAATCACTGTTGTTGATGTTTTGAACGTACTGAACAAGAACCAAACTCCCCACCCTAGAGGAGAGGAAGCACAAACAGAAACTCATTCGTACCTGACATCTCCTTTTGTATTCATTCCCCCATCAGTCTTCCAGCCAGCGTGGCTGCCGTCTCTGGGGGTACGGGAGTGGGCAATGGCGGGGGGCGGCGCTCTGCCACCAGCTGGTCGATCAGGCATGGACACCTGTCTGCGCTCATCTCGGTCGCGGATCTCTCTGCGATCGCTGTCACGCAGCTCTGCACGAGGTGGAGGTGGTGGTTCTGCTCTCCGCACAGTTTCAAAGTTTTTAGGATAGCGTTCAAACCCTGAACCTTCACGGCGAGGAGCAGGTCGATTCTTCTTTGATTCTGGTTCACCGTCGAAGCGATTGCGCCTGCAAAAAAACCCTAAATCATCACTTGCCGTTGATGCACAAATTTTAACTTGTGCTAATTTGGAAATTTGGTAGGTTAGTGCAAGTTGTATTAAAATCTCTCTTATTCTCGTTTGAATAAAAGTGCCTGCTATAAAGATTAAACAGAAGTTGAAAATCTGAAATCTTCAGCTGTGGCCTGGTCTCTTCTCCTTCCTGTCCTATTGTGTTTGGGAATTGCATTCTCGTTCATGAATGCCTACCTATCAAAATTGTTGGATTGCACAGCTGATGTCTGCTGGTATCGGTTCCGGTCTCTAGGGTTGAAATCATTGAAGCGGTTCTGTTGTCGATTGTTGTAATCTCCGCCTTGACTGATCCGTCCCTCTGGCTCAGTCTGCATCTTTTTACCACTGTTCCAGTATGGGTCTTCCCTCCTGCACAGATAGAGAAAAGAGAAAAAAAAACATTGACCACTTTGAACCTTAGAAACCACTAGACCCCCAAAATGAATATCTACCAGTATTGTTCACACACCTTTGGTCAACGTCACGTCCCCTCTTCAAGTTGTTTCGTTTCTCCTGCTCGTAACGCAACTGCTCCTGCTGCCGTCTCAGCTCTTCACGTTCACGGGCCAAACGTTCCGCTTCCTTGCGTCGCTCCTGCACACACAGCACATTATCAGAACATCAATGTAAAGACAAAATCCCAGCTTTGAGTTTCCATAGGCAGGTGTATCGTGGCTGTACCTGCTCTATACGGATCCGCTCCCGTTCCAGTCTCTCTCTCTCCATGCGCTCACGTTCGAGTTTCTGCCTTTCCACCTCCAGCCTTTGCCGCTCTCTCATCAGGTTCTCCCTTTCCTCACGCTCACGCATAATACGGATGCGTTCCCTCTCCCGGCGCTCTCGCTCTGCTACTTCGCGCCGTCTGGTCGTCATAACAAAACAGCATTACAAAATGCTGCTTAAACACTTTGCCGTTTCATTTGTGAATGAAAAGGAAAGCATGCGTACCTGCGCAGTTCCATAGCCCTGCGAACGCGTTCCATCCTGACCATGCGCTCACGCATCCTCTGTTCCTTCATCTTCTCAAATGGCAGGATATCTTTGTTGCCACCTTTGTTAAGCATGGGACGGCCTTTCTCCATCTGCAAGTATGTTACAAAAAACAGGTCAAACAAAATACTAAAGAGTGCATATGGTCTCACTAATTCAGATCATGTTTTCAGAGTTAACAAACCTCCTCAGGCGGTATGAACCCTCTGGGACGTCTGTTCATCATGATGGGAGGACCAGGCTGTAGAGAAATAGACAATCAGATAATTTGGCCTTGATAAAAATCTCTTTACATGTTAATACAGTACATTCTGAGGATGTCTGTGGTACCTTCTCAAACCTCCCGCCCCTTCTGAAAGGAGGACGAGATTTATTGAAGTTTTGCTCTCCTTTAGCTTGGTTCATCATCATCATATTGCCTGGACTCTTTCCTGCAAATGGAAAAACATTAAATACAACTATAAAGTTTTAAGTTTTTTAACTTCCTCAGTAGGTGAATCCAATCAAACTGTAACATACGTCCATGTTTCTTGTCATCCTTCTTTGCGGCGTCGGCTCCTGAATTGGAAGAAGGTGCATCAGATTTGTTGGTTTTAAAGTCCTGTTTTTTGACATCTTTGCTGTCCTTCTCAGATGGTTTGTCTGATTTCTTCTCTTCCTTCTTAGATGAAACTGGTGTCCTTTTGAAAATAAAGGAAGGAAAAAATAACCAATGCAATGAAATACTCCTCCCCCTTAAAAGAATGGAAAGAGATTAAAACTGGATTAACACTTACTTGCTGGAAGTTTTCGTTCCAGTTGGAGTGCGCTTTTCTCCAGAAGTTTTGCTGGAACTTGTCTTCTCTTCTCCCTCTTTCTTTGAAAAGTCCTTTTTAAATGGGTCAGTTTTCACCTATGAGGATGTTACCATGAGATCAGAGATCAAGCTTGAAAGTACCAAGTATAAAGGGTTTTTTTTTCCCCACAAAAGCACACACTATTGATGATGTTTAACTCTAAAGCCCATAAAACGTTCTTAAATATGTTGAGAATCCAATGGGAAAACTAGAATACGAAAAGGCATCTTACTTCTCTGTCTTCCTCTCTCATTATCGCCTTTAACATTTTCCAATAATGTTATAGTTAAGAACTGTCTAAAGATCTGGTGTCATTTTACTATACAGTCAACACCTCTTTTATGCCCAGTGCACCATAACCCCCTATTTCCTCCCTCTCTTGGCTGAACCGTGGGATCATTTCTATTAAACATCTCTACTTTGACAGAACGTTTGCTTCATTTGAACATTTGTCTCAAGTTTTTAACTTGCCAAGGTCCCTTTTTTTTTTTTTTTTTTAGATATTTGCAAGTCTGGGACTTTGTCCGTAAGCATTTTCCCGGGTTTCCCATGAACCCACCTTCCACCCTTGTCGATAGCATTTTCAATACTAATCCTTACCAAAGAGAAGCCATCTCTACAATCTACAATACTTTATTTGCACGTCAACCCCTGGATTCTGATCGTCTTCGGATTACCTGGGCTAGTGACCTTAACATTGAGATAGATGCAGAGACATGGCAGTTGGTTTTAAAACGTGTTCATAATTCATCTGTTTGCGCTCGCCATGGGGTTTTACAGTGTAAAGTTGTGTACGGAGTACACTGGTCCAAAAGTAAATTAGCCGTATGTTTCCCAATATTGATCCATGTTGTGATAAGTGCCATCTAGAACCAGCTAATTTAGCCCACATGTTCTGGACTTGTTCTGCTCTGTCTCTTCTTTGGGAATCTGTTTTTGACTCACTTTCAGCTATCACATCTGTTAAACTTTCCCCCTCTCCGCTAATTGGGTTGTTTGGAGTCTTGCCTTCTGATTACTCGAGCTTTTCTCACTTTACTAGTAAGACATTGTATTCTGATGCATTGGAAAGGTCCTCACACTAGGGGTTGCACCAACTAATCGACTAGTCGACTTTAATGCTCTGCCATGACGCTTTTATCTTGACGTTGACTAGTCGCTGGTCCTATAGAGGGCGCAACAATATAAGAAATCTCTGAAGGACTTCCACATTTAAGCTCCGTTTCCAAACTAAAATGACAAATAAATGCATACTCTGAAAGCGCTCCACAAGACATGTGTGATTATATTACTGGATGCTCGAAATTGAACGGGAGAATGCACGTTTTAAACAGCTTATAGTACAGGTCAGTTAATCGCTATTCTAATCTAATGCGCTGCTGCTCTGTAACGCACACACATAGGCTTCAGACAGTAGCGCGTACATCACGTGCAGATCGCGCGCGCACAGAATCGTTCAGCGAGGAAATGTATTGTCAACACTGTTCTGCGATTTATCAATAAAATAGCTTAGAAACTGAAACGTTCAAGCATATATTTCTTATTAACTAAATCCCACAACTTCATTACTAGTAGAGAGTAGCTGCCAGGTAGAATTAATTCACACACGCGATCGCTCTCACTAATGCATTCATATGAATGTAATCTTTACTGTGCAACTTTATCTGTATGTGATTTAGAACGAGCAGAAATCTGTGAGAAATATAACGAATATAAAGACAAAAGAACTGATAAAAATGAGCTGTTATAGGAGCAATAGCCATGTGGGCAGCACTGTGTCATATGCCATAGCTGTGCAGAAGGTGTTTGTCACAGCTCCAGACTTATTTGTTCATTAATGACGTCATCAGCGACTAGTCGACTTCGAATCGACTTTCTTCACATAAAAGTCGACTTTAAAAAACCCGAAGTCGTTCAACCCCTACCTCACACCCCCTCTCACACTCGGTGGATAAAAGATGCTTTATTTTTTATTAAATTAGAAAAAATTAAAACACAGTCTTTGTGGCTTCATAGTCAAATTCTCAAAAATTTGGTTACCCTTCCTTGAACATGTTAGAACTCTGCAGCTGGATGCATTCTCTCTTGATTAATTATCCATCCACACTGTACTATTATTACTCCATTTATCCCGATTGTGCACTTGTATTACCATGTTAGTAGCACATATTTGTAATTAAGCTATTTATTTATTATATGCAATTTTTTTTAAGTTCTTTTAACCTAATTTAGTTGTTTGTTGGTTTGTTCCTTCTCCTATTCCTTTAATGTTTGTATGTTTATTACTTTCTGTCTGTCTTCTTGTTTTGAAAATTCAATAAATAAATAAATTGTAAAAAAAAAAAATATGTTGAGAATCCCACTGTTAAAGATCTTACCCTGTCCACAGATATCTGTTGTCCATGGAGTTCTGTGCGGTCCAGGTGAGAGATGCACCTGGCCACTTCTGCGCTGGATGACATGGTAACTAATCCATAACACTTGGCTCCTGGGCTACGAGCATTGGTGACCACTTTGGCACTAAAAACCTATTTTGAAAACAAACATTTTGAAAACGCTGTCAACGTTACAATCCTTAATCACAAACTTGTCAATTATAAGCTGGTGCCTATTTATCATATACAAAGAGCCTTTACTTTTCCATATTTGCCAAAGAGGTTCTTGAGATCAGCTGCTTTGGTGTTGGACGACAAGCCGCTCACCCACAGATTGCGAGTAGAGCTGGTACTGCTGCTGCCACTTCCTGAAGACAGATAACAGGCTTTAGAAGACACTCTACTTGAGGATCAGAGCAAAATAACTTTCCAAATAATGAAGCTTCTAATTTTAGATTTTTGAGAATTGGATAATACTGGTGTTTTATCACTTAGACCAGCTGCTGTGTATAAACTTAATTTAAAAATGCAAACCCATGTAGGAAAGTCATACCTTTTTCATCTTTTGTAGACTTTCCATCTCTGTCTTTTGAAGAGCTAAAATGTGAATATTATGAGAGCGACAAGAAGAGAGAAATACTTTAATGAGTACCAGAGCACGAGAGAAGATGACTGTGGGGCATCGAGGTACATCTCCAAACAAACAACAAAAGGTTATACAAATGTTTGGTGCATTACAGAAAAGGAAAAAGAACCAAAAAACAACAAAACAAATCCCCATAGGCAAGGCTTGCTCTCGGACAAAACTCCAATAAGGCTTCTTTCTCTTGCTTTTCCACAGGAGCAAGGTGGGTCAGGTTTTCTGCCAATTTATTCCCTTGACCAATGACATCCTCAGGAGGGTGTTCAACTTCAGAGAGAATCACTTCACTGGACTGACAAACCCCTCTGACATCACTGGAACTATTGCTCTTTTTTAACCCATAAGTAGGGACTGGAAAAGCAAGTGCTGGAAATGTGTGCGTAACAGACGTGTTTTCTGCTCCTCGTTTAACTCCACCAATTACCAAACTCGAAAAAATGGCAAACCAAACCAAAAGAGCAAACCAAAGGCAGGGATTAGGTACACTGAACAACTTGTTATGAAAAAATTCTTGCGGCTACCCACAATGCTGAGTTCTTAGTGAGCTGGAACTTGGTAGTAGTATCTTAAAGAACTGACATAGAAAGACAAACCTCTTTGCTTGACCTGTCGCCCCAGTTGAAGAGGGGCCTTTCTTCCCAGAATCCTTTTCCTTGTCTCCCGTTTCTCCTTTCTTCAAGGCCTCTCTGCTGTCCTTCTTGGCGGCGTCAGACATCAGCCCGTCATCTCTCTTACCATCCTTGTGGCCATCTATCGCTTCAGTCAGCGAGTCTGTCTCCTGCCCCATCTCAGCAGTGGCCTCAGGCTCTTCGCAGCCCTTGTCTGCCTCAGAATCTGGAAGTTTCACATGTTTACCTGTTTCCAGGAGGTCGTCGCCATCTACATCCAGTGTGATGGCATCTTCGGCCTGGATGGTGACAGATATATTGTCATCTTCAACTTCTTTTATGGGTTCAGGAGCAGGTTCGCTCTCCAAGGCCTCCATCGCTGGGACTTCAGACTCGGCTTCTCTCTCAGCCTCAATCTCCGCATCAGGATCGTGCTCGGGTTCTGCTTCTGCTTCCATCTCTGCCTCAGCCTCAAGATCAGGCTCCGCTCCTACCTCAGCCTCGGGCTCTGCAAGGCCGTCTTCACAGGAGAAGGTTTTAGAATTGTCACGAGTAGCATCATCAGTATCAGTTACATCTGAGGGATTTAACAAGCATAAAACATGGCAAAAAAAACACATTGTTTAACATTCAAATCTCTGTGGTACGTGACCTAGAAAGTACAACAAAGAGCAAGTTTAGTGTTAGTGGTCATCGTGGGTGAGGAAACCACAGGTACACATAAAAACACATTCCTTAGAGAACAACGATGAGGTTGAACAATCTTCTGACTACGATGAACATCACTAGCTTGGTCCACATTTTGAAGGTTCCACAGCTGGGTGGCATTGATACACTTCAGTCTGAGTGAAATTGCAAATCTATTCCATAATGCAAGTCCTCACGCCAGATGTCACTCCGCTTCTTGTGGTCACATCGAGAGTCTTCTTTCACACACTTCCGCTGACCGTCCATCTCGTTTTACAGCTGATGGAGGCAAATCAAAAACAGGGTGCCAAATGTTCTCTGATCCGTTGGAGAAATCTAGCCTTGTTCACAGTACTCTGTCCAGTAACACGGCTAAAAATGGACGTCCACTGAGCTGCATCCAGTCTCGAATGAGTTCAAAGCACGAGCAGTGACGTTGATGTCCACTTAAGCCATGCCGGCTATACTGCAGTCAGAAAGAAGTGTCAAGACTTTGGTGAACGAGGTTCATGTGTCATGTTCTGACCAGTCAACAAAGGAAGGCAGCCTGTTTCCGTCTCCATTTCAGGAGGTAGTCCAGTCTCAACAGAAAGAAAGAGGTGGCCTGCTGAAGCTTGGGTGGTGTTCTGAACGGAGATCGAGTGGGTGAAAGGTCTCCTCTTGCTGATGAAATGTGGTGGCAGGGTAATGTGCTCTTGAACGAATTAGATGAGATTAGGAGTATCACTGATGTTAACACAAATGGTGAAGGGTTATCTGTCCTTTGATGCAGCACGTGTTCCGGATGGGATGTTTTAATGTCTGTGAAAGACCCACTTTTAAACATGTCTGACTAGAACGTTGAGATTGAAAAACAGCAAAAGAAAAAGGAAGCAAGAGAAGTCCAACCGTCTGAAACCTGAAAAACAAATGTTACATCTCCACCCCAATAAGTGACCAGACATACCTTTTTCAGATTCCTCTTCCTCAGTCTCCTGAAAATAAAACAAACAAATTATATAAGAATTTCCTAATGTTAATAAAGAATTGGCAATAAAATGAATGCCAGTTTTATATACTGCTATTAAACTATTGGGTTGGTCACAAATGGTATTTGCAGAAATTAAAAAAAAAAAAAAAAATATATATATATATATATATATATATATATATTTTTTTTTTTTTTTTTTAAATAACTTAAGTGTGATTTTGCCAAAAGAATGAAAACAACAGTTTAAACAGTTTTCAAAGAAATGCTTAAACCATAAAAATATACCAGCATTCAAAATTGTCTCTCTTATTTTCACCAAGGCTACATTTCTTACATACATTCATCTAATTCTTCAATAATACGAAATATTACAATTTAAATACATGCTAATTTGGTGATTAGAAAACATTTATTACCACAGTTTAAAACATATGCTGCATAATATTTTTGTGGATACAATACATTTTCTTTCAAAAGAACAATGTTTATTTGAAACCGAAAAGGACAAAAGTATTGGGACTATAACAGCTTTCACTCTTCTGTGAAGGCTTTCCACAAGACTTTGGAGTGTTTCTGTGGGAGTTTTGCCCATTTATTCAGCAGAGCACTTGTGAGGTGAGGTCAGGCACTGATGCTGGACGAAAAGGCCTGGCTCACAATCTCCGTTCCAGCTCACCCCAAAGGTGTTGAATGGAGTTAAGGGCAGGGCTCTGCACGGGCCAGTAAATTTCTTCCACACCAGACTCATTTAACCATGTCTTTGTGGACGTTGCTTTGTGCATTGGGGCACAGTCATGCTGCAATAGAAAATGGCCTGTTCCCACAAAGTTGGAAGCATAGCATTTTCCAAGAAGTGTTGGTGAAGCACTAAGATTCCATCACTACTCCAGAGCCCAGTGGTGGCATCTTTTACACCACTCCACTTGATGCTTGGCATTGTACTTGGTGAGGTGTAGTCTCAGCCTCAGACATCACGCCCACGGACCGTTGGATAAACGTCTGATGCTTATGGCACACAAAAGTGGAAACACTTCAGGAGTTTCGAGGTCGTCATCAGATTGGTTGAATTATACAGGATTTCCGGGAGATGTGTGTCTCGCGTTCTTTAATGTTCCACCTGGAAACAAAGATGCCGTGACGCCAAACCCCCTCACAAAAGAAGAAAGCCGTCGTGCTTACAACTGTGACGATGAGGGCTTATCAGGATCAAATAAATGCTGGATTTTCAAAATTATGTGAAATATTTAAAGTTCGCGGCATAGAATCTTTAAAATACGTCAGAGAGTTTCACACACCGGTCTGTTATTGTGGCGACACTTCCACGCCCCGAAACGTGACGCTGAATGAAACAAACTGTGATTGGTTGTTTGACATGTCGGTCAAACGGCCTCGGCCAATGAAAGCTGCCATAGATTCCAGACCTTCAGCCGTCAGTCAGGTGACGTGAGACTGGCAAGTAGCTGCTCGGCCATGAAAACCCATTCCAGTTTCTGTGCTGATATTAATGCCAGAGGAAGTTTGGAACTCATTGGAATCAGCAGAGCGTTGGAGACATTTGTGCATCACGTACCTCAGGACCCTGCTCTGTGACTTTGTGGTCTTCCACTTTCTAATAATACCACTTACAGTTCAATGTGAAATAGATGGCAGGGACAGAATTTCGTGAACTGACTTAATGCAAAGGTGGCATGCTCCCATCACTGTACCATACATGGCTAGCTTCTTGATTTTAAACATCTGTGGCAATGGGTCTGATTGAAACACCTGAATTCAATCATTTAGAGGTATATCCCAATACTTTTGTCCATATAGTATAGTGTGCAACATTTTAAACTTTTGGTCAGTAGTGTATATAAAAAACAGTTCAGATATCAGCGTATGTTATATCTTCTCATTACCAAATGACAGTTCATAATCACTTAAATTAATTTTAAACTTTTTAAAGTATTAATTACCAATGAACTAAATTCACTACCAATTTCAACTTTACATGAAATAATTTATTTGAGAATATAATTATTTACCACTGTATCTTTCATGAATAAATCAAATATTATATAATACTTTCAAGTACTGTTCATACACATTCAAATATGAAGACTGAATTTAAGAAACTGTAAATAAAAAGGTTACACATCCAACAATATAGAAGCTTGTAAAGATTTATATTGTCCTAATGCAGTATTTGTGCAGATTATTAGGCCTATAAGGATGCGCGGTATACCAGTACTGGAAAAATACCGGCATGTATTATTTTTCAACCGGTACGATATTAGGGCTGGGCGGTATGTCAAGTTTGTACAATATGTCGGTATATTCTTTATAAGCGATACGGTATGAAGCAATACCGTTACTATCGATATACAGTAGTTTGATACGAGCGCATCTGAAAAAAATATCTAGGGAGGACACAGACTGAACTGCTGCGGAGAAAGTGCATAATACAATTTGTTCTACATGTATCAGGCTTTATATGAAGGGCTTTAAAAAAAACTCGTAAGATATAGTAGCCTATAGCTTCAGTCTAAAGCGGCTCTGACAGAAAGGCTGCGTGTGCCACTGAGAGAGACGTGCTGTTTTCCTTAACGCATAACTTACATTTTACAGGTATATTCTCCATCTGTAAATGTTAGAAAGCCATGGAAATATTTCCATTTTGCAGTCAGAAGCGCGTGAGCTTTTGCTTTGTGATTCTCTGCTAAACTTCACAGACTATTTAGAACAAGCGCCGCCACGCGCATGCGCACCGAACAGACGGAGCGCAATGAAATAGGAGCACAATAACTCTGACTAAAACATACATCTTGCTGAAATATTTGTAGTTGGAAAATAAATGTGACATATGTAGAATTTTAAACCTACAAGTAAGTGCATTTGTATGATAGCAGTAACTGTAAAGTGTAATGGGGTAATCAAAATAGCTTTTTTACTCAATTAGTCTGTGCTTTATTATTTTCATTTTTAGTTTAGTAAATTTAACTTCTGCTTTAAAAGCATTATTTTTGTTTTTAGATTGCAATGTTAGAATGTAATGTGATTTTAACCCTTTTTGCACATAATATATGCCTTCATTCATACTTACATTCACTTTATTTGTTTAATCCAAATACAAAATACCAAGATATATACCGTATACCACACATCAGCCAAAAGATACGCCAAATAATCGCCCAGCTCTATACGATATCATAATTTTGCTCAATTCGGTATTTCATACGCTGCTGTTGCGAAGTGCACCTGTAGGGGGCAGTGCTTCCCAAATAGCTTCGGAACCGGTAAACGTGACAACAGAACAACGCGATCGATCAAACACATGAAACTATCAATGCACCCGAAATTAAAGACAACAGTATAAGTGAAATATGGCATTACTTTCCATACAAAACAGATGACAAAGGTGAATGAACTGGCTTTACTGCACCTGTATGCCAGGTTGCTATAAATCATGTGTTGCCACAGGAGGCAACACATCAAACCTTTTTAAGCATTTGTTGCTTACTCATCCTCATCTTTTCAGAGAATTAAGAGATCGACAGGTGAGTGCATCATTCATAAATTCAGATTTAATTTGAACTTTTATTTACAACTGATCAACGCACAATAAGATGTCATACTGTAAGCGCAAATGTGCGTGTGACACGCTAGAACCAGTGAAGTTTTGGTCACATAATATATGAACTTGCATTTTATGCAATCAAATATTAATTGAATTTGAATTAAGCAAGAGTTTTGCTATATTAATTTCAGTATAAATAATATGAAGGAATGTTTCTGCTGCTAATATGAAGCAGCCGAGAGAGTGATATTTATATTTAATGCTTTTTCTTTGGCTATCTGAGGCTGAAATCTGAAAACAATCTGAGAGAGAGAATAATTACTTTGACTGTTAGAATAACACTTTACAATAAAGTAACATTTGTTGCATTAATTACATTACTTCAGTTATATATTTTTTTTCTCCAACATCAAAATGTAACCTATGTTCCCTGTAGGTTTTTTGTCATAGTTTGATACAAAAGGTATTAAGATATGAATCTGTTTGTATTATTATCATTTTAATAAAATTGTTTTCAATTCACTTATCTTTTGAGGCTGGTTATTTGTCACCTATGGTATCGATACCGAGGCATTACATTCTGGTATCGTACCGAAGCCAAAATTATGGTATCGAGCCATCCCTATAGGCCTAATGTTTTTAAAAAACAGTACCTAACATATTACTCATCTATTAGTCCAGTTTCAGTGAACCCAATATGTGGCAACATACCTTAGAGAAGGATTCCTCTTCCATGATGGTGTCAGCATCCAGGTCGGTCTTCTTTCCTGAGGATATGTAATAAAGCTTTTCGATCAACTTTTGAAAGACACACATGGGGAAGTAAAAGAGTTGGGTTCTGAGCGTGAAGGTCTACCTTTAGATTTGCTTTGTTTTCTCGTTGGAGTGTCAGCTGATAGGGTGATCTCAATGTTGTCTGGATCTCCGCCCTCATCTTCTATTGCCTTCACACAAGAACGCATGACCATTCAAATGATTATGGGAATTTCAATACTTGAAACAATGATTCAAACCAAACTGTGCTTTGCATAAATAATCGATGATAGTGCAGCTGTTAAACACATGGCATGCAAAAGATTTGAGCATAATAATAACTATTTTTTATTTAAACAAATTTGGACTAACCTGCTTTAAACTAAAGTGAAACTAGACAAGTGATATGCTGTTTTGCATTCACCCAAGTCTTGTTTCTATCTAGTAAGACAGCTATTTATGCATATTGTAACACTCAGCATTATTAGCTACACTTGATTATTCAACTATAAAAGGCTGCACATAAAGATTGTAAATAAAGATGGTGAATTTGTTTGAAGTTGTAGCAACTGATCTGAGCGCGTTGTAGCTGCATTCGCTTGCTAAGAGTATTTAGCCTAACGTACTTAACGAATCCTTACAGATTAGGTTTCTGAAACTGCTAGTACATATTTCATGTCAATTCTGTCACACTTGGTATCCAACTACGGCCATTACATCTGTGTTGTTATTAAATGCATTAAAACAGTCCGGAATGCAAACATGTTTTATGATGCAAACGGATATGCTAACTCCTTAGCCATCAAGCTAGCTCGCGATCGTTTATCCACACGCCACAGTAATTTACTGTTTTAAATTCAAATTACCTGCTTCAACCTTGCGATGAGTGTATTTTTTACCCCAGTAACATCCAGATTTCTTCGTTTGAGTTCTGATTTGAGGTCTACGACACGTAAATCTGTAATCTTCTTAGTCTCTGCTGAAATGGCCCCCGACGCCATTTTACCTGCGTATCCGAGACTGTGTTGTGTGTGAGTGAGAATGAGTGAGTGAGTGAGAGAGAGAGAGAGAGCAATTTTGAATTGAATTGAATTGAATTGAGAGAGAGAGAGAGAGAGAGAGAGAGAGAGAGAGAGAGAGAGAGAGAGAGACAGACTCCACAAGAGGACGCTCAAACACAGACGCCCTGTTGACGACTTTGTTTGTGATCTTAAAAATACAAATATATAAGGATACGCTGAACACACATTTGATAGCACATTTTAAGTGCTCTAAGATTTAATTACATTGACAACATTGTGTCCTAAAACTTAACATAAGTTGGCTAATTATTATTAAAGTACTTAAATTTTATATATACACATATATATATATACAGTGGGTGGGCCGTCAGGGGCAGCAGAGGGCCTTCTCTGCTGGCCATATATAAAAAAAAAATGTGTGAAAAATGTTTTTGATTATTTAGGTATAATTTTCATTTGTGTAATGTCCACAAAATTGCCTATGATTAGTTTAGTTGAGGTTGAACTGGAATATCCTACATAAAAAAAAAGTCTGAGGCCAGCACTACAGATAGTGCTACCCTTTTGTTGGAAGACGTCACATCTGATTTGTTACCAGCATTACTGACAGAATCATCAGCCAATCAAATTTGACGTTCAGTGACAGCCCGCCCTCTGGGTCCAGCTGCGTGCCCAGTGCTACCCCCAGCGTCAGACCGCCCCTTCAGGGATTTCCAAGGTACGAAAGTGAAACTCAATAAAAAAAGAAAATGACAGCTGCAGTCGTCGGCGCCTACACCAGATCTTGTTGCCGATCAACTAAAAACGCCTTTTGCAGACAAAAGAGAATAACTGAGAAAGTAAGACCGACACTGAATTCGCTAACAAAGGCAGGCAAAGTTTTTATGCGCCATTTCAAAGACTGCAACTATGAGTGCTATGAGCGGCTAACAAACAGCTAGCACGGAGCACAAGTTATTTCGTTGACCGTGTTTACTTTTTAATACCAGTAAAGGAACGGAATGACAGACCCATGGACTTTATTTCCAACTGACAGGTGAGTGCTTTATTATTTGATGAGTATTGTATCATGCACATTGTTATGGAGGTGTATGTGGTGTGTTGATAATACTGTGGTGCGGTGTGTGTGTGTGTGTGTGTGTGTGTGTGTGTGTGTGTGTGGATGTCCAGCGTTTGTACAGTTTTGCTGTTTTGGGTGCGTCGTCATTTTAGAGTGAAGTTAATGTGCATAGTGACCCCTACAGTTGAAATTGTTGATCAGCCGTTATTGTTGTTGAGAGCCTGTGTGCGGCATAATATGTGCATTATATGCATATGGCTGTGTTAGCTGTAACAGAGATGTGTAAGATGTGTGCATGTAGTTTACAGTTGCTTACTGAAGGCCCTGACTGAAACCCCACGGTACGCTATATATATATATATATATATATGGGTCAATGACGTGACGCCTAAATTATCTGTCCGATTGCATTTTTTTTAAGTTAAAAATTGATTTACATGCATAAAAAAGATGCCATATATATGAAGGCCCTCTCCCATGTATGAACTCACTTTAACTTTTCAAAAAACATTAGTTGTTTGTAATTTTTCTGTTATTCAAAGTGTCAAAATATAATGTGGTTTTTTTTTTTTTTTTTGTAAACATCTTTGAAATTACCCTAAATTTATTCAGATAAATTTTCTGCACTATTTGGCATGATTTCCAAAGTGTTTTGTGATACTGTATAAAATTGCAAAATATTTGTATTTATATTTACATCATAACCCTGGTGAAAAAATAACAATAGAACCCTGCCCAAAACACAATAGAAAATGTAATGGTTTTAATGGTTATAATGGGAATTGTATTGGTTTTAATGGAAACTATAATGGTGTCTACTGGTATGTGATGGATTCTATTGGTGGGATGTTAAATCCTATTGGAAAAATGCCCAAAACACACTTCAAAAATTGAATTTTGTAATGTTTTACTGGAAAAAGCTAATGGTTTATAATGGTATTTTAATGGAAACCATTGGAATTTCTGTGATGGTTTCTACTGGGCTTCTATTGTTTTTTTGTTTGTTTTTTTAGCAGGGAATACAAACAAACTTTGTCCGATGATTTCCATTTTATGAAATATCATGTGGTACGACCATCAAGAAACTACCATTTTGGGACTTTTATGTTGAAATCCTTTCAAAGATAAGACTTTGCATCATATACCAATTTGCCAAGGACCCATGGAAGCATCAGGCAGGTTTGTAAGTCTCTTTCAAATTTGGAAAAATAGAATCTTTTTAACTGCTGGTATGTAGTTACCACATTTGGATATCATGTGGTATGCTCTCAAAAAAAAAAACAATGAATAAGTTATTTCTGCAAATATTTATTTTCATTATAAATTTCTTATTCAGGGTTGCTGCAGGATTTTTAAGCTCAAATTTAAGACCTTTTTTTAAGACCTGCACAAATAAAATTAATACCATATGAGCGGGGTAGGACAATGTCTATGGTAAACTGTAAAATGAATGTAAAAAGCACGATTTACAGTTCAGATAGAAGTTTTCACAAAACAAAAAGTTTTATAAAATTATACACTTCACAATTCAGCCTTTAAACCATTTTTTAAGAGAATGGATGAGTCAAAAGTATTAATTATTATATTAATTTAAACAATTATCAATAAATTATTTTATTAATTAAATAACATACAAACACATTTTACTGTTTAGATTTTTATAATGGATTATCTCCTTTTCGATCCACCAGTTCACATTTACAGCTCTGCGTGTTTGCAGGGTAAAAACATGGGTCGAGTTTTGCATTGGTCTGAACAAAAACAACCCAATGTTCCTGCAATACCGGAGGCTGCAGTTCTAGGACTGCATAGGACCCTATTTTTTGGGTCAGCACCATCTATTCCAACAGAGGAGACCTGATTCAAACAAACAAACAAACAGATGCAAACAAACAGCACATCAGACATGAAGCGCTGCGGCTAATTAACTGAAGTCTCACACAGACACAAGTCTTCTTTCCAAGAAAACTGAATTTTAACCTAGAATATATTGAATATATTGAAATAAATTAGGTTAAATATTTCAAGAGGGTTACCAACCATACCAAGAGGGTATGTTTAGGGCTAGGAGTTGGACAATAATTAAGTGTATAAAATTAAATATCTACATAATAATATACAGAATTGAATAGCAAGTGCTATAAAATAGTATGAGCCACTAATATTTAATCAGCAGACACTTTTATCCAAAGCGACTTATAAATGAGGACAATGGAAGCAATCAAAATCAACAAAAGAGCAACGAAATGCAAGTGCTATGACAAGTCTCAGTTAGTCCAAAGCAGTACATGTAGCAAGAGATTTTTTAAAAATTATATAATAAATAAAAAGAAAACATAGAATAGAAAAAGAATAGAGCAAGCTAGTGTTAGAGGCCTTTTTTTTTTTGCTTTTGTTAATTGTATAATAAATAAAAAGAAAACATAGAATACAAAAAAGATTAGAAAAGCTAGTGTGCTAGTCTAAAAGGGACAAGATTTTTTTTTATTTTAAAGAATAGAATTAGAATAGAGAGAGGTATGACTTTCTTCATTCTCTCTTACATTCTTTTTGGGTCATTAAAAATTAATCTTGCTGCCCCGTTCTGGATTAATTATAAAGGTTTGATAGGACTGGCTGGAAGACCTGACATAATACATACATACAAAAAATAAATAAATAAAATAAAATAATTAAAAAAAACAAACAAACAAACAAAAACTATAGGGCCTTAGAAATCCAGTTCTGAAACTACAGCCTCCGGTATTTTCAACATGCACATTCATTCTCTGCCAGCAGGCAGCAGGAGGCGCTTTTGAACTGAGCACCGACTTTGAAACGTGCAGCGCTCATGTTTATCTATAGCCTTTTGAAGTTTAATCGTCACATTAAGCTGTATCGCGATTCTGGTTTGTACCCAAATTTAAGACCTCTTTAAATCACAATTAAGACTTTCTTGTACAATTTAAGACTTTTTATGACCTTAAATTTGATAAAGTAAATTTAAGACTTTTTAAGGACCCTCGGGAAACCTGCATAGTGATCTTTTGTGGGAAGCTAGCTTGTTTTGTTTAGGTGACCAATTCTATGCTTGTAAATTTTGACTGAAATATCATGTGGTGCGACCACTGCAGAGTGTTTTCCATTATAGATATATGTCCCAGATTGGCATTTTTTATTTTGCTTTTATATTCAATTGATGGTTTATATACATAAAATACTTTATTTTAGTATAAATAGACTGTTTATGTTTAATCTTTGTACAATATGAGAAAAAATGCAAAAAAATAAATAAATCTATCATAATTCAGAGCATGTAATTTTAGTTTAGTAATTATGCTTTTATTAGTCATTTATTAATAACTATTAATAACTAATCTATTTTACCACATTATACTGCCAAGCAAAGTAAAATAAATGCTCACCACAGGCAGCATGTTAATTCTGACCCTGCAGTCTAGCACAAACTCCAAAGTCATTTTCTACAATAAGAAAGATGTTCATGTTGTCATCTCAGAACCTGAGCCAGCAATCTTCCCCTATTGTAAATTGACCTTTCGCAGACCCACCCCCCTTAGTTTCTGTTGCTACGTCCGACAAACCATGGCACTTTTATGCCATGCATCATGTTCTCATGCATTGAAAAATACATCACGGAGCAAAGAGGACACTGACAGACAAGACAGAGCTGGTTACTTTTAGTACGAAACAAAACATGTCGTGACAGATTTGTTTTTAGTGACATGACATACGGCCAAGTATGGTGGCCCATACTCGGAATTCGTGCTCTGCATTTAACCCATCCAAAGTGCACACACACAGCAGTGAACACACACCCGGGGAGCAGTTGGGGGTTCGGTGCCTTGCTCAAGGGCACCTCAGTCGTGGTATTGAGGTGGAGAGAGCCCTGTACATTCACTCCACCCACCTACAGTCCCTGCCAAGACTCGAATTTGCAACCTTTGGATTACGAGTCCAACTCTCTAACAACTAGGCCATGACGTCCCCTAGTGGCACATGATCATCTCTTCATCTTTACTAGTCATAGCATGAAATAAACATGAATGAACATCAGAAGGTATCTTGTTTCAACCTTGAAAAGATGTCAATACACACCATTTTTCAAGTTCAAGTCCACTGATGTTAATTTACTCTCCTGTCTGGTTTGTTTTTCGGTGTTATAATATGTCAGACTGTCTGTTAATCAAACTCCCGGCGAAGGGTCAATTGAGCAGCCAATATTGGGCAAAGTACAGAAATAACTGGGGCTAAAGAAATGCCCACAGTTAATACCAAGTGCTGCACTTTTCACACTTCTCTTTAAATAGATTTTTAATGATATAAAGTTTTTTTTGTCATTTGGAGCGACCACTCATTATGTGGTACGACCAATTATAACAATAACTGTATTAAAATATAAAATATCTAATTTCTGTGGTTGAAATATGAATCACTGCTACAGTATGCTTAAGTGAATGGTATTTTTTAAAATATTTTTATCAGTTTTATACAATTTGCAAGAAAAATAAGTCTGTTAACTACATTTAAGAAGGCAACTGTGAAATTATTGAACAAAAATAAGAGATCATTATTTACAAGAACTCAAATTAAATGCAAATACTTTGTTTCTAAACACTTTAATTACTGAGAACATTTTGAAAAAAGCATGTTAAGGAAATTATTTAGGCCAATTCATCTAGATGAAAAAACACTAAAATCACTTAATTTTAAATTTTAATATGAATTTATGTGTACACAACATTCTTAATGTTTGAACAATTACAGTAGGTATTATTATTATTTTTTATTTTTTTAAATTGGCCTGTCGAAAATCCTTATACGTCAATGACCCAAATATGTATATACATATATATATATATATATATATATATATATATATATATATATATACTGTATTTATGTAGGCCTACGTATGTATATATAGTTACTTAAATAATACACACACTCACATGTATGTGTGTATATCTATATCTATATATATATAATACTGTTTTTATAAAATAACACAAATATCTAAAAACATCTAAATCAAAATACATTTTGCTTGAGAAGGTTTTCTTGATAAAACTGAGAAAAATCTATCAATGGGGTAGGAAAAATAATCTTGTTTTTCCTTTTAATTAAGTTTTATTTATATTATATATACTGAGAAGCCTAGTCATTACCGTCACCATAATCTATTTTTTAAAAATATTTGAAGAGTTTATTTGAATAACAAAAATCTGTTTTTTTTTTTGTCATCATGTTTTGTTTTAGCTATCTGTATTCTTTAGTTATTTTTAACCTAATCAAAATAACCCAACTGCAGTTTTATTGCGATTAATTGGAATGCACAATGAAAAACATGATTTTTGAAAAGTTATGTTTTTGCAAATTAACTCTTCATTTATTTAGGTCATATATATTATATATACACGTGTGTGTAAAAGTAAAAATATGAATTGAATAATTTTGCTTTTATGTGGGGAAACTACCTATATTGATTTTAACTTTCAGTCTAAATCTGAAATTATTGATGCATTTCCATCACTATTGTATAAAAACAACCACAACACATTTTCTTGTCTACTACTAAAGGTAAACTTTTCAAAAAGCAGGTTTATCAGATAAAATATGTATATACTATATCGTTTTTGACAGTGTCCATTTATCAATGTTTGGAGCTGCGTAGTACAAAACTGCTGTAAATAGGAAAATAGCACAAATTTGTGAATTATACAAGACATTTGGAATGAGGTTATGACAGTAGTGCCTAAAACCAATTTCACTGCTGTATTTTAGTTAAATAAATTACTACAGTAACAATAGTCACCATGGTAAATTCCTCTAAAGGATGTTAAGTTCAAGGAGGCACAAGAATGGACACATAAAAGAGTTACCTAACTTTATTAATTTCATTATTTTAAAACTAATATAAATCCCATGGAATATCATCCTGGGGCCATTAAGTCTATGAATGCATGGACGCCTGCCATTAAGTACTGCATTCCAACACTCCATTCAAAATTATTACAGTTTTTCCTCAAAATTCGGCAATCAGAGTGGAAATACACGGCCTCAGCACACTCTCATTCTCACAGCACTCCTGTCTTTTGTCTCTCATGTGCAAGTATATGCAAGTTAGCTAGTTGAGACTAATATTAGTGTTAGGATTTCACAGCAGCAAAAGAAAAAAAAAAAAAAGAAAGAAAGAAAAAAAAGGGGGGGGGACAGTTTGCTGCACAGTTGCAGAACAAATGTGTTAATGACAATATCTGACAAGGAATAATAAGCTAACAAGAGTCACTTTCTAGGTTATTGAGAGAAATAAATGAAGAAGGCTAGGAGACCCTGATGAAACAATAAATACTCTGTTTCCCAGCTGTTTCTTCAGGCCCGTCATCCTCACAGAACCAAGGCGACATATGGAGCTGGTCTGAGGAATTACACTTTCTCAATTGCTTGATCAAAAATCCAACTTCATTATACTAGAAAAAGAAACAATCAGAATACAGAGAGGTGACATTCATTTTTTTCTTTCTCTTCTCTTTGAAAATACATTAGGTGAAGTGCGTTACATGTGACGTCAGATTGAGGTGCTGAGAGGGGACTGATGGAACACAACCGTGTGAACGTTCCAGGAGGTGAAGTGTGCAGTTGCTTCTCATCAGGGCTGGAGCTGAATTCATTTCAATTCCATCAGTTCAGGATCGAATGCATATATAAATGTAAAATTAAACGGACAAGAAGCATTTCTAAACGAACTTCCCGAACTGAGTTAGCACTGGTAATGAGCCGAAGTGAAATGGAACGGACTCCAGCCAAGGTTCCCGTGTTGAGAGTGAACTGGTGTGAGGGTGAACACTGTTACAGCAGCTGATCTCTTAACCATGATCTTGTTTCCTAATTAAGGAATGTCTTGATTCACTTAAAAAAATCTATCTCAGATCACATTGTCTATAACATAAAACTAATCAATATACTGATCAATAAATTGAGTCCTGCAATGTTTTAAAATGGAGGTTGACATTCTATTCCAGTAAAGCAAGGCATCAGGTATGTAAAAATGCTTCTTTACTAGAGCAGCAATCCTCGCCTGCAAGTTCTCAGGCCTTATGAGGCCTATTTCATTATATGTGCAAAGAAATGCATTGCAAGGAACCATGCAAAAATAAAATACAATGACACTTATGAAAACAAAAGCTACATAAACCCTTTATAAATACAATACAATTCAAAACCCTTAATGAAGATGTTATTTCTAGCTGTACTGGTACTACATGATAGCTGGCACGCTAGGCTCGATGTTTTTTTTTTTATGTGGATTGTTGTTTTTGTTTTTTCCCATAGTTGCGCAGGTATTTCATGCCATCTTTGGTTGAATGCGTTACTGACAAAAATGAAAAGGAAAACAACAGATAAATGTCCAACAAAAGGGTTGCAAGAAAAATAGCATCAACTCTCTGGAGATAACTGAGCCTCGATGTCCACTCTGCAGATGGGGCATTTCTTGTTAGTGAGGAGCCATTGGTCTACACACAGTTGATGGAAGAGGTGCATACATGGAAGGCGCCTGCAAAAAAATAAAAATAACAGTGACAATTAATCAATGAAATCAGATGTTTTCATATTAGCTGAACGGTTAAAAACAGATTGACCAATGCAGATTAATTCACATGTTCCAGCACAAGAGGGCAGCACAGAACATAAAGAGGAAGTATTCATGACTGATGATGAGTGACTAACAGATCAAATGATAAAACCTAAAACTGAACCCAGGAGAGACTACATACAATAATTAAATATAATAAAAAAGTCAAGTGTTTACCTGACATCCTCCCCTTCTTCCAGTATAGACAGACAGATGGTGCATTTCTCCTCCGTGTCTTCCTCCGCACCTTCCTCTTCCTCTTGCTTACCATGCAGCTTTCTCTGTGCACAACAAAGAAGCGTAAAAAACCATTATAAGTAGAATCACTACACCTAAATTCTAATAAACTGGCGAGCAACACTAGAACAACATAATAGCTCTTCCTGTGTCTTCTTTCCCCCAAATACATAGTTTATATGAATGTTCTTAATATGGTACATTTTAGTAAGTGCTGCGGTTGATGCTGGTGATACAAAAATAACCACACAAGAGCAGCATAGCATGTTACATAAACATACAGCAACAGTCTATTTTTATTATGAACAGCGTGCTGATCATTTAAACAACACGCCAAGCAGCAACAAAACCTAAAACTTCAGATATTGCATATTACATGTTTTCAATTAAAAAAAAAAAACAGATACACACATTGTCAGTGTGCTCCTCAACTAGATTGACTAGGCCATTGTTGACTATTCCTGCCCCCGTTAACATCTACACAATATGTGAGCTAAAACATGTTATCCCAAACTATTTGTTCACATTTTTTCTCACCGAGTTTGAGGTTGAGTGCATATTTTTCCCAACAGATGCCCATGCTTCAGGTGCTAACTGTTCCTCAGTGTCTCTCTCCACCACCTTCTGTATTAGGGCGGCAGGGTTTTAGATTACTGTTATTCAGGAACCTTTTGCTACATAATCAGTGACATTTCAAATGTCTACACTATGCAGCTTTTGGCAATAAAAGGACTGGGTGAGGATTTCTGATGCATCTCATGACACAAAAGATCTGATTATTATGGCTCCTGGTTAAGTTTTTTTTGTGTGTTTCTAACAGGAAGCCCCTATACATAATATCCTCAGAGTCTTTTTGCAGACTGCCTGTCCATTATCACCAAACGGGACTTTACTTTGACCACCTCAGTAAAACACTGATGTTTGTAAGTGAATGTGTTCTCACCTTTTTGTATTTGTGCGGATAGGTGCACCTCTCTATGGTTCCCTGAGAGGCCCCTCGGTTCACAGTCCCCAGTCGCTCTTCTAAATGCAGCAGATCCTGTTAAAACACACAACTGGTTACAAGTGCTTATAAACTGGTTACATCGTGACAAATTCTTGGTAAAAAGAACAGAACACCAGAAGGACTAACAATAACTAATCCCATTAATGGGAATGTCTGTGAGCAGCTGATGGTCTGTGTATCTTTCTGAAGAATCCCACGGTTAGAAGTGATTTAAAGTTTTATTTTCAACAGACTGTGTGGAGTATATCGTTCTGTGAATCCATCACAATGCAATGCAGGCTGTACAATGAGGCTGTTATTGAAGGATGTTGGAGTTTAAAATGATACTGGAGACAATAACAACTCCGCTTATGAGTGATCAGAGCCAAATATGTGCTCTGAGCTTTTCACATGCAAAGGGGGAAATTTCTTCAAGTAACAGCTCTCTCTCTCTCACACACACACACACAAAAATCTTTAATATTATTACGCTTTTAACAGCTTCTGGTACGTCATTAGTAATATTAAATTAGTTAATGAACTCCATAAAAATATAAGGTACTTTATTTTTGTCATGCATTCTTCAGGAAAGTTTAGATCACTAATGATTTTGGTCCACATTCCAGTTCTTACCTCATATGTGCGGCCAAAGGTCATTCTGGAGGAGATGTAGCGAATATGTGGATATGTCACTTCAGGCATTGAGCCAGTGTGCTAAAGAAAACAGAAAATTAGTGACGGCACCAAGCGGGAGAGAAACAGAACGAAATGAGAGTGCAACTATTTTAATCAAACAACTCTCGTAATTTGGGATGCAATATTTCTGAGAGGCATTAGAAATGATTCACACGTATGTGCGCGCATGTCACTCCATATGATTCAAATATAATTTTAGATTTTCAAATATATTAAATTCAAATTTCACACTTCAAATGTCTAATGAGCTTCCATTATAATCTGCAATGCATAATTCATGCACCCATAAAAATCACCCTGAAATAACAGATGCTGCGGATACACGGCTTGAGGCTCCCGCCATTAATCTGTGCCATACCTGAGAGCAAATCAGGGCTTTTTTATTCATGCTAATGTATGCATACATTTCAGCTGATGGGGAGGAGTAGCAACTCACCATCAGCTGGATGGGGAAATGGTGCAGTCTGGGTGGAGGGTGATAGTGAGGCAGATGCGGGTGCAGGTGTCCTGAAGGGTAAGGAGCTACAGTAACACCAGCCTCGATGCCCAGCTCCCTAAAACAGCAAAAAGACCAACAACCAGCATGTTAAACAACAGTACACAATATAACGTTGTTTGAAACACCAACATCATGACTAACAGATCCTGACATCACAGAAATGTTCAGTCATGATGTCAATTTGAAGGCCAACCTAACTCCCTCAGGAGTTTACTAATTACTAATTGGTTTTTAAATTAGCGGCTTTTGATTATCATTATTAGGTCTGTGGTGACATTAGATGATAATTACTCACGAATATTTAAAACATACGTTTTGAAGAACTAACATACATGTTTCTATTCATGAACGGTTCACACAAAAATGAAAATTTTGTCATTTACTCACCCTCATGTCGAAGATATTTTGAAGAATGCTGGTAATCAAACAGCTATGGTACCTATTGACTTCCATAGTATTTCTTTCCCTACGATGGAATTCAATGGGGGCCAACTGTTTGGTTCTTCAAAATATCTTCTTTTGTGTTCAACATAATAAAGAAACTTATACAGGTTTGGAAACTCTGATGATGATAAAAATGCCATTTTTGGGTAAACTATTCCTTTAAGTCTCTTTTAAGTCTTATTTTAACGATAAATCCAAAACTGAAATTGCAAAAATCAACTGGAAATTCATGAGGCAACCCATGGCTTCCA
The DNA here is from genome assembly GCA_036784905.1 of Acrossocheilus fasciatus. NCBI lineage: Eukaryota > Metazoa > Chordata > Actinopteri > Cypriniformes > Cyprinidae > Acrossocheilus > Acrossocheilus fasciatus. The sequence goes on from CM071944.1 coordinate 17,128,302, forward strand.
GGTTGGCAGTGGTCAAAGCATCCGAAACTTTAAACTACTTTTTAATGTACTCTACCATGTGGTCCTCTGGTCAGCCTGCCGAGGATGCGATGACATAGTTTGAGGGACATGAATGTGATGTCCGTGACCGTAGTTAGGGTGCATTCTATGGGGATGCGGCGGGGGTCTCTCGTGTGCTCGCCTTAAGGAAGGAGGAATAAATGTTGTTACAGAAGAAGTCTAAAAAGGGCATTAACGTAAAGCACCTCAATGGAAAAGTTCTTCTTAATACATAAGGTTTAGGGGCTTTGCTATCACAGGCATAAATTACAAATGAAAATATATTCAAATACAAAAGAACCCAATTACTTTAAATTGTAATGATATTTTTCAATATTACTGTTTTTATTTCTGAACAAATAAATGCAGCCTGGATGAGCATTCGTGACTTATAAGCAACTCACGTCGGGTGCTGCATCATTCTGCGTCTCTGAACCTCCATTCTCTGCAGTATGTCATGCTGGTGGAGCCTCTGGACAGGGTTTGGGCCAAGTACGGGCAGGTGGTGTTGCAGCGCCTGGTGCTCAGGGGGAAGATGCTGCGGCAGAGGGGCACTGGAGCCTGGTAGATGGTGGGAAGGCAGGGAGGGTGGAGGAGCTGGGGGCACCGAGTGGCCCGGGGCGTGAGAAGGCAGTGGGGTGTGGAAGGGGAGGACGGGGTGTGGGATGACATAGTCACCCTGTGGAGGAGGCTGTTGAGGGGGAGGAGCATTGCCGTGGGAGTGAGGACAGGAAGAGGAGGACTGGTGGTGCAGGGGGCGCGGAAGAGGGCCGTCTGGAGGAGAAAAGCAGAAACGTTAGTATAAATGACAGAAATTCATGTCCTGTTCTTTCTGAACGATTCAAAATTTTCAGACACGTCAAAAAGTGCATGAAAAACAATTAACTGTGATTAATGGTAATTATTGGGAGGATGGAAAGAGTTTCATGGAAACTCTATCGAAGCAACAGGATGGTCTGGATACTGCCCAGGTAAGTATGATTACCCTGGAGCAGATGAGTTGTACTGTTTGCTAAGGATTTGACAGACAGACGGGAATGAGGGAGAAAGTAAAGGGAAAACAAAGAAAAAGAATGGCCGCGAGATACAGGAGATAAATATAGCGAGAGAAAACGGGAGAATGTGCAAACAGGTGCTCCAGTGAGCTGTGAGTGGCAATTACTCCACTAAATTCAGGCCCACCAGGGAGCCCTGCCACGCTCATTTATATTCCACACAACGCTATTGTGAGCAGAATCGGCAATTAAGTGGGACTGCTGGGCACACTACCTGCAGCACTTAACACATTAAACATCAGGTGTTTCATCTAATTACCATAAAGCACAGGCGCCAGCATCTCAGCATCTTCACATTCTCACTCACACACAACAAAACACAAAGGAATCATCTCGCATCAATTTTAATTTTATTGCCTTCTTTTTAGAATATCTAATAAATTTGGGGTGTAACCATTTTAATTTCCCAGGTCCAGGTTGTATCACTGTTCTGTGGTCTCTACTGATTCGGCAAGTACTGTACTTATTTTATATTAGTCAATTTGTATACTATTTGTATACAATACAATTGTACCATTATTACAATTGTAATAACCATTATTTTAACGTGATTGCCCTTTATTTATCTGACTGCTGTCATTTTTATTTTTCAGGTACAATTATGTAACTTTAAATGCATTAAGTCCAGTGATTTAGAACAATGCGGCACACAGTCAATTCTTAATAACATTTATATAGGAAAAAATATCTGAAATGTTCTGTTGTGACATTCCAACTGTATTAATAAAATATGTAATTATTTTACCAGAACAATTTCACCCCTAAATTAGCATTAGTTTTGGATTAACATGATTAAAATTAGGGATGCTCCAATTGATCGGACGATAATCACATTTTATGAGTCGATCAGTGCTCATACATTTGGCCGATCTCACGTACTGATCGCAATTTGATGACGTCAATGCGTATATTTTCAGCATTGTTGTTTTCTGATGTGTTTTAGTGAAAGTAATCTATAATTTTTTGCTGCTCACCGTGTTTCTGTTGTTATTAGAATAACCGCGTCATCGCAGCTCTTAAACTTGGCGCCGGTGCGCGTCCGGAGAGTGAGAGAAAGGCCACGCTTGAATAAAGCACGTTTGGCTTTAGATAAAAATACTAGAGGATATAGCATATGTTATGCATAAACACCATTTTAAATGAAAATTAAAATGTTCACTATATAAGGAATAATTTTTGTGATTATTTATATAACATTATTACATATGTTATATAAAGAATCGGTATCGGCCGATCACCATGGCAAGAAATTGGTACTCTGTATCGGCTGCAAAAATCCTGATCGGAGCATCCCTAATCAAAATATTATGGTAAAAGTGCGTACAGGGGGGATGCATGTAGTGCCTGCAGGAAGAGAGCTGAGGAGGTTGGGGCTGAGGCTGGGCCACTATGGCTGAGCTGAATGAGTCGGCCACAGTCTGCTGGCTGGGTCCAGGTGCAGCCTGGGAAACGTAAGCAGGAGGCCGGGAGGCGGAGCCTGGACAGCAGGGATCGAAGGCCGATGTGCCGTGGAACCCTGTGCTGCTGGATCCACTGCTACGCACTGCACTGCTACTGAGATCCACCGGCAGAGTCTGCTAAGACAGAGAGAGAAGCAGGAAAAAATAAATAAAAATACAAACCAACAGTTAATCCAGCAACAAAGACATCTGCTGCATTAGCATATGGCTGATGAACTGACTTTAAAGAAATATAAATGGTTGTCAGAATGGTGCTTTGGGGTTGTTTGGGCACAGAGAGCTCATTTTTAAAAGAAGCTAATATTAGTAGTCAGAAAAGTATTTCACATCTGAACATGTGGTCTACCCGCTACAGCCTTGCATATTTTGAGTGTCAGCAGCACCACGCAGATGCATTGTTTACAGGCAGACGTACTCTTGATAATGGCAGAAGTCGTGATTTAGAGGAGAAGAATTGTTGAATAAAGTCACTACTTTTGTTTTCTTTGCACACAAAAAGTATTCTTGTATCTTTGTTAAGCAACTGATGTCTCATGGACTATTAAACTGATGTCCTTGCTACATTTCTGGGCCTGGGAACATTTCAGTTGCATTGCTGTCTACGGATTTCATCAAAAATATCTTAATTTGTGTTCCGAAGATGAACAAAGGCCTTACGAGTTTGGAACGACATGAGGGCGAGTAATTAATGACATACTTTTCATCAATCTAGCCGCTTAAGTTATTTATATTTTTATTATTTATATTAAGTCTCCCCACATGAAACCACGATGTGCTGGTGACTGCTTGTTCCAGACTAAAAGAAATATTGATTGTTTTCAACAATTTGAGCTGTTACAATGAAATGTTGATAAAATGGCACTGGAGTGCAATATCGGTTTCTTCAGTGAAACTAAATCACTGTCTTAGATTAACTTTTTTTATAAGTGAAACTTTTTTATAAGTGATTTTGAATGTGGTGGCACTCCATAATACCTGGAAAATAATGTGTGTCATATATGGGAGGCAAGAATGTGACTGTGGTAGTTGAAGAGGATCATTCAAGTTAAGCCCCATATTTAGCTTTATAAGCAGTTGTCAGTTTGTCATGCCAGAATGCTATTTTGCTCCTGCTGCTTCTCACAACTTTGACAACCCTGAAATGACGTGCTACAGCTCCTCTGCTCCACCTCAGATTACAAGAAAGCTACTGTAATATCTTTATAGGACAGGGTTGTGGGAAAATTTTGGAAGCTACAGAATGACTAACATTTCTAACAACAAATTGCATATCTCTAAATATGCAAAGTTAAGTCTGCAGCAGACAGGCACATATTCAGATCATGTGAGATGCCACATGTCTCTTATCTTGCAGTTGATTTGTTTACAGTCTTGTTTTGTCAACTGCCTGAAGTTTCATACCTAGGGTTAGGGGTTTGTTCAATATTGAGCTGCATATCTCAGTAGCCCCTCACTGCAGAACACAGATACAGGGGGCGGGGTTGGATCCACATCTAGGGGGTGGAGATGGGTAGGTTTAGGGGTGGGGATGGGTGGGTTTAGGGATCAGGGGGTGGAGACGGGTAGGTTTAAGTAAATGTAAGGTGGGAGGAGTTGGATCTAGATCCAACCACACCCCCTGGATCTTGTGTTCTGCAGTGTGGACCATCTCGTATATCTCATAAAATAATATCTTCCACATATTTAAAAAAAGGCTCATACCAGGTCTCTATTTAAATTTAAAAAAAAAAAAAGACACCAGCCAAAGAAATGATACGCATAACAAAAGCAGTGTTAAATTCCTTTCAAAATGAGGGCATTCACCCCAAAATTAATCCTTTACACACTTTGATGTATAAAACATGCCTGACATCACCTCGCTTCACTCTACACCTCCTGTCTGCGCATATCTGATGACTAGCTAACGGCACTTACTGCTCATTGCCCCATCATCAAAGGCCACAGACTTTCGCCAAATGAATTTCGCATAGAAACAACTTTGTTAGCCCAGCATACACTGAGACAAAGTGTCACTGCATACACAACCAAAAATACACAACTTTCTCTTTTTGACAAACACAAACTCATGCACACGCAACACTTCTCTATGCTGGTAAATAATAGAAGTCAGCAGCCAAGACAATTAGTTCAGTGTGAATTATTCAACAACACTGAGAGGATGGCCTCAAACAAAATCCCCGGTGGAAAAGCTCAGCTCCAGAAAAAATTTTTTTTCATAAAAGGTGCTTTGGATTTTCCTTTTCATCATCAAAACATGAAGGGTGATTTAGTATTTCAAGAAGGAAGAGTCTTAACTAATTCCAAACAAAAACATATGCTGTTAGATGCAAACCATGTGTGAAATGAAAAACAGACTGTGTTGTCAACAATACGGACATTATGTTTCAAACAGTCAACATATTATTTGGATTTTTATGTAGCAAAATAGTTTTTCCCTCTCAATTTATGAAGCAAAAAGGGTTTAATTCATACACACAATGAACAAAGAAACCAAGAAAATGGGTTTCGGTATCAACCGCTACAGAAGCTTATAATATCCTTGCCTTTTCCAACACTGACATTACAAGGCTCTCAAGAAGCTGTCATGCAGAAATTAAGGTACCTGGTCATGGTACTGGTTACTGCTGCTCACCCCTCCACAGGGCGCAGGCATGGCAGTGGGCCTCTCCAGAGGGCAGCTGGACTCTGGGAAGGCTAAGGTAGAAGGGACCGGGGTGGTGTGGTGGTGATGGTGGAAGTGGTGCGGGTGACCATGGGAGTGCTGGGAGCCAGACTGCTGGGGGCCAGACTGCTGTGTCGTCCCAGCCTGCATGCACCCTGAGTGGGTGTGCCCCATGGAGAGGTGCCCTGAAGATGGCCCACTGCAAGGAGAGTGCTGGGGGCAACAAGAGGGTAACCTGGGCATCGCCACACCTCCATTCTCACCAGACAAGCTTCTTCTGCTGTCATCTGATTGGGGGATAAAGACATACAATTAAAAACTGATACAAACATGTTACTAATCAATGTCACTGTAAATTATTGGACAGCAGCATCTCGAGAGTTTACCTTCGTTGGCAGTTGTGTTGGTGGTGCTGGGTCCTGGCACTCCACCGTGTCTCTGAGCAGCCAGTGTGCTATCAGGGGCGGCCGCTGAGCAGCTACTGGAGGGACCAGGACCCTCCTGTGGCGATTCTGAGGTACAGGCATTATGGGAAGAGGAAGAAGAACTGACTGGCTGTGGGCGTGTGCTGTCAGAAGTGGTTGGCACGACTGAGAGATCTGAAGATGGATCAAAATATATAAAGACACAAACATAAACATAGATGGAAAAACTTCTGACTAACGATGAATAATATATTGGTTATTTGCTGATATTAGTATGTATATTTTTTATCAATACTGGATTATTTAAATGTGCATTCTCATTTTCCCCATTAGATCAGCTTTGCTACCTTTTAATTAAATAAATTTAACAATACTGTTAATATAATTTTTTAGCAAAATCCACACTACACTAGTAAAGGTTTAGGGCTGGTAAGATTTTTAAATGTTTCTGAAAAACATTTCCCGAGGCTGCATTTATTTGATCAAAAACACAGAAAAACAGTAATATTTTAAAATATTATAATTTCAAAAAAGTGTTTTCTTTATTATTTTTTTTAAATGTAATTTATTCATGTAACTGGAATTTTTAGCAGTCGTTACCCCTTTAGTGTCACATAATATGAAAATATGATGAAATCATACTTATATGCTGATGGGGTGCTCAAGAAACATTTTTATCAATGTTTGAAATATTTTTGTATTTAAGTATTTTGAAATTACATTTTTTGTAACATTATAAATATCTTTACTTTCATGTTTGATCAATGTAATGTGTCCTAGCTGAACAGAAGTATTCGTTATCAAAATAAATGAATAGTGATAGAAAATATTGACCCTAAATTTTTTTACAGTAATGTATTTTTCTACTTTACATGTTGTGATTCTCAAATTCACTTGTAGCATTTAAAATAAATAAATAAATGTTTTCAGTGAGTTTTATTGTAAATAAAGAAAATGAATTGTATCAGCCAGAATTTTACCATCAGAGCATCCGCACTTTTAACTACTGCTCAGCTGCAGCAGACCATAAGTACACCTTCAATAATAACTATAAGGATATTAATAACAAGGGTCTTCTTAACTTAAAGGCATTTGTTGCAAGTTGCAACTGGCAACAGATGGTTTCCTCCAGCTCTACAACATCAGTGTGAGCATGCATGTGCATTTTCACACTCACAGACTTTATTCACGAAGTGGCCCATGAGGATAGCTACTCATTAACATTCCATTGCGAGTAATCCATCTGCTTTTTCCTTGCAAATTAATTTCTCACTCCGTCAAAAGAAATGCAAATGCAATCATATCTCAGCCTGCTCTTTTACCTCCCCACCAGCTACAGACCCCAAAGACAAACAAAGAGACACTTTATGACAGTAAATCAAACAAAACAATGTAAATGAGTTTTCCTTTGACAAACCTCGAGATTCGGGAGCATATCATAGATTAATGAGATAACACTACACAGATTTTATTTCCTTATCCAGAATGGCAGTTTAATTGGTTCCTATAGCAGTTCTCTCTGAATCTTTGGGGCCAGTTGCTGATTGCATAACAGACAGACTTCATTATGTTGCCTGCAAATGAAATCAGAATTAAACTCAATTACACACAATAAAAGGGATGCTTTTGGTGTCCATCAGTCTATGGCTGTGAGAGAATGCTGTGCAGCTGCAAAGGCTATTTATGCTGCTGTGCATGCTGAAACGATATAGATTAATCATTATTAACGGGGCCTGAACACACAGACGAGCTCCAATCCACAGCGCTGAACAACACTAACCGAATCTACCAGATTCATTCCTCCTCCCCCTCACACAGAGATACAGCTCAAAGACAGAGAGGGAGGACCGCTCACAGTGAAAGATGAGTAGATTAGATGTGACATCTAATATTTCCCAAACCCACGCAGTGTTGAACTGGGTGATCTAACTCTCATTCCCTCCTTTATGTTCCAGACCTGAAGACCAACACGGCAGGACAGAGTCAGGGAGACGCTCATCAAATACTCATCAAACCTGCTACATTTCAAATAATGGCTGACACGCACAAAATAATCTCTCCCTCGATTTTAGGACTCAGCAAAAGTGGACAGCAGATTGTTTTTACTTGTTATGGTTGCGCAATGTGTTTTTGTTGGTTTAAAAGTTGCGGTTACAGCTCATGTATTTTGAGCATTTGAATTTTAGCATGAGAAGAGGTCATGACCAGAACAATATTCAAAAGGTCTTTTCATGTACTGAAATGAGGGGATATTAAATTCCTGTCGAGTTCCTGTTGAATTCTCCCTTTGACTCCCTTTGGTTTTGCTGTTAAACTGGATGGATGGTGGTTTTCAATCCTGAAGCTAGTGATCATGAAAAACACATGAATTCATACACTCCTGCTTCTGTAAAGTTTTTAAACTTTACATGATAATGACAGAAGCAGCACACACCAAGAGAAAGAAAGAATGATACAGAGAGGGCACAAAGAATAATATAGGAGAATAAACAGGGATGTGCAACGCAACGGGTACAAAAATGTGCTATTCACTGCGCCTAAAATGTATATACACGTTGTATTGAACATTAATGGAGCAACAGATTTTGTGTGAAAATAAATCATTCAAGTTGTTTATTTTGTTTAAAAATCTTATAAATGTATGAGGGGGCAAGGGGGGCCTTTTACCCCACACATGGGTATTAATACAAATACAAATTTTTGTTCAATAAATATAGTCATTAAAATAAAAATATATTTTAAAATTCAGAAACAAAATCATTTTAATAAGTAAAGATTCTGAAAGCACTGAAGGAGATCCAATAATAATTGAATATATATTTACAGTAGTAACAACAAATGATATTTTATTATATGATATGATTAATATCATGTTTTTAAATATGATGGTTTCATTCTAAACATGGTGATTATCTCTAATATGGACACCCAACATAATATATGATATTTACCATCTGAATCTAACCATGTCATGTCAACAAATGGAAGAGTCAGCCTTCTATTAATTATCATGTTAATTACTGTGTGCCTTTAGCCCCAACAGCAGGGGTGATTTTACCCCAAATACAATACTTTTAGTTTAAGTAAGCATTAAATGACGGCAAAGGTAAAGTTAATCTTTAAAACACTAATAATTTAATATCACTGTTAAATGTAATCTTTAGCATATCTCAAAATTGACATCTATTTTTAATATTGAACATTTATATATGCCATGATGACTAAATTAACTAGTAGCATTTAAAACAACTAATTTTAGTATTATTATTTTGACAAATTAGTATAGAATTTAATAAGTGTGAATGAAAAGCAAAGGTCTCCTCACCGTCCTCATCCACAGTGAGGTCCACGACCTCTCCAGCACTCTGTCTAAGTGGCTGGATGACGGTGGACAGGCGATGACGGCCACGTCCCTCCTGAGCTCGGCTCTGGGAACAGCTGGGTCCCCAGTGCATCCTGCCATGGCTTCCCACCGAGCGTGGCCTGCACAACACACAGATGACAGGTTACATTAACATAACTGTAAAACTATTTGAAAACAATGCCAAAACTCAATTAGCCAATGATCGGTCATGGTAATATGAATGACTGGTAAAAGTGGTCGATTGAGGACAGAGCAAATGTGCTACAGAAGCAGACCTGTGTTTGTGGTCTGGATTTTGTTGTTTCCAGTGAGCTGTAGCAGGGCATTAGAGCAGCAACTTTAGCAGCCACTGGAATGATCGGCTGGAACGTAAATAAAGAGCCAGCTGACATGAGAGCTAGAGCTCTTCACACAGACATGCACATTGTAAATCTATGATATGGCACACTAGTGCCATGAGAACATAACATGCACATATTTCTCAAATATACACAGAACTATAACACGAAGAAAAAAAAATCATAACATGAAACAAACCGCACAATCAACAGATAAACAAACTAAACCACCACCAAACACCACAACCTGTCATGTGATCTAAGACCTTTGAGTAGACTGCATCTGTAAAAACTTTATTTCAGGATAACAAACTCTGGAAAAAAGAGAGAAGTTGAGAACATGAGAGGTATTTTGTTTGAAAAAGAATTCAGAAGAGGGCCACTGCTCAAAGCCTGAGCTCCCTGGTGTAAATCGTGTGAAGGGAGGGGGAGGGGCTTGTGCATGGTGAAAAGGAGCTTGTGTGCAGGAGATCTCAAATGCAATACCGTCAAGGTCTGATGTCATTAGTTTTCATTAGAATCACACCACAGGTATTACAACACTAATTACTAAACCACTACATTCTAGGGTTGTAACGGTATGAGAATCGTCTCAGAAAATATCACGGTTTCACAGTGTCACGGTAACAATGACTCTTAAAAGAATAAGTACAAGTTATTTGAGTGAACAAATCCTTGAAACCATTTTAATGAAAGTACTGAAGTCTGCCTTCTGAAAAAAAAAAAAGATTCATTTCATTTTAAATTTAAAAATGAAAAATCAATTTAAAAAATATTTACACACATATCTATATCACACTAACATTTTAATTATTTTTGGCAAAGTTCTGCACAACAGAGGTCTACTAAGTTAAAACATGCAAAACGTGATATTCCTTAAAAACAAATGTTTAAATTAATTATTATAAAGAATATGATCATTGTTGTTATTATAACTTTGAAACACATTGTACAATGCTAATATAGTTGTCATAATTTCAAGTTAAATCGAACTTTTATTTTGACGGGTTGCAGTGGACCTCTGAGTTTATTTGACAATGGTTTTTCTCAAATAAAACTAGGAAATGTTTATTTGCGTTTTCTCTCAGAGCAGCTCTGGTGATGTACATGATTATGCAGATGCTGAAAACATCATTAGTGTCATGGGTACTTCAGTATGTATTAGATAAAACAGCGCCACTCAGAGACGTGCAGAAACAAGCAGATTACTTGTATAATGTTAGCAGTCTCTTCGTGCTTCACAGACATATCATATCTACTTTTTTGATTTATCCATCAATTAGATTGCACGTTTTACGTGACATCGTTATACTGTAAATTCCATGTACACAACTGCACCGACTCCCTCGGCATCGCGGAAATCATACGGCCTTAATTTATAACTTGTTATAAATGTGACACATCTTTATCTGCACGGAAGGATGGTGTACACAAATAGGAGCGAAGATGTTGGATGTATCGCCTGCTTTTGCAGCCACTTTGCATCCACATTTTTTGCAAATTGGATCCGTTCTCAAGGACAACCCCACGTTCGTTTTTTATATCCAAAGTATTCCCATACTGCAGATTGTAACTTTTTTCAGCGGTGATGGAGATTAGATATAATCTTGGTCTCTGTCATTTTCTCCGCTGTATGCATGTGTAAGATGCCAAGTGAATGCAGAGTGAAGCAGCCAAGCGATAATAAGTTGCATATGTGCAGGTGAGATTTTTTTTTTGAAACCGATATGCAAATGTTACGGTATGAACAGTGCACGTTCAAACCGTGATAAACTGTCATACCAGTATATCGTTACAACCCTACTACATGCACAATTCTGCTCCAAACATTACTTCAACTGGCTTTTTGTTTCAGTGTTAAAACAGCTGCATTTTTCTCCTGCTTCATTTTTCTCCTTGTTCAGACACTATTACTTGCTCCCATTAGGGGTGTGCGATATTGGAAAAAAAAAAAAATTATATATAATTTTTTATATATATAAAATATATATAAAATATAAATATATTTCTATAACGATAATATAAATATATTTCTATAACGATAATCAGACGATATTTTGCCGTGTGCACTATTGTGCTGATATCTGACTACCGTGGGCAAGCTGCAGTTTTTGATATCCTTCATATTTTGTGTGGTCAGTTCACATCAGTGAATTCAGCTTTTCATATAAGTTTAAATTGACTTTTACATTTTATTGGCAATTTTACCTTTAATAAAGCCATTTTTTCTAAATGTGTACATCTTTTGAGTCAAATTGTTACATTTAATCAGTCAATTATAATAATGACACATTTAGGCTGTTACCAAACAAATGAAACCAGTATCAACAAAATTAATCTTTGCAGAAGTTGCATGTGAAGTGGCATGTAGATGTATTTACACACTATTTAATTCAGCTCAGAGGGACATGGAGTGCTTTAACCTTAACCTGCAATTACAAATGCATATTTTGATATTTTAAAAAACAAAACATTGAATACTGACATTTCAAATTATTTTAAAATGAAAAGATACTATGAATGTGAAATTACAATTCAAGTCAATGTTAATAAGTGAGTCATTGCGATTGAACCGAATCATTTAAACAGTTTATTCATTCAGGAACGACACAACATCGTCATGTTGCTCAGAGACCCAAAACAGTGCTGTGGCTGTGTTCGGAATTATTTTTTTGTTGGCGAAATGGAGCAAAAACAGGCAATATGGTGTCTAAAATGTAAGTCTCTTAATATTAACTCGTTGTTTATTGAACTGCTGTATAAAATCAATTTCACATTTGCAATCAAGAAAAATCGGCACTCTTCGTGTGATTTTAACTATATATATATATATATATATACACACACACACACACATACACATACATATACACACACATATAGTCAAGTCAAGTCACCTTTATTTATATAGCACTTTTAACAATACAGATTGTGTCAAAGCACTTAACAGTATCAAATTGGAGGATAGTGTGTCAGTAATGTATAATAAGATTAAACACTCAATTTTCAGTTAAAGGCATTTCATTATTGAATTCAGAGATGTCATTGTCTAGCTCAGTTTAGTTTAAATAGTATCTGTGCAATCAAATCGACAATAATCGCTAGAAATTAAGTGTACCCAACTGAGCAAGCCAGAGGCGACAGCGGCAAGGAACCAAAACTCCCTCTGTGACAGAAAGGAGAAAAAAAACCTTGGGAGAAACCAGGCTCAGTCGGGGGGCCAGTCTTCCTCTGGCCAGACGAAACCCGCAGTTCAATTCCAACCGCAGCCATGTCAGATTGTGTAAAGGGTTTATCTGATTCCCATGGTCTTGTCCCAATGGAGCATTTTAATTTATAATTTAATGTATTTGTTATATTTGTGTTTTATTCATTACTTTAAGTTTTTCATTTATATAATTTATTCATTTACTATAATTGTAATGTATAGTTTAATGCATTTATTGTTTCTCGGTCTATTTATATATACATACATGCATACATATTCTGCCCCCATATCTTGAATTTTGTGATCATTCATCATGCATTGAAAGAACACTCTAAATGCGAACGTGCTCTAGTCTAGACTTCATCACGTAATATATGCGTGCTATGCGTAATCTATGCATGGGTGTCTTGTTTGGTTTTTGCAAAATACTCGATAATGTCAAACTACATATCGTTAAAACAACAATTGCAATATTATCGCAGACAATATATATAATCGCACACCCCTAGCTCACATTAAGTCATATTGGCATTCCCATAAGTCAGCGTTTGGAATTGAAACCATGTGAATATCACCAGTAACCATAGAGAAAATTAAAGACTGCAATGTCCACAACATAAAAACTAAAAATTCAAATCCAGTCGAGATAGAATTTAATATCAAATCTTTGTTTAGTTACATTTATGCATATGGAAGATGCTTTTGTCCTAGGCACCTTACACTGCATTCAATGCATTCTCTGTGAATCAAACCAATGAAAACTGACGATGCTCTACTGTTTGAGCTACAGAAAAGTATTAAAGTGCATATTGCAGGTTAAAAATTTTTTCCAAATGAATATATAAACTTGTAAGAGAATACCATGTGAACCGTTAATGCAGGATTTGAAAATGTTTTACAAGACATGAGTGCACAAATGTAGAAGAAAAACACTAACTCCAGCCTGTCAGGACATCGAGTCCACAGGTTTCCTAACAAGAAATAGGACGGTATATTCCGGGCCTCGGTGCATTTGTGCAGCTGAAGAGATGGGACTTCACTGATGCATCTGCTTCGAGAAACGCAGTGGTGTGTAGCTTAACGATCACTTTACACCGGAGGATTATCATCCCGGCGATCTGAGTTCCACATGGGACGCCGAAGCAAGAGCCTAGTGAGACTCGGTGCGCACAGCACCTTCATCGGGCCGCCGGTGGGAGACATGATGCTCACGGATCCGTCAGAGATGCTGCTTCACAAAAATGTCAACTGTGCACTGTAAGTCTTGTTTTTTAACATTTGCTAACTACCAAATCAGTTAACATATTTTTTTTAATTATGAGACACAACGAGACGTGTATAAGTTGTTGTAAAGCACCGCAGCTAGCTTGTAAGCATTAGCAAAATATTTAAAAAAAAAACGTGTAAAAACTTTACCGTATGAGAAGGCATAACTGATAGGTTAACCTCAGTTTGCTAATATTATAACCATCAAGTCTAGTTACAGCTTAGTGTCATTGTTTGTACAACTAATTGGTCATTTTTTTTGTCATGTGGTGTGTTTATAAGACTTTGGATGATGAGAGTGTGAAGATCTGAAGTAGTGGAGGCCAGCTGTTATGAGCTTCCACTCCTAATGGAGATGCAGATGTGATGGAGGCCAAGTGGAAAAGCATGGTCAGCAGTGAATGTGATCTAAATGTTTGCTTGCTTCTCCCAGCATATGCATCAGGCCTCATGAGGTCTCTGAGAGTGTTATACTGCAGGTCACCACAGGCTCCACGAGAACACAGCACTGTCTTGTCTTCCACTACACATGCTCCTCCTTCCAGATCTCTCCAGAGGATCAACAAGATGAGGCTGTTGGTGTGTATCTAGCACAGGATTGACGATTTAACACACGTTAACAATGCATTAGTGTCATACCCAGACTGAAAGATTGTTAAATGTTTTTAAATGTGTCAGATGGTATATTTTTCTTTAGGTAGTATATGTTTGGTACATCTACACACACACACACAGACACAGACACACATACATATATATATATATATATATTAAAAGTTGAAATGTTGTGTTTTGAGTTAGGTATTATCAGTGCTATGAAATATTTGTTATAATTTAGTGCTGCATGAATAAAACTGAATTGAATTAACCATAAATGCAGATCTGCTTGATATATATATGATGTAAACTTCATAAACAAGTTTTTATACAGTAAAACAATTTGTGATTGTGATTATGTTTTATTGTGACCAAAATGGGGCCATTCAAAATCTTTATAAATTCCTCCTTCCTTTATAAAGTCTTCTAAGGGCTGACACAACAGCCATGCACAGAATGCCATAGGCCCAGCGGACAACTTGCCTTTATGCTGTCTATATGTATTGTGTTATACCAATAGGATCAAAATGTGTTATTTACCGGTAGTCGTGACCTAAATATAGGCAACTTGTAATTGAGAAATAAAATTATTCTGATAGTTTAAATATTCAAATCTTTAATTTACTATGTATTTATACATACAAATATTCAGCTCAGATTAATAATTGATCTCTACCCTAAACATACATGTATCTGCTGGCCTGGAGAGGTCCATGCTCCTGTCTGAAGTGCATATAGGCTATCTGTAGCACATATTATGGGTTCAGACAGCAAGCCTCAAAGCCTGGGTGCAGATACAGACACTGCACATCAAGTGTGGGGGTCACATTCTCCACTAAGACCTGGTGTGTAACATATCTAACTCCCTGCTGCACTGACTTTCCTCAGCTGTGACCATGGCCTTGCATTTACCACACAAGCACCTATGAATCAAAAACGTGTTTATCTCTCTCTCCTGCAGTGATGAGAAAGCGCTATATAACGTAACGTTAGTGTCACATATCGTTAGTAACGGATACATATCGTTAGCTAAGGTGTGTATATCTGTAAGCTGACTGGTCTCTCACCAAGACACCTGTCCTGTTCTGTTCTCCTCACACATTAACTCAATTCGTCTCCTCTGACTGTTGTTCTATCTAATCCTGGCCTGTCCCTGCTCTCTTGGCCGCATAGCAGGCTCATAATTTTATCTGTGGTCCGTCATACGAGTGTAAATAAACATTTAAAATTTCCACAGCATCCAAACTGTCATTGCAATCCATTGCTTTCCTATGGTTGAAATGGACCTCTCCCCCTTTGATGCGTCACTTCCGGTTTTGGGGGTTTTCAGATGCGGAAGTAAAATGCTCTCACAAAAACGACTCCAGAAGCCTTAATAGTGTATTTTAAAGTTTATTTTAAAGAAAATCTAGTTCCTACATTATTTTTCCATACATCGACTCACTGGGGTCTCTAACCTGCAATATGCCCTTTAAGCAATGGCAGCTTTAAATGTTTTTTTTTTAAATAAAAGTAAGCACCATTTGGAGGTCACAAAATTGATCTGCTCAAAAACCAAAACTGGATCTAAAAT
Organism: Acrossocheilus fasciatus; assembly: GCA_036784905.1. Classification (NCBI taxonomy): domain Eukaryota; kingdom Metazoa; phylum Chordata; class Actinopteri; order Cypriniformes; family Cyprinidae; genus Acrossocheilus; species Acrossocheilus fasciatus. Next base: position 17,144,289 of record CM071944.1, read on the forward strand.
AATGTGGATGACACAAAACTTAAATTTCAGTCTCTGTGTGTTAACAGAACCGCACATTAATTGTCACTATTAGTAATGTAGTATACAACATAATGTGAAAATTGTAATGTTTCGTAGTGTGTTTCTGAATGTTATAAACTCCTGGTCTGTAGAGTTCATTTTGCTCTGGAAAGTTTAAGCAACATGGCAGTTTTCCAAAATTCCAAATAAATTATTCTGGAATTCTATAATCACTCGTGGAATTCTAGCCCTCTGTGCAGATTTGATTCCATAGGAGGGGCACATTGGCCCCGGCTGCCGTAAAGCAGAGTGTGCCTGGGAATAGAGTTGTTCTCCAGGCTGGGATTTAGCGGCCCCAAGCCCCTGTGTCTGGAGATCAGGGAAGCCCCCTGCCTCCCAACCCAACACTGGTGAGCCCGTTAACCACAGATTGCATCATTAAAACATCAAAACAAAATGATTACCAACAGGCTTGGAGGGCTGAGGGATTCTCTGGAGACCAGGGGAGTGACTCCAGAACGTCAGTTTCCTTGTGAACATCTCAGTGAGTGCGTTTATATGCACATTTTACACCAGTTACACTTAATAAATCAACAATATGTAGGTCATGTAAACAACTTAAACTGAGTTCTTTATATCAGGTAAAGCAAAATCAATTCACACATAGATTTCTGTCCATTACCCCAGTTTCGTTCTGCTTTCAAACACCTTTTCCAGCGTTCCGTCGCCTTCAACGTGTGTAAATCTATTGATGTTCTGACATACCTCTCAACTCCACATTTACACATTCAAATAACTGACTGCCTGTGTACAACAAAATGCTAAACTATATGCGTTATTCTGTTGCTGATTTGAAAACATTTAGGGGAGCAGATCAGATTGAACGGTGTGCTCTCAGCATCAGCATTCAGAGCAAAAAGAACTGACTATTACAAAAAAAACATCCTAAGGCATCCTCCAGAACATTTGTACTCAAAGGACAAATAAAACAAACACACAAGAAACAAATCACAAATTCTACATTACTATAAACACTCAACGTACAATTCCTGCTTCTTTAATTTCCCCTTAGGATCAACAAAAGCACAAATTGCATGCATTAAAAAAATCCATAAAAATAATACATAAATGTGGGAGGGGGAAGGAGAATTTAAAGTCTCAAAACTGAAACATACAGAAACAAACAATGACCATTGTAACACTGGAAGGACTCCAAGGAGCAGAACTCTTGAAATGATGAATGAGCTAAAACGTCAAACATTTACCACAGGAAAATCTCTTTAAATGGTGTAACTACTATAACAGAGCTGTGTTTAATACATATTGCTTTACTACTATGGTTGTGTAAGATAAAATAAAACAAAACAAATAAAAAAAAGATACTGCATACTTAAAAACAAATCCATTCTACCAGGGTTGTGCCAATAGACAATAGCATCGTGTATCAATGATAGTCAGAGATATTGCCTGCGGTTGATGCCTTTGACGATAGCATGATTATTATTATTATTATCAGGCTAGTAATACTATCTAATTAATATTAGGGCTTAATTGTTCCATTATATTGCTTTTTCCGTGTTTTCACAGTATTACACGTTATAACCAATCATACATGATTATGTTGAGCTTTTGATTGGCCATTGCATTCATAGGCATTCAGATGAGTCAAGTTTTGTTGTTCAGTACGTGCTGATTGAATTCTGACTCGCGAATTCTCTCATCACAAAAAAACAACGAAGTGCAGATGTACTTGCAATGTAAGCATAAAAGATTTATTCATCATACAATGTAAACAGCTTCACTGATTATAACAGGAGTGTTTTTTAAAGTGTATAAACCTGCGTCAGTTGTGATGTTTTTTGATGTAAATGTTCTTTGCTCGTTTTCTGTAGCTGTTTTTTGAATATCTGAGGACCTTGAATATCAAGCCTTAGTACCTTACAATGTTTCACTATTAAATTATCATATTAAATACAAATTCAGTCATATTAAAAACATTAGGCTGCTTTTAGCCTTACACTGGAGTTGGTTCACTTTTCAACAATGAAACCAAGTAAATAAATAATTAAATAAAATAACACGATAATATTGAGTATCGGCAAACTCACAGTCTAACGATAGGATGATATCGCCCAACACTAAATTCTGCATACTAAATATATTACATACAACTGCACTTAAAATCATGCCCAAAACACCTCAGACTCCAAGTTCTTGAGGAAGCTTTGAGAGTGTCAAATCAGACGTGAGTGCTGGGGAATACCTTGAGGCTGTGTGTGACACTGCTCTTTAATTGGCAGAATCACAGGCAAAGCCAGAGAAATCACCTGAGACCTGCCGCTAATTACCCACAAGCAGGCCTGGGATTATTTTGTAAATTACACCAGCATGGCATTTTGAGTCTATAGTTGGGATGGGCTCTGTAAACACAGGAACTGATTATTTTGGAATTTGAGGAATTTTAGGTCTTTGTCCACGGTGCCTTGTTTGCCAAACATATTATTGGAATTCTTCTTTCTGTACGTCTCAAACAAGTTTGCAGTGGGCGGGATCAACACAAGCCGGCGTAAAGGTCAGATGAGACACCCTGTGCAGAATCTGAAAGGGAGTCCTGACATTTTTTCATTGGATTCCCTTAATAGCCAGCCATTTCTTTAAGCAATACAACAGAAAAGGAGTCCATGCAAAATGTGTCAAATGCCTGTGTGTGTGGGAAGACGTCTGCCGAGTTTTGCAAGCTTTTGCATTTAAAGACTGTTGTGAAACGGGGGAGGGGTGAAACGGAGTCGCTTCAGAGGCTCACCAGCCAAACAAGTGACCATATAAAACCACCAGATAGCATCTTCCATTCCAGTGCCTCAGAAACACTTTCAGACAAGACAACATCATTTGAACAGACAAAGAGAGGTTTTCTAATAAAATCTATAATGCAAAGATTATCTGTAATGCTGCCGTAAGCGGATGTCTGCCACAGCTGCTTGTGCATATTGTGGGTTCCATCAAATCCGACCCCCCTCCTCTGAATTAATAGTCCATCTATCTATATAATTTCTTCATGCTTTCCCTCATCGGTCTCCATATGCACTATAAACAAAGGATCTTTGAGTGGAAGAGCTTCATTGCTCATCCAGCTGACCTTAGACACCCAGAGCCCCTCCTCCAGCTGAGAAACACTCTCAGCATTCTGCTGCAAGCCCAGGCACCTCAGGGAGATAGGAAAGATTAAATGAGACCACTCTCGCTACATAACACACATCCAGTTCCTGGAAATGCTTTCCATAGGCATGAGTTTAGACTAGAGGAAGGGAGGAGTGAAGAGAGAAAAGCAGAACAAGAGGTAGGCATATGGGTGAAAAAGAAAAAGAAAGAACAAGGTTAAAGAAAGAAAAAAATACTAGTCAAATTGCACTGTTATGACAGTGTGAAGAGCTCTGAAAAAAGTCTGAGCCTTCTTCAAAATATGTTTATAGAGATGGATCTGGATATTTGACTAGTCATCCAACAATCCATTATTTGATTTATAAAGTTGACTAGGTTTATCTAGATCCATCCAGATGTTTTAATGTGTGAACATGAATCTGATGATGCCTGGTGGATTTCGGGCCTGTGAAATGCCTTTTATTTTTTTCTCAAATTCAGTTTTTTTCCATTCATTTTCTGGATTCCATTTGAATTGTTTCAATACATTTTAATAATAATAATAATAATAATAATAATAATAATAATAATAAAAAGAAAATCTCAAATTTACTTAAATTTATTAAATAAATCAAATTTATTTTATTTATTTATTATTTTATTTATTTTTTCTCTGAAATTCTGTGTTGTGTATTTACATTTTTCTGGTAAATTAATTCTGCTAAATATTTTCTTTAGGTAAGATTCCTTAAACATAATGTTATAATAATTTTATTATTAGTAGTACTATCATTACATTAAGTAATATTTTTCTATCACAGTTTCTTTAAGTTAAACGGAACTTTTATTTTGACGGGTTGCTGTGAAGACCTTTACATTTCTGTTTGTACTGTATGTATTAGGGTTGGGCCGATAGTTTTTTTAAATTCTTGCCAGTGTTTAAACCAATCAGCGCTCTCGCTCTCTCCTGGAGCACCAGGTTCATGCACGCACACACACAGTTTGCATTGCGCATGCGGTGCATATTTTTTCCGTGCTCATGTTAATGGTTTAAAATGTTCACACTGCACACAGTTGCGGTCCGGCAGTGCGTTCCAGGAGCGGTGCGTCTGCAGCAGTGCAGAGTTCGTTTCCGCTGCACGCGCTGAATTAAAGTGACAGCGCATTGTTTGCGGTAAATATGAACCTGGATTGACATGAAAATGTAGTAATTACACCATAAATGCATATAATTAAAGTCTATTGTGTTTCACAGTCAACACAAAGGCTATGGCTTTTTGGCTAAAGGAAAAGAGCACTTTTAGATAAACAAGGCAATAATAGATGGCCCTCGTGGAGGTGCAGGATTGCTTGTAAAAGATTTAAATGCAGAAAAAGCAGTAGAGCTGACTGTTTCTGTCAATGGTAAGTTTTAATTTAGAACGTTTGTGATGTAAGAAAAGTAGTTTAAATGTTTTGTCACTTGCTTGAGCAACTTAATATATAAATCCAGAAGTAAATGCAAAAGTAAAAAGCATTGAATGTGTTTCTTATATTTATTCCATTTAAACACATCTAGGAAAGATCGTATTACTGTACTGTGTAAAAAAAATAGTCAATGCTGAAAAAGCATTTTAAGTAACAATGTTTGGATTTGAAATCAAAATAATGGGTAAATTTGTTTGTAGTAAACAGCCACGGATCAGTAGTGGACTCCTGTGTGAAAGCACAGTCAGTGCTGCTTCTGCACCACTTACATGGACTGCATACGCACTGCAAACGGAGTATGTGTGAACCAGGTGTAAAAGGCCCATCTTACAGCTCATGAAATCAGGCTTGTGCTGTGTGTAAGCTATTGTGCAACATTTGCATGAAATGTCAAAACAAAAACGCAGTGTATGATCAAACATTTATGTGAGATAAATATATATTTTTGAAAAATGTCTAAAAAATGCCCTCCTCCACCCCTCAAATTAAAAAATACCCTCTCACAAGAGTTACCTAAGAGGGGAATACTTTTTTAAAAATGAAATTCAGGCCCTGAATAAGTGTCAAAAAACCTTGATTGGATCATCACTACAAATAATTCTACATAATAAAATGCAGTACAGATACTGCTTTCTGTGATCGGCCTCAAAAATCCTGATCGGAGCACCCCTATTCGGTATAGACCACTTTATCACTGTATCTGCCTTGCTAAGAGTGAATGCAAACTACACCTATTCACAATGCTCAAACGTGCACTCACAAAAGACACACCCATTTTCCTCTGACCTTGGCCATGTGATGTTTTCCTGAGCTGTAAAGCCTCTCCCTCCCCCTTCACTGAAGTCCAATCCAAACCACAGCCGACACACGGCTTGCAGATCAGCATTCAGTCACAAACACACAAGCCCACATTCCTGCACACTATCTCTCTCTCTCTCTCATCCTCACTCTCCACACTAAAGCCATATAACGGCAGGACCACATGATTTCAGCTGCATTCCAGTGCTGTTGTTTGAAGAGAGATAATAGTCCTCATGACCTTTAGGAAAATAAATGAGGGAGCTGATCTTACTGGTGCAGAGAAAATCTAATTAAACACACATACACACACAAACCTATAGAACTGCTCACTATATAGCTGGCCAACCTAAGCACAGACAGCAAAATCAGCAATCAAGACAGTCTTCCTCAAGGTTCTCTGACAGGACGTGCTTTCTATACCCAAACACAAGCACATGGCCGGCAGGCGGGGCATAGAAACGGGACACAGCCCTCATCAGCTGTAAGGACAGAGGAAGTATTGATGTACCTTGTCATGTGATTTTACCAGTAAAGAACATGATTCTCACACTCTAATTGTATGTATATTCTCCCACTTCAACTATTTTAAGACATAGAAGGAAAATAGAAATATATGGGTATACGTATGGGTAAAATGGGGACATATGGGTAAAATTAAAAGGAAATATACTTCTAGAACCAAGGCTGCTCAAAAAAATGGGCAGGTTCTGTTGCTCTCTATAGTATTGTTATTCTGAACATATCCAGCAAGTGAACAGACTGGGCTGCACATCAATGCCTGACAGACCCACCTGCTTTCCTGAGACCAGCACATTGTGAACTTCTACTAAGAAGGCCAGCATGCATTATAGCTTTACAACCTTAAAATCACTGACTAATCTTTGTGTGCATGTTAAATAAACATCCCTCCAGGCTTGACTGACTGTGAAAACTTGTTTCACCTCACTCATGCTGTCACAGAGATTTACAGGCTTCTGTGAATGCTATAGAATAAAACATGCACCAGTGAATAAACAGCCTGAGGAGTTACTCATCTAACACTAACGTCTGAATGATTCAGGTCCTGAGAAAGACAACCACACCACGATTAACCTCCAACGCACGGCTTACGATAACGACAGTTCGGGATTCGACGGGCTCAACTGAATGACTTTGCTGGCAGGCGTGTGGTGGCGGCCAGCACTAATTCTGGCAGCGGTTAAATAAGTAATAGAATAAAGCGATGATTCTGAGCTCAGGAACAGACGCCTCAATAACAATTAGGAGAGAATCGGGACAGCGAAACCAAATCAAGCAACGGGAAGAGGGGGCGTAGTTCGGACAAAACCATATCAGATGTGATTGAGTTTAGAGCTTCTATCAGATTTCAAAGGGGAAGCCTGCTGAGAGCTCCGTCTGACATAGTTTGGGTGAACCCAGCCAAAATACTGGAGGCTATAGCGTTTATTAAATGGATATGCCGTGCAGCAAACTGAAAATCGAATCTACATGCAAAGGCTCTGCTCTTCTGCGAACTCAATGGAAATCTTTACAACACTCAAGCCGAGGCACTGAATTTCTTTTGGCAAGAATGTGAGAATGTCCTGCTGGTCACAAGACCAAAAAAAAGAAGAAGAAGAGAACCTTGTTTGATTTTGGTTCACAGAAAGACAAAAAGTGGGCATTCACCATGATTTGGGGCTCATCCTTAAAGCACACAATGGACTCTTTTAATATTTCTGGGTTTCTCAGAAGTTGAAGTCGTCATAGTTGGGTAAACTTCTTCAGCAATTAATTAAGCATTTTTTGCGATTCCATTTTCTCAAATAGAAAACAAAAAACTCCTGTATGATTTACAATACTAATGACCATTGAAACACGTAATAATAGTCTGTGAAAATGGTTCATAACAGCTGGGAGCTCAGTGGAATACCTACATAACAATAGAGACAGCCATCTTCAAGTCTAAACCCAGATGTGCTCTTTTATCTGGATGAAACAGTTCCTTACTGGGGACTTCAGAGAGCCGTAAACAGCCATGAACCTCGTACTCCAGTTCAGATGAGTTTTATGTAATGCCATGTGAAGATCTTTAAAGGTGCCATAGAATGGAAAACTGTATTTACCTTGGCATAGTTGAATAATAACAGTTCTGTACATGGAAAAGACATACCGTGAGCCTCAAACACCATTGTTTCCTCCTTCTTATGTAAATCTCATGAATAAAAAAAGACCACTGAAAAATAGGCGAATCAGAACATAATACCGACTGTGACGTAACAGTCGGGATTACAAATAGTTACGCCCCAAACATTTGCATAACGTATACCAGCCCATGTTCTATGCCATCAGAAGTTCTGCAGGAATTGTGAAGAAACAAGTGAGGACAACAGCGAATATGGGAGATCATGGAAATAAATTAGGGCTGCACGATATATCGCATGCAATATTTAATGCGCATCTTGTCAGTAAAGCTATTTCTGTAATCAGCGATAATTTCCATCACGTGCGTGATTTCACATGGAGCAGCATTTACTACACAGAGACACTGTTCACTGACAAGCTGCGCAAATCCACATTGATAATAAACGTGGCTTTGCGCAGCTTGTCAGTGAACAGTGTCTCTGTGTAGTAAATGCTGCTCTCCATGTGAAATCACGCATGTGATGGAAATTATCGCTGATTACAGAAATAGCTTTACTGACAAGATGCGCATTAAATATTGCATGCGATATATCGTGCAGCCCTAAAATAAATGTTACGTTCCAGGCTGTGCAGGGGATGTGAAGTGCAGGGGTGGGTTTGTGTGCATTCAGAAAGGCACGGAAAGCAAATAACGCAAACCACTAAAGAGACATGGTTAGCTCCTTGCTAGCGGTAGCCTGTTAAATTACATAAGATTTCACTTACCACATAAACAGAGTAAGGAGAGATGACTGAGGATGATGGCGAATGATTTACAGATCCTGAGAACCACTGACAAGCATCTGATCTTGTAAAATGTGTAGTAAGTGCTGCTGCTCCACAGTATAAACAGAGTTTGTGCGATCGTGAATCTCCAAAGTGAAAGTGAAACTAAAACGCGATCGTGCATTTGAAAGCAGTTTCAATGCCCAGCATATTAATAGCGGCTCCCTGATATCAGAGAACAATTTAAAATATTGTAACAATGCATTCTATGGCACCTTTAAATCTGCTTCACCAGAAGTTTAATAGCTGTCCTTCGCAAATATTACAACACTTGCTGAAATCCAGTTACAAGGACATATTGATGAGAAATCTCACCTGAAGGCATCTCCAACGGTTACGATCTCCACTTCACTGTCCGTGGAGGTGACGTTGATCTCCTCGCTGGCAGGCACTGCAGGTGCAGGAGTCGCTTCGATCACAACCACGTCCTCATCCAGGACACCTGATTGATTACATGGAAATTAAGCTTAATTAATGCTAACATTCAAGCAACAATGCACTGCAACCTACTTGTATACAGCAAATACTCATGATCCAGATCACAATTATGGATACTGATACATGAAGATGAAGAGATGCAACTGAGCCAATAAGAACTCATTTTACTTCTATGGTATATTTCTACTATTTATTTAAAGGGGTCATATGGTGCGATTCCAAGTTTTCCTTTCTCTTTGGAGTGTTACAAGCTGTTCATGCATACATAAGATCCCTGAAGTTGCAAAGACTAAAGTCTCAAAACCAAAGAGATATTCTTTATGAAAGTTAAGACTCTGCCACACCCCTCTAAAACGGCTCCCTCAAACACGCACAGATTTGCAAAACACCGCCCAAATGTTTATGCAAAGAAAGGGGGCGTGATTTTTATTCTCGCTGTAGTGCTGTTGCTGCCGCCGGCGCCATGTCGTGGAGGCCTTGTTTCATTATGAAAGCGAAACTACTTTGTTTGGGCTTCCAAAAGAGGACACAACTAGAAATCAGTGGTTAAGTTGTATTTACAACACTGTTCCAGAAGAGTTCAACCCAAATATTAGAGTGTGTGCGGCGCAATTTACGGAGGACTATTTCCTGAACCTGGCAGGAGAGTAGCCTTGCTTGCAAGCTTGCACAAAGGCTGTTTCTATAAAGTGGGGCAATTCCAACTTTGCAAGGACAGTCTGGGGCTTCTGACTCACAGCCTGTAAGTATGTTTCTGCTACTGACTATTCAAACGCGAGTTTTGAGCTGTGAAGAGTAGTGCTTGTTGTTTGTCGTTTCTCCGATCACGAATGCAAACATGGTAATGTTTACGCGGCGTGATGCAACACAAAGCGTAAAAAGACAGTATAAGTCATTATAATCAGTAATTATGTCCCCACTGGATGCAACAAATGCCAAATTTGTAATGGGTTTTATTGTTTTAGTCTCGTCTTGCCGGGAAAGGCCATCACAATACGGTGAGGGGGCGTAACATTTCCATCTCACGCTCGAGGTATTTGGCCAATCACAACGCACTGGATAGCTGGACAATCAGAGAGCATGCCTCGCTTCTCAGAACGATGAGCTTTGTAAAAATTGACGTGTTTCAGAAAGGCAGGGCATAGAGGAGCAACAATAATGTAAAGTATGTGGAAAATAATGTGTTTTTTGAACACATTGCATTACACCAAATACACAAAATAATGTTCTTTTTAGCAATGTCATATGACCCCTTTAAAATGCGTTTGTAGAATAGCCTGAATAAAAGCATTATTTCAGGGTCTCTGTTATTTACATGATACTAAGTTGCTCTTTTGGTTCACATGGCCTTCAACATGTTCTTTTGAAAAAAATAAGAACAAATAAGAACCTAGAACATGATAGCTAGTTAAGGAGGAGACTGTGGTGGGAGAATTTATTTAGAGTATTGGGGACATTATGAGGAGAGAAAAGAAGAAGAACACCTGCAACAAGATCACTGGCTACAAACTCTATGAAGCTGTAAGCTGCAAGTGAGGTGGTCAGACGTTCTGCAGGCATCTCAATTTTTTGGACATTTGGAATTCTGTGACTTGAGTGTTTCTTGCAGAGAAGAAAAGGCAGATTCCATTACACTTCCAGTAGTACACAATTAGCCAAGGCAAGTTTATTTATATAGCACTATATAATTCAAAACAATACTAATTCAAAATGCCTAATTTAAAATTAAAATAAAACTATTTAGTACAATCAGTTAGGTTTGAAATGCAAATGCTAAATCTATAAATGATTCATAGTTGTTTATCATGAAGTTACTAACATCATGTTTTTATTCTTACAATTACCAAACAATTGCAAAATCAAAAAAAGTGTATGAAAATATTAATATTAATAATAACACTTTTTGAACACTCAAGTCATGATGGTTCTAAACCTCCAAGTAGGGCTGCACGATATTGGAAAAAAACTCACATTGCGTTATTTTGTTTTTCTGCAACATACATTATCTCACAGAAGTGAGTACACCACTCACATTTTTTGTATTTATTATATCTTTTCATGTGGCAACACTGAAGAAATGACACTTTGCTACAATGTAAAGTAGTGAGTGAACAGCTTGTATAACAGTGTAAATTTGCTGTCCCCTCAAAATAACTCAACACACAGCCATTAATGTCTAAACCGCTGGCCACTGTTTCCTTAAATAAAGTTCTGTTTCCTTTATTTCAACACATTTACAGGTCCATGACTGTGATTAATGCAATTAAATTTTTTAATCGATTGACAGCACTAGTGTGAATATAACCATATTAAGGACTCAAATACAGGATTGACAATCGTATTCTGCTGCTATGAGAATGTGGCCTATGTATGTACGTTGTCCATTTGCAGTAATTTTTTGGTCCAACCTCACCAAAGCATCAAGCTTTATACAGGTACTCAAAAAGCATCATATTCCCAACACATGCTTACTGCTTGTGAATTGTGGCTACCACAAACACATCCAAAACTTGAGTCAGCGAAGGGCTTCTCTAGTAAAACAATAATAATAATTTGTTATATTTATATAGCGCTTTACTGGGTACTCTTATTCTATGTTGCGCTTAACACAGAAGGGGGGAATCTCCTCAACCAAAATGTTTATTTATTTATTTTTTTTTAAGTATAACCAACATACACCTGTATTTAAATGCCTGCAGGTTTTGTGACAGGAAGCACACATACAAACTAGCACACATCAGAGATCAGTGGTCATCTTCTCCCTCAATCTGTACTTTCATAGTGTTATATGAGCTTCCCGAGTCTTCTGAAAGCTACACTAGGCCCCACTCATTAATCTAGAGCAGAAGCAATATCAGCCTCAGTAGCTACAGCTGTTTAATTGATGATGGTTTGGTGCAGCAGTGGAGCTAACCAATGCTTCAGGCAGGCGTGCTTATGTGTGTGCCGGGGAAGCTAAATGTAGGTCAGTAAAAGATGTGCTTTGCAGTGTGCCGGCACAGGCTTTTGTAGTACAATCACTCAGCTCTCTTCTGATTGGCTCTGCTGCTTGACTTCTCATTCCTTCTTTAACTTGAGCTCTGCCTGGATTTGGTGTCAAGAGGCCCAGGGTGTGTTCAAAATAAAGCTCACAAGCATAGCTGGTACATGTCTCAGTGCGACTGACAAACAACTTCTACTCAAGCTCCATTTTCTACAGAAAATGACATCCAGAAATACATGAAAGAGACATCTGAAAACCTTTGATGTGCATTACAGTAACGCCATGACCCTCACACAGTTTTCAATAAAAGATAAAACAAGACTTAATTGAGCTCCAATTCATGCTATCAGTCTTCCTGCCATAATTTCTAAAAGTCTAATAATTTTGGCTTTTTCAAACAGCAGTCAGGCTCAAAGTTTTGCTTCTCACCGTGACTCTAGTTAGCATACACACCAATTTCACTATACACCGAATACAATGTTAAAACAACTCTACTTCAGCTCTGTAAGGTTGTTGTGTCGCACTATCTGTGTCAGGCATGTTTGTGCACTGAGGCAGAAGCTTGTGGCTCGAGAGATTCAACATCATTCTCTGGGGTGTGTTGTTAAGGTCGGCTCTCCCACTGAGTGCTGCTGCTTAGCACCCCACTCTTAGCCCGTTCCCCTTGCTGCCCACAAGAAATTATCACACTACCAAACATAGCTACAACTTACAGCAGTAAACACACAGCCATATATACATAAGTGCACTACCATTTAAAGTTACAATTCTGCAATCCTCTGTGAATGTACCATCATAAACAGGTTCTTTGTAAAAATGCCTCGGTTAGTCAGATAATTAGACTGTATGCAAAGTTCTACACGCATGTGTTATAACAAATGCAGTGCTGTTTTAACCACTGCATGCGCTTAAATTCTTTGTATGCTGAATGTAATTTGAAACTCAGAGTTTGTCCCCTAGGAGAAGGTGATGTTAATATAGCATTTCCATACATCATGTTCAATGAGTATTTAATATCATCATACTTTATTGTTGTTGTTAATGTATTTAAAAATTAGCAGAGGACAACGAGTGAGCCGCTGCAGGAAAAGTGCATGATCCAAGTTGTTAAGCGCTTCAAACTAACTCATAAGCACACTGTTTTATGCAAAAAGCATAGTTTTAGCAATTTTATTTGTTTTCCCTCCTGCTGTACCAAAAATATACAGAATCATGAATTCAAAACAGAGGCCCCATTTACACGTAACTTTTGCTCCGGTTACACCTATCGTTTACACTACTCCGGCATTTTCGAGGTCAAAAAGTAGACTTTTGAAAATACGGCAGACCCCGTTTTAGTTTGAAAACTGCGGGGGTTGCATTTCAGTGTAAACGGACCAAAACAGAGACTTCTGAAAACGAGGGCGTGGCTGCTCACATTCGCACTGCGTATGCCTGACGACCATGTAAACAATAACATCATGCTCGTTGTTGTACCCATAGATATGTATAGGTAGATTCCCCATTCGACCGCTCCAAGCATGCAGACGCGTCCGCCATCTAAATAATAGGGCATCTACCTGTACATATCTATGGTTGTACCTGTATGAATGGTCACGTGACATGCGTTTTCGGTTGTGTAGTGTAAACTGAGATCGTTTCTGAAATACAGTGGAAACGCCAGTGTAAACGGGGATCGTTTTCATTCTAAAATGCTGTTTTAAAACGAAAACGCACTAGTGTAAACGGGGCCAGAGTTACATACAGAGCTGTCATGTTTTTGTACCGTTGCAACCATAGATAGAAGTGATGTAACATGGCAGGCCTCCTCTTGCAGAACTGAAGTAAGGAATGACCCATGAAAACCTCTGGGGGGCTGGAGAGATGCTCTGATCTCAACCACTCATTTCCAATCAAAATCTCTGCTTTCCAACCCGATAACTCTGAATTAGATTTAGTGAGCAAACTCATGAACTGAATGTCTGGGTTAAAGATTGAGAAACTTGGAGAGATTATCGGATAAAGATTTTTTAAAAAATAATTGTATCATAATCACGAAGTACAATTTCTAGCCAACAAAATACTTTAGAGCCAATAATAAGAAAAAACTAAGACACAATTGAAAAACAACAACATAAAATGTGGTTCCTTTTTCAGGCCTGGAAGGAACTCCCAGACATTTCATCTCAATAAATATTGGCAGCAGCCAAAAAAGGCAGATAAATTGGTTAAGTATAACCAATTTATCAGTTTATCAGTTATTTATCAGTTATTTATCAGTTTCTGTAAAAAATATTTTACAGAAACTGATAAAGCACTAGGCCACTAGTGATGTATGGCAGGTCCTCATCTGATGCATGCTTAGCTGCAGATATTTAAAAAAATGTAGCGGTTTTATAGGCATGATGTGTGTATGTTCAATCAAGTGGTTTAGATCTCTTTGAGAGGGGAATGTGTGAGGTTTAGGTAATCTTTCTTGGTACGGTAGAGAGAGCAGCGACAGAGTGCTGGTTAAAGACTTGCTGTTGCTCAACAGGAAACTCAAAAATTCTGCAGTATATAAGACACACAGGGTGGCTTGCTGATGTACTTTCCATTTTATCCTCTGTAGCTATCTTTCAAAAAAAAGAAATTGTCCATAACATAATAGTTACATTAAAATATGCACAGTAATGACCAATAAAGATCCCCAAAGATTCATGACAACTATAAAACACAACTAGCCTGAAGAACAGAGCTCCTTTTGTTGGAAGCCCTTTTTAAACAAAAAATGCATGCCTGAAATAAAATGGAAAAATAAGTACAGTATATTTGAAACTTTATTTACATGATGTTTAAAGAATGCAGCTCATTTTAAATCTACTTTGCCACACTGTCTTAAGAGGGACTGAGGGAAAGAGACTTGCTCAGATCCACAACACAGAACTCAACTCAAATTTTTACGAGGGCTGAAAAAATACAATCAAGGACAACAGAAGTAGAATGCAAGAGTTTGGCAGGAAATGGATCTGCTGACATGCTGTTTATGCTTTCAGAGACTGCAAGTAAAAAAGAAAAAAAAAATCCACATAAAACATCAACTTTCAGCAACGAGAGTATGAAAATATAATATCGTTCATAAGCTTACAGTCAGTCGCCTGTTTTAATGTTTTGTAAGAAATCTCTTATGCTGACCAAATCTGCATTTATTTGATCAAAAATAGTTAAACACTACTACTGCAAACTATTACTACAACAGTTTTCTACTTTAAAATAATTAAAAACAGTTTACTCATGCAAAGCTGAACTTTCAGCAGTCATTACTCCAGGTCTCAGTGTCACATGATCCTTCAACAATCATTCTAATATGCTGATTTCATGCTCAAGAAACATTTCTTACTACTTTCACAGTTTTTACAGTATTCTGATACAGTTCTTCAAGATTCTTCGGTGAAAAGAAAGCTAAAAAATGAATTGTTACAATTTCAAAGTATTCTGACCAATTTAACGCCTTCTCTCTCAATAAAACTTACTTTCTTTAAAAAAATCGTACACGCTGCGGGTGTCCTTTGGACTGTTCCCGATCCCACCCTCTCTCCTGTCACTACACTGTCCTATCTAATTAGGTGTGTAACGGTTCACAAAATTCATGGTTCGGTTCGATACGACACAGTGGTGTCACATCAAAATGTTGGAAATATTTCTGTTTTAAACCATGAAGGCGAGCCAATGGATATCACACACAAGCAACGTGCACACTTTTCGCAAGAACGTTTAATCTCAGTCAATTCACTATGCATAAAGTGAAAGTAAAAACGGAATGACGGAGTAATGAAGGAGCTTTCATATTCTCTCACAGATGACGAGTGAAGAATCTACTTCAACATATGCTGATAACAGTATATAGCCAACTGTTTTCATTTATTCCCTTAATATTTCTAATGTTGTATAGTGAAAAAAAATGAGAAGAAACATATTTTGTGTTAAACAGGTTGTTTTTGAAAGTCAGTGCTTGAAATAAAAGCTTTTTATTTTATTGATTTTTATCGATGACTACAGTGTTATAGCCTAATCTTTTGTTATCCTCAAAGCACGTTAGTTATTTGGTAATTATTGTAGGGCAAATTAATTGCAATTTTAATTTAAGAATAAAAGTAACTTAATAAATTAAAAGTCCTAATAAAAATTAGAATGTAACAGGCCTATACTCACTGGAAATGCCAAATATCATCAATTGATGTTTTTGACAATATCTCTGGCTATAGTCGATACAAGATCATCGTCTTTCGACGCAAACCAGCAAGGGGAGGTTATCGCGGGGCCTTAGTGCGTGCCCTGCATGCCCGTCCACTAACGTTACGCCACTGGAAGACAGCACGTTGCCCGTTACGTCGTTTGGGCCGAAAGCCTCGTACCAAACGGTTCAATACGAATACGTGTGTCGTTACACCCCTACAGTATATAAATAAAGGCAAAAATACTACGGAAAAAAACATTCTTAAAAAAACATTAAAAAAATCGTACTGACTTCAAAATTTTGCAATATAATTTACAGTATATCATTAAAAATACAAATAAAATACAACAGATTTGACTTGTTCACCCGCCCAACACCTGTGGATCATTGTGAATTGTGTAAGTATGAAAAGTATTTAATATACAAGTATTTTAATTTTTTTTTTTTTTTAAGGAAAATAATTTTTAAACTGTTCAGGAAACGAAGAATAGCAAATGCGGTCACACTTTATTTTAAGGTCCAATTCACACTATTAGCTAATTAACTATGACATTTGCCTCAATAAACAACTAATTTATGCTCAGTAATGTAGTTAAGTTTAAGTACTGTACTAGTAAGTACTAGTTAATAGTGAGAATTGGTCCCTATACTACAGTTCAAACCAAACCAGGTACACTGTGAACTAACAGTAAGTTATTTTTGTCTTTCCCACAACCTCCTTTAAAAAGCACTAAGTAGTAATGTCAAGTTAAAGGTAAATAATAAAAAGCGATTTACCTGAGGCCACAGCGGCAGTGCTGGCTTGGCTGCTACTGCTGCTAACATCTACATACAGCTCATCCTCTGCCTCAGTGGAGGAAGGGGAGGAGGAGTCAGAGGTCAGCTCCTCACTGGAGCTGCTAGTACTGTGCAGGAGGGCGTACTTCTTTCGTGCAATCACCTCTCGCTTCTTCCTCTGCAGCAGTAATCGCTCCTTCTGCTTTGGAGTCCGCTGAGCCCCGCCTCCTGTCCCACCCTTCACAAAACGCTTCCTGTGCAATGGCCTGCGTGAGCTGAGACACGGACGTTTCACATGATTGCTTTCCGGTTCAAGCCGTGCCCACTTGTGCGACCTGCTGGCACGAGTCCGGGCGACTAGCGGCCGCATGCCTACAGCCGTGCCCGTACCTCCTCCTGCACTCCCGGTGGAGGCTGAACCAGGAGCCTTGAGCTGCTGCTGTCTAACTGTCATCGGCCTGCCATCCTCCTCTGAGCTAAGAGTGTCCGAGTCACCAAACCGAAGGCTGGAGGAGGGCGAAGAGGCACAGTCACTCAACGAGGACTCTGGGTTCCTCTCGTCTTCACTATGTGTCTCTAGCAGCATGGGCCTGTGGTGGGGCGGAGTGAGGGCTGCCTCACTCACTGGCGCTTCCTTCAGAGAACAATACGATGGCCCAGGCTGCTGGCTCTTGCGCTTTTTGCGTCCCGACAAGCCTCTTTCACAGTCTCTGCGACCTCCGGCATCCCGTGAAGGCCGGTGTCTGGTCTCGGGACATAGCGGAGAAGAGAAATCACTTCCTGCCTTGCCAATCACCTCCATCTCAGCGGGGAAGCTCTTAGCAGTCTCCATGGGTTCGGGGTTAGACAGAGGCCCCTTCAGGGGCTCCTGCTTACGTCGTGCATCAGACGGAATCTCACTCTTCATTGCGACTAACCCACAACAAAGTGCCACTGAGGCTCAATACACTGAATCCTATGGTTCCATTGGAGATCCAGCAATCCTACAACTGGAAAACACAGAAAAATAGGCAATGAATGAGAATGATTGAAACAAATTGTATGAACAATAGGCCAAGACAAAGTTACATAAACAGACCAACAGAACAAAGTTAAACAAATAGCTAAACAAAGAGGCGGAGAAACATTACTAATTTTTGTCAATGTTGAAAACATTTGTGCTGCTTAATATTTTTATGGAAACCATGACACCGTGTTTAAAAGAAATATATTGGCCACTTGGTTATCTGTCATAGCATGACAATAATCTGGGGCTTATCGTTATCGGTCCGAGTTCTTTGTATAGGCCTGTCCCTACAATGCGACAAGTCAAACAGAACGTGCGTATAGGAAAACAAGCTTTCCTTGTTTCCAATGCAAAACCCAGGTCTGAATTAGTTGTGAAGATCGTTTTAGTAGCCATTTCTGGCCAAGCATGAGTCAGACAGGGTTGTTATCCAGGCAGCTCTCGTTCACGCTGTAATAAAGGAAAGGAAATGGTGACTAAAGAAAGGTCATCTCTTGCACTGTGTAGACAGAGACGAGCAACTGCACACGTTTCAGGAGCGGCTTAATACCTCCTGCAAAAGACTACAACATAAATCTAGCATGCACAGGATAATGGTGCTAGGGGGTCATTATTTCCCACCCTCACCTAGTTTTCCATTATTCTTACGAAAAACAGCATAGGAAAAGAGCAACCCACATCTCTCACACAATGCGAGGCCTAATAGCAGACAGCTGTTTGTTGTTTTGCATAAAATGGTATTCAATACAGGTGTATACGAAGAGCCCCTCCATCTTGATCCTTATATAATGCAGTTATTTGTGCTGAAGCAACCTAATTAAATCCCCCTCAAATTAGGTTCCCGCTTGCTTGCATAATGGGTATTTATCCATCACTGCCCGTAATGTTCACGATGATTACCAACGTCCACAAAGCCTCTTCCTCCTCTCATTATGAAAATCTAACAATTCAGCCATTTTATTCATTACCTCTTTTATGCTCATCTCACAACCATTTTTCCCTCTTTAATCAAAATCTCACCGTGTTTCCGATCACTCTTCCATTCACCAGAATCCCATTACGCTCCAACATTTCTTCAGCCTTCCCTAATTAACATCTCGGCACCCAGAGTGGCACCATGCCCCAAACTCCTTACACTTCACAGCAGCCATGACAAGGCCCAGAGTTCCCTTACCTTTAAATTATGAAAGCAGCCATCTGTTTCACAGGGCATGTAGTCTCTGCTTTTGAGTCAACTTCTCTGTCTGGTGGCAAAGAGCCTAAAAGGTAGTTTCCTGTATACAGCAATCTAAAGACGAAGCATTCCAGTGGTTCATATTGCCACAATTTGTGTGTGCTTTAGTACGTTGACATAACACACAAATTAGAAACAAAACTCGCCAAGAAAGGACTGCCCTGCAAATTGCACCGTCCTGTACAATGAAGGGAATAGTTTAGTGAAATCAGACTGTTTTTAACTATATATGTATACACCACTGTGCTTGTACCACACATTTCTAGAATGCGCTATATAAATATTGGAAATATACAAAACTATTCAAAAATTTGGTATTGGTAAGATTTTTTTCGTTAATGTTTTTGAAAAAAGTTTCTTGAGGGAAGCTCACTAAGGCTGTATTCATCTGATCCGATTTCTTTAGATTAGCTTTTTCTTGATTATCCAAAATTTTATATCCTAGTCTGTTCTTTTCATTTGTTTTGTTCTGTATGTGTTGTATTTTTATTATCTAAAGTGCCTTGAAAAGTTTATTATTATTAAACTAAATTACAGTAACTTTAATTTGTGAAATATTATGACAATTTAAAATACCCATCTCTGTTTTAATATATTTTAAAAAGAAAATTTTCCTGTGATGGCAAAGCTGAATTGATTTTACTCGTAATATTATCAATGTTTAAAACATTTGTGCTAATTATATGCTTATATTTCTGTGGAAACTGTTACATTGTTTCAGGATTCTTTGACGAATAGAAATTTCAAAAGAACAGCACTTATTTGAAATAAAAATATTTTGGAACATTATAAATGTCTTTACGGTCACTTTTGATCAATTTAATGCATCCTTAATGGATAAAAAAAAAAAAAAGTAGCTTAAATATAAGCTAAAAATACAACACCTGTCCTGAAAATCTGTTTAAATCACTGAAAGCACTGTAGGCCAACACTGGGTGCAATCACTGTTATAAAATAAATATACAAGTAATATAAACTAGAAACTGTTGCTGCATCAGAGAGGTAAACACCAAACAAAGAGTTCATAAAAATAAAAACTGTACAAAATGTCTTCCTTCAAAGTAAACAAAGTCAGGTTCCCAGTAACTGCAGCCTAAATGTTTCACTGTAACTATGGTAACACTGTTATTCTATCAAGACCACTAACTTTTATTATGACCCACTATATTGAGCAATATCCAGTTTCACAAAAGCAAACCAAAAGATACCCTCTCACAACCTTTTAGAATGATCTTTAAAAAAAAAAGAAACTGTCTCTATAATGCTGTGAATTTATAAAAATGAGGGGAACATTTTGAGAAGCTTTTTTATATAGACGGAAGCCATAAAAAAAAGGGTTTTAAAAAGTACCCCTACTGTAAATATCACTATTAATGCAAGACTCAGACAAAACATGAGGAGGAACTCAAGCAACAAATGAAAACTGTGTGACTGGGTCTCCTTTCCATGACTAGAAGTATTTATTCATTACTTTTTAAGTGGCAAAGTATATGATTCTTCATGCCATTTCATACCATAATTTTCACTCTTCACTCCATCAAGAAATAAGAGCTCAAACTGTGTTCATCACATCCCTGAGCAAGACTGCTCTCCCAGGCTCCTCTGAGGCTGATCCTGTCAACCTGTGATGTACCACTGTGCCACGCAACAAAGTGCACCACAGCACTTCCATATGAGGCGGCCCCAGAGGGGCCCATTGCGGCAGTGCCTCTTGACGCCAAGGTGGATACAGATTTCAGAAGATAGGGGATTATGGGGGACTGTTTTAATACCTTCCCCAAGGACTGCTGTGTATATCTATGTTGAGTAGCTCTGCCATCAGCAATAGCAGGACACACAACCAGAACGTGGGAGAATAACTGTAAATATCACTTCAAATTCACCACACAAATTACAGTTCAGGAAAAAAAAAAAAAAAAAAAAAAAAAAAAAAAAAAAACTGCATTTTCAAAAAATGGCAACAATGATTCAAGCTACATCTAAGAGGCCAAAAAAGTTTTTTTTGCATTTATTAACATGGACTCTCATTTCATGTCATGGAGGAGGATCACAACTGTGCACCAATTTTATCAAATTTCAGCTGCATCAATTATTTGAATACAATTCTGAACAAATTGTGTCAAATCTGATGAACAGTTGCTACCGGAAATCAACAAAATAAATAAGTACTCAAAAACAATGCACAAAACATCACAATATCACATAATAAGTACTCAAGAATACATCTTAAATCATCCAATATTATATTATACAGTTCTCTATGTCTATGCAGTCTAATGTTACAGTAGACTGATGCATTTGCTTTTTTGTGGGGTGTTTTCCAGTGGTGATTTTATTTATTGTTTTTAGCTAAATATTCAGTTCCAAAGATAAATCTGAATACAATAATCTGCAGTGTTACACTGCCATAAAAACAGATACTGTTATGGAACATAATTAAAATATATTTATAATGAAAAACATCCTTGACAACACACATAAACAGACGATTTGTGGTTCATTTCTGACTAAAATATGAAGCCAGTGTTATCTTAACCTACCAAAACAATTGTAAATATTCAGCTTCACATATTTCCACAGGGGAAGTAAAACCAACTGTTTATTACACGCTGAACTTCCTATTAACAACCCTACATCAATAATTTCAACTATTCTACTATTTTATAGAGTTAACTAAAACATATCATCCAAACCACTGTGACGGACAGTCTTTTCCCCAATGTTACTGAAGACCACGAGTAAATATACAAACAGAGATCAAGCACAGATATCAATACATTACCAAGCCTAAAATCACAGTAATTACTTCACCAGGCATGACGCCTTGTTATGTTGGAGAGCTGAAACACTTATTATTAATACATACAAATTAATCCTTTATAGAGGCAGATGACATTATCTTTTAATGAGCCGTTGAGACAACTGGCATAGTATTTTCATATCTGGTTGAAATATGAAGACAACTGCCACTGGGAGCAAAAGAAGTAACACTGCCTCTTATTAGTAAGGGTTTATTTTTCCAAACAGATGATAGAAGTGCACAGTGAAAGAGAAGATGCTGTGAACAAAACACTGTGCTGTAGATTGAGCCATTAATAATCCAGTCTCTTTTATTTCAGATGTCACTGATTTATGGGAGTCAACACCACATATGTCATACTCCCAGAGGGGGCACATTAAAAATGTTATTGGAAATGCAAAGGCTGGAATCTGATCCAGCTGGCTGTACAAGAAAGCCAGGACTGCTGACCAATTCCCTCTCAAAACGGCTAGACGAAACCAGCTTTTCCATTTCCAATCAAATAACAACATCTGCTTCGATAACAATCCCATAAATCACAACACAAAGACTACGAGGGTTTGATAAACAACAGAAAAGGAAAAGCACCGACGGCATGTTGATGTTGTCGTTCTCACTTTCTTCAACACATCAGCTGACAGCGCTAGAGATTACAAAACATCCCAAAATAGACATCTAAGATACATTTAAGCGATGGTGACAGTTGATGTTATGTATCAGTAGCCCACTGGGCCTGGATGTGCTGGGACAAACACACACACTCTCTACTGAAACTGCTAGCGGCTGGCTATTAGCCTCTCCAGTTAGTCAAACAATAGCTTCAACCAACTGAAATTTAGCGTTAAAACAACCACAAAGAGCGTCTCTTACCTCTATACACGTCAGAAAACTATCCCTCTTGGACTTAACCCCCTTTCCAGGGTACAATGTTCGTCGACAGAAGTAAAAAAAAGTATTGGGGAAGCGAGTGAACGTCAGCGGAGGCTTGTGTGAAACTGACAGTCACACAAACCCGAGAGGGAGGGAGAGAGAGAGCAGAGAAGAGAGGCCCAGCGCTTTAGCCTCCCCGCTAACTGACGGATGTTTCGACGATTCCGCTTTATATATATATGAGGATACGCGCGCGAGTTACAATATCACACGTTAAACGTCGCGGCGAGTTAAACGTACGGAGAGGACATTTTATTTAACGGTCATATGTGGTTAGATTTCCTCCCCGTTTGCCCTCGGGTGCGAGTCCCCATTCCTGCCGATCCGCGGCGTCCATTAGAGCGCTGTTATGTGTGTGTGTTTGAGAGAGAGAACAGCGCCGCTGCTGCGCGCGAGCGAGCGAAGTAGAGTTTCGACATTTTACGACATTCCCGCATCCTTGACGGCTCTCGAGGAGCATAACATTAACTAAAGGCTCGTTGAAGTTGATTATCGTGAATAATCCATGAATGATCATAATCGCTGAACACTTGTGAATCTATATACATTTTAGTGCGGTTTGTGAGCTTTGACTGGTGTGAGTTACTGTGTTGTTTGGTAGTTGGTCGCCTCCTGCTCTCTAGTGGCAGCGCGAGTGTAACTCTTACATACTGTACACAACTACATAGACTGAAGGTGCTTGTTTGTATTTATGGGTTTGTCGTTATTTAAATATAAGAAAGACATTTAATTTTCTTACAAACAACACTACACAGAATCACCCTTTCTGTTAAAAGCAATGTTAACGTTTTTAATAGTTTTTATTTATTTTTAAGGGTGATGACACCATTAAACCCTGGGGAGAGTTTGTATATAATTTTTCTGCATAATTTACTATTAACTATTTCTATTCTGTATTTCAGTGTTTTCAATCTTTTGAATCCGCTCACCGAAGATTATTTCCCTGTCCAGCTCTGCAGGTTGTGCCAGTAGGTGGCGTCAAGTGAATATTTCTGAACGGTTCTGAACTAACATTTTGGACATTTTGAAACGAGTTATGTACATATGTCAGAAAGAAAAAATAAAGAATGAATAATCACTTTTGGTATTATTATTTTATCATTATTTATTTACAACACATTATTAATTATTACATAATTAATAGTCTTGGTACATTTTTTTTCTGTACATAAATGCAAATTATTAGGTAAGAAATCTCTACTGTAAGTTTTTTAGGTAGACTGAAATTGTTTGTGATAGGCATTAAAAAAACTCTCAATGTTTAACCTCATATAAATGTTTTTCTCTTGCTTTTGGCTTTATATATATATATTTAAAAAACGACCTTGTTAAATGCTGTTGTTACTTGTTGGAATAATTTAATTCACAGCAGACTCCAGAAATAATGTGTAAGCATCATACACATTTTCATTCATGCTGTCAACTGCTTAGTCTGGCTTTTTAGGTTCAACCAATGATTTTTACAGATCAGTCTTTGAAGACAGACCAGCAGTCACTCGCTTCAAAAGGCAGTAAGTGAACGAAAGTCAGAGTCAGAACATGAAAAGAAAGGAGGAAAAAAAATAAACAAGGTTGATTAATTCACTTAAAAGATTTGTTAATGAATGAATCACTATTTCAGTTGTACTTTCTCACTATATCCGTAACAGGCATGATTGCTGTTGACTCAGTGTTACTTTTATTATGTTTTATTACATTTGGTTCACAACCTTTGGACTCCAACACTATTCGAAGACCCCATGACTTTTCCAGTTGGTTGTGACTTAATGAGTAATATTAATGGATATTAATGAGCAAGGAGGATACGGATTATTTTAAAACTATGGCATGACTAGAAAAAATGTTAATTCATTATAAAAATGCCCATGGAGTCTTAAGATTTTGTTATTTTACATTACTTTTCTATGTCTAGAATTCACTCAAAATTAGGCTATTTCCCAGACTGAAAAAAAGCACCTCAAACATTTGCTCATATGCAAATTGTTTAATTTTAAAAATGCGTTCAGCCTTTAAAAAGCAAAAGTCTTTTACCAACAGACACTATTATCAACACAATACTACCTATATGACAAGTCAACTAATAATTACTAAGGAATCAGTCAAAAAAAAAAAAACTAAATAAGTTCATTGTCGTGTTTTACAGAAGCTACACGTGAAACCGGAGATGAAGGATGATTGATAAGCGTCCCTTCCGTTTTCAACCAATCGACGTCGAGTATTCCCCGAGGCAGTGGCCAATCAGAGAGAGCGGAGCGGTATTTGAATCACCAGCAGGCCTTTGTACTGTACGGATTGTTTTGAGTTGAGTTGGGCAGGGAATACGAAGTAAAGCTAAGCGGTCTCTTTTAAAAAATAATTTTTATTCAAACACAACTTCTCCGATAAGCCTATTCGCCATGGACATTCACGCTTTGGTGAGTAACTGATACAGAAATATGCTTTTGACTTAACGTTATCTGATAAGAGACTTGCTGTGTGTAGCGTCGAAACAACGCCACACTCGCTAGCTTAAACTGCTAAAAGTGGCTTTTAGGTATATTCTTTTAGTTTTAAATGTCATTTTCCCGTACAGCGCAATGCAAACAACCCTGTTTTTATCGGTGGCAAAGGCGGGCCTGTGAACGGTGCAGCGAGGAGGCCCGTGTTTGGCGAACTGTCCAACTTTACCCACAAACCAGTCCAGACCAAGGTGCGTGTCTTTATGTAACGGTAACGTTACTACCATGCAACGTGTTCGTTTGAACCGCATGTTGCTTCACGTTCCTCTTTCCTCTCGTTTTCAGAAGGCCCAACCTGTGGCACAAGTAACCCGAACCGCCCAGCCAGCTGTTGTACAGGCCAAACGTGCCCAGGTGCAGCACGAGATGCCCCCGACTGCCCCAGCGCTGCCCCCTGCTCAAGCTGACGTGAGCATGAAGGAAGAGGAACTGTGCCAAGCCTTTTCCAACACACTCTTTCCAGTCGAAGACATCGATGAAGGGGATGCTGACATGCCTCAGCTGTGTCCTGAATATGTGAAGGACATCTATGCATATCTGCGAAGCCTTGAGGTACCTGACACTTTTAAAAATGTAACATCTTTTATTTAACCTTCGTGCTTCCTACAGCTGCTGTGCTCTTGTTCCAGAGTCAGCAGTCGGTTCGTCCCCGTTATATGCGTGGCTACGATATCAATGGAAGGATGCGTGCTCTCCTGGTTGACTGGCTGATCCAGGTGCACTCAAGATTTCAGCTCCTGCAGGAAACCTTGTACATGACCGTAGCTGTCCTTGATCGCTTTCTCCAGGTATAAGTTACCCGAGCGCTCTAGATGAGACAAACTAACACTAGAAGAGAAAAATCTGTATCTTAGTTTTTAATATTTACCGATCCACTACTAAAATCAAGTAGTATCTGTTAGTATTTAATGGACCCAATTGATCATGAACTCGGAGTTAACAGCTGCTCTCAATTTTTTTTTAAACTATTAAAAGCTTGAGTTAATCGTAACAAGTGTTTTGCTCACTGCTGGTTAATGCATTAACAAACTGTAACTAATGGGACCTTTTATTGTAAAGAATTACTAGGTTTTTCATGCAGTTAACTAGGTTCCTACACCAGATGTAAAATGCTATATGGGGGTTAGGTATTGGAATAATGCTTGTTAATGAAATTGTTTTGGTATAGAAAACATTATACTGTAGTGTGTACTTTCCCATTTTCAAAGTAGCTTTTTCAGAATATTAGTGTACAATGAGCTAATCTATGCAGTCAGTGAAAACCGATCAAACAATCCTTTATTTTGACATTGTGACTTTTGATCACATGCTGCTTTTCAACTTGTCTGGGTTTGGTGTTAACTTGTATAAGGTACAGTACCAAGCTACAATGTAAGGAGTTATTTGGTAACCCAATAGTATACATGGTCTTAATTTCTAGGTTTCTTTTTCTTTTCCTTTCAGGTCCAGCCTGTGACCCGTAAGAAGCTCCAGCTAGTGGGTGTTACCGCAATGCTGATTGCTTGTAAATACGAGGAGATGTATGTGCCGATGGTTGGGGACTTTGCCTACATCGCTGATGATGCCTTCACAAAAGCCCAGATCCGAGAGATGGAGATGCTGATTCTCAGCGAGCTGAACTTTGAGCTTGGACGTCCTCTGCCCCTGCACTTTCTGCGGAGGGCTTCAAAGGCTGGGAATGTAAGTTCTGGTTTTATGATCCCTGATGTGGTCTGGCATATTTGTTAGTGCTTCAGATTTGGAGTCATCCGTGTGTTTGGTTTTTCTTTTTTAAATCTGCTTTTTAGGCGGATGCTGAGAAGCATACACTTGCAAAATATTTCCTTGAACTGACACTACTTGACTATGACATGGTCCACTTTAACCCTTCGGAGACTGCAGCTGCTGCTCTGTGCCTGTCTCAACTTGTACTTGATGGCCAAAAATGGGTAACTGTCTTTCAATGTCAGAATCATCTGTCTGAATCACCCACCCCTGATTCATCAACTTATCCATCTTTTAATTCCTCCTGTTCCAGTCACCAACCCAGCAACACTACTCTTCCTATGATGAGGCCCACCTGAAGCCTGTCATGCAGCATATTGCCAAAAATGTGGTTATGGTCAATGAAGGGCTCTCAAAGCATGTGGTAAGCAGTTTATTGTGTGTGGGGGGTTGTTTCTACTGAATGCTCTGCTGATGTTGTCCATCTTCTACAGACTGTGAAAAAGAAATACTCCAGCAGTAGGCTCATGAAGATCAGCCTCCTTCCCCAGTTGAAGTCGTCACTTGTGAAGGATCTGGCTGTTCCTCTGCTGTCCAGCTCTTGAGGACGTTTATGTGGGAATAGACACTAAAACCTGCACTTTATTCTGTGTCGGCCATTTTGGGAGATGGACTGCTGCTTTTTAAACTGATGTACATATTCTTGGACTGTATAAATAAACGTTTCTACCTTTTTATGAGTTTTTAAAATGAGGGTTTAAATTGGTTTTTAAATTCTATTTTTATTTTTTTGCTGAAGCTGTATTTTTTTTTGCTTGCCCTCTTAGTGGGCAAACTGAAGCTGGAATCCATTAAAATCCAAAGATTTAATACCACTTTCTGACTTGTGTGTTCATGTTGACATTCTGACTCTGACCTCCTGGATTATATGCTGAACAGTCTTATTTCAAATGATAACTGCTTGTACTTCACTTTATACTTAAACTAAAGTCCCAAAGTCTCTTCACAAACTGCTTTGCAAGACGGCTATTTTATTTTGTTAAATTCCATTTAAGCCACTTATATACACATCATTGATTAATCAGTATTTTACACTTTCTTTTTGGTCTTATGACTGTTTGATGGGCCGTTTGTTCTTATGGATAAGTGGAAGTGTTTATTGCAACAAGGTTTATGGGATGTATAACACTACTTGCTGGACATGTGTTTGTCAGACAAAGTCTGAGCATTGAAAAATGCCACTAAGATCATTCAATAAACTGTTCCTTTTATCATCACTCTGGCTCCTGCTCTTCACTGGCTTTGCTCGATTGACGACTTTGCTGACAGAAGATGGTTAATGTGGTTTTGGGTATTAGACAATTTTGCTGAGTAGTCATTCATTTACCAGGATTTGGCATCTGGGGATGGATCTTATCTCGCCTGGAGGCGTGATCTAACAGCCTCGTTCACTAATAATTGCAGAGATTTATACACAGGAGCATTTTATGCCTGCATTTATGAAACTGGAGTCTCTATATTTGATGAAAAATTTAAGGTGAAATATCTAAAGTTTCATCTTGACATAAGACCATAAAAGTGAGTATACGGAGAATACTTTTTGTGCACAAAGAAAACAAAAATAATTTATTCAACGATTCTTTGCTTCCCTCTGTGAGCAAGGCACAGTGAACGTGTGTTGTACATCAGCAGCAGCACACGCATCATGGGAAGAGAAGAATTGTTGAATAAAGTTATTTTTTTCTTTGCTCATAAAATGTATTTTCGTAGCTTCGTAAAATGATGGTTGAACCGTACACATGGACACATCATGTGACATGGACTATTTTAACAATGTCCTTACTATCTTTCTTGGTCTGGGACCATTACAGTTGCATTGCTGTATGCAGGATCAGATAGCTCTTGGATTTCATCAAAAATATCTTCATTCGCATTCTGAAGATGAACGAAGATCTTACAGGTTTGGAACGACACGAGGGTGAGTAATTAATGACAGAATTTTCATCTTTGGTTGAACGAACCCTTTAACTGCAATTTTCTAACTTTCAGTTACTAATGTGTATTTTCAAAATATTTTTCTTAATTAAAATTCTTGAAAGGAATGTTCTTATAAAGTCACCATAAATAACTTCTTAATATTAGGATAACCTCTAATTTATCTTAAGTAGCCAAAATTTATCGGATGTCCTCCAAATAAAGTTCCAAATGGAAGTAATATTTCTAATGATTAGTCTAATTCACTTTAAATGTATCACACAGAAAAATAAAATGAGGGTAAGATTAAAAGCATAAAGTTTTGAATTTGTTGTATTAGACAAGGCAACATTATCAGCAGAATAATATACAATCAGACACCAACTGTCACTTTATTCTTAAGAAAATATGGAAATTTCTTAATTTTTTCAAGAATTGCACTTTTGAACATTTTTATGAATTCCTAAGAATTTATCTGGAGAATCTTCTTTTTAAGAAGATGTTCATGAAGAAGATGACATTTGTGTATTGTCACACTGATGTAATATTTCATAACTATACAGTAACAATGTGCCGATTGTGTCTTTAATGCATGGAAATACCACTGTAGTTTCAATTTAGACAGTTATACCCAACTGTTTGCATTTTTGCACAATGATACATTCAGCATTGTTCTGAGATTATGAACTTCAAAAGCATACAAACCATGGTTTTCCAGAGCCGTAGTGCATTTTATACATTTGGGATTCTGTTAATTACAAGGCGAAAGGCAATAACATGTAAAACGGTCCTTAGCAGCAAAACATTCCCCACTAAAACCATTGATTTGGACATGACTTCAAGAAACTGGAAAAAAAATAAAATAAAAATCATGAACAGCAGGTGACTCTGAAAGGCAAGCACCTTAATTTACATATAAAATTGATCCATTTCAAAAGCAAAATAAAAAAGCCTGTTCCCACATAAAATGGCTACTTCATCTCTTCAAGTGAATTAAGATCACCTTAAATATCAATGACAGATGAACAAACCACATCAGAAATAAACTGTAGAAAGCTATAATATAAATACAATAAATAGTTTGATCAGTGCTCACAGGGACAGTTCAGTATTCAGCGCCCTGGAGAAAAGTTTCGTGTCTAACCGGCGTCTGCCTGCGTGGCCTCAAGTGTCCGTGGCACCAGAATGCAGAGCTTTTGAGGAGCTTTTTAACCACAGCCATGGCACACCTCGCTCCTTCCTTCATATCTCAGTTTTCTCTCCTTTTTTGTCCTTCTTTGTCTAACAAGTCTGCACCCCTCTCTAAAGGCAGTAGAGGTTAGATCTTAGCCACGTAGTTGTTTGGGAAAAGGCCTTGTTTACCTCTCAGCCTCCCTGTCCACCATCCAGAGGCATCTAGACATAATGGACAGATATCGATATGACTACGTTCTGCCACAATAAAAACATTTATATTATGCAAAACAAGCATTTTGTACCCTCTCACCTTCCTTAACGATGTCAATAAGGTCATCTGCATTGAAACTTAGCTCATCTGTGTCTTGGGCGTCGTAGGCATAAAGAGCTTTACACTGAGGCACCTGGGGCTTCGGTTTGGGGGCTGGCTTGGGACGGCCACCTCCTGGAGTGGGCCTGTTTGTAGACTGTCTGTGGGCCCTTGGGAAAAAAAAAAGAAGAAAAGAAAAAAAAAAATTCACAGAGGACATGAACTGATGAAGTTATATATGACATTTCTAACACTGCAGCAACCACAGGAACATGCTTCTACAAGTGAAGGTAGTCAACTAGGCTCTTGAAACACCATGTAGCTGCTGTGAGAGGGTTAGCCGTCTGATTCTGTGTTGTTAGTTTATGTGTTCCCCACTAGGTGGCGACAGATTCACATTTATGCATAGTGGCACTGTCAGTCTGAACGAGTCTTAATTTCCAAACAGACTTCATTCAGTTGATCCTCCACCTCACTTTTAAGCCCAGAATTGTTTTTTTTTTCTCAGCTGTTGCGATGAAGAGACATTTATTAGCCCTTCAGCCTTCATGATGCGTCTAAGTCGACCCGCATCATGACTACAACAGAGAAAATGTTAGAAAATGCCCAACCTAAAGTCCTTAACCTCGTAGAAGTTCAAGGAAAAACCAGTCTCTCATATATATTCACAATCTGAAGTCTATTCAGTAACATACACTACCATTCAAAAGTTTGAGGTCAGCAATACTTACTTTTTTTTTATTCTTTTGGAACACTTTTATTCAGCAAGGATACATTAATTTGATCAAAATTGACAGTAAAGACTTGCATTGTTACATCATTTTATTTCAAACTAAACTGCTTCAAAATTGTTTCCAACATTGATAATAATAATAATAATAAATGCTTCTTGAACACAACATATGTGTCATGTGACTGATGACTGGAGTAATGGCCATCACAGGAATAAATTACATTTTAAAATACTTTCAAAAAGAAAACATTTATTTTAAAATTTAATAATATTTCACAGTTTTTATTTTATTTTTGATCAAATAAATTCATATATTCAATATTCAAAATATTACCACAGCAGCTAAACCTTTGAATAGTAGTGTAAAACAAACTTTAATCTATAAAATGTGATAAGGAAATGGAAAAACAAAACAAGACTGAGAGGATGCGATGGCCTCTTTGAAGTTGGGCATCTCTGAGGTTGATCTATTGCTATTCAAAGGAACCACAACCACTGCCACCTAACAAACTACACACATGCTCAGACTCACATTCCTCCATTGTCAGATGGTTGTCGATTTCTGCTATGGTAAAGAGATACATGCATGTTACATTCAAATGCAGATCACTATTTTGTTTGCATGGATAATGTCTGGTAGTTGAGCTCCAGCTATGCGTCTAGCAATCAGACAAATGTTTACCTTATCTTCAGTAAAAAGTTTGTTGTTAGCTATATAATTTCAAGTGGGTGTGTATATGCTGTGTGCTCTCACCCTGCGGCCCCCTGGTCTGGTACTTTGAGGAAATCCAGGTTGGTTTGCTGGGGTGCCTGTCTGCTGCCTCTGTCCTTGAGCTGACTGACATTAGTAGGCAAGAACGGACAGGCCGCATTTCCAGATGTCGGCCTCTGATTGCTGTGATGCTGTGAGTTTCTCTGATTGGCTGCGTGATTTGCATTCTTCAGCCCTCCGTTCTGGTGAGCAACTGCTGAGGAACATACAAGCTTAAGATCTTTTGAACAAATGCATAGCGACTGAGGTAATGAGAAGATTAGGAAACTTAATGTACCTGGAGGCCCGGGTGCGACTCGTGTTGGGGTGTGGTGGTGTGTCCTGGACATGTTGGGAAGGCTTTGAGTGACGCCCTGCTTAGTAGGACCTGAATGATTGAATTTGGGTGTATGAGATCTTGCATGGATGACGAATAACATTGAATTAAATAATATTAAATGATATTGTGAATAACACACAACACGAGTCATCACTTACGTGAGTTTTTGGGCAAACCCGGTCCAATGCTGACCTGCAGCATTTTATTTGAGGGTCGCAGCACAGCTACGTCCCCTTGACCTTGGATGAACTGCACCTGCCTGGACCCTCCGGCATTCCAGGGTCCCCATCCTTCTTTCTTCAGTTTCATTTCCAGCCTGCAGGTCCAGTCACAGTCATTCATTAGTGCAGAGTGGCCACAAGAAGTATTTGGACACTTCAGCTATTTAGAAATGCTTGAATGTCAATGCATTAAATACAAAATATAAAAGCAAATGTTGTTTATTATGATTTCCATAAATGCTGTTCTTTCGAATTTTCCATTAACAAAAGAAATGAGAAAATTCAGCTCTTCCATCAGAGGAACAAAAATAGAAAATGGTTCATTTAAATTGTACTATTTTTTCAAAATATTACCATTTTGACTGCATTTTTTTATCAAATACACAGCCTTGGTAAACAAAAACAAAAAGGTATTTAGACACTTTTAGTCACAAAACATTTTGTGTTTTAATCTTCTCACTTTTTCATTAAGAATAAAGTCATGGCTTTGCTATAACTGTAGCCACGTTAAATATATTTCAACCTACGTGGTGCTAAATTTGAGAGGTAGTTTTTTCTGTGTTCTCTCTTCGTATCGGCGTGCCAGCAAACTGATGAACTCCGTCTTGAATACACACTCCAGCAGGCTGTCATACTCCTCCTCGTGCAGAATCATGAAGTCATCCTGCATTGTGCTGTATGGGAGACAAATGTCTTTTCAAGATCTGAAATATGCACATTTGTTCAATCATTCAACATGAGACGTCTTTTATTACAGGTTACACGTGTTGAGGCGCTTTCGGGGGTTTCCACAGACACACAGGTTGTTGGGTCACAAAAAAAAAAAAAAAAAAAAAAAAAAAAAGCAAATGATACGGTGACTGTTGAAGTTTCCATGTCTGGGACACATGCAGAGATGCCCTGCTTCACCCAATAAACTTAAGTCCTTTCTAATGAGTTTTTTACAAGGTGTACTCTCCCTTCCCAGCAACACCTGGTTCACATTACTGACAACCCCCCACTCCAAAACGGGAATATGCAAGGTTGTGGGGGGCTGGTACCTCGTCCTTGGTCCTTATATGTTAGATCTGTAATCTAGGTTATGTTCCTTTAAGAGAGTTGTGGATATTTGATCCTTTCCAGTGAACACTAAAAAGAACTATAAATGTTTTTAAGAGACCGAAGCTTTGTATATTGCAGACCTCGATTCAACATGTGTTAAGTAACACAGGGCAGACGACGGCTCTAACAACCAGACTGGACCTTTGATGTCTCTATGCCTGTAATTCTGCAGATGGTTATGCAAGGCATTTTGGGACTGCATACAGGCTCTGCTTTACATATGGGAGGGAGGTTGCAGCCCATTTGGCAGCCTCCGTGTGGCTCAATTTTTACAGCTCCTATTTAAATGATTGAAAATGTGTGCTTTCACACCTCAAGTGATAGGTTTTGTTGTAGCTTGCCATTGAGTTAAATGAACTGACTGAGCTTGTGCGTTGACGTACCTTAGAGAAACAGCCATTATCTTCTCTACGTCAATTTTGCGCTTCAGGACCTCTTTTACTATCCCTTTCTCTGGCCCCTGCTTCACCTTTTCTCTTCCGATCAGGTAGACAGATTTAGGGGTGAGGATCAGGTCTCTCTTGATGCTCTGAACAGATAAAAACACAGTTTTAGACACTCATACATACAAAGGTTGCATGTCATCTAGGCGAAATTTGACCTGCTTGTTAAGAAGTCAAAGACTGAATCTTGGTCATTGAGCCATAGAAGCTGTACCGGGCACAATTGTGTGCTAATTTTGGTAACCTCACCTTAAACCGCCTGTCAAATTTGTTGACTTTGTCTGCAAAATCGATCTTCTCCCTTTTGCCCACAAACTGCCTGAGCTCGGGCCGGTCGTCCATACCTATGTAATCACCCACAAAGTTCCTGTTCAAGCTGTGCCTTCTTCTCTCCTTCCTGTTCAGCAGCAGATCAGAGGCTGAAAGAGGATAAAATCATTGCTCAGTGTTATTTTCAAAGCTTTAGTTCTTATGCCATGACCTGCCACGTACAAAAAAAATGAGACCTCAGAAGAGTATGCCTGAAAATAAATCCAGACATGATGTGTGAGAAAACAAGAAAAAATATAAGTAAATGTCATTAATAAATCGAATTTTTTGAGCATCCAATTTCCAATCAAGTTGCAATTTTGACACAAGGGCTGTGAAAATAATTAATTTTAAGTGATATGTTATATAAAATATAAAAGCAGTAAAATTAGCAGAATAAATAATTTTATTGAAAAATGTCTTAAAAAAAAATAAAAAAATAATAATAATTGTAATTTGTATCAAATTTCCAATCTGAGATGTGGTGGAAATGACATTGTTACAGGAAAAAAATACTTCTGTTCAAAAGTTTGGAGTTGGTAAGAATTGTTTCACATTTTTGAAAAACGTCTCACCAAGGCTGCATTTATTTAATCAAAAATACAGGAAAAACAGTAATATTGAGAAATACAACTAAAATTTAAAATAAATATTTTCTATTTTATTATATTTTCAAAAAAAAAAGAAAAAAGAATTTTCAGCAACCATTATTCTAGTCTTCAGTGTCACATAATCCTTCACAATTTGATGCTCAAGAAATGTATTGATTTATTTATTTATTATTTACAATAATACTTCTGAATGAAAGTGTACTTATACTTTTAATAATACTACTTTTGAACGAACCCAAACTTTTAAACAAAATTTATGTCGACAGTTAGGTATTGTTAATAAATAAACTGAAAATTGAAAAAATAAAAAAGTGTTTTGTTAAAGTGTTTTTATTCTGAAACTGGGGCCAAAAGGGCACATAGCCGAATAAACACCCAAACAAGGTGGGAGTATTTTTGTCTTTTGTGTGTCTATTATTACTTTTAAATATAATGACAATAATTCAGCTGAAAGCAGCAGTTGAGGTCAGACTCCAAAGACATACAGGGGAAAACCACTGAATTCCCCTTTTAACTGCGACACATTCTACCATGTTCTACATCTCATAATGTGTTTGTTTTTGTATGCTGGTGCTTGTATGTAAAAATCTTAACCTCACTCAAACAAATCATCTGAGCGTTGAACTCACCCTCCTCTCTCATTTGAACATATTTCTTGCGTGCACAATATTTCCTCCAGGCTGTCTGAATGGTTCTGGCATAACCGTCGAATTTGCGCTCTCTCGTCTCCTCCAACAGGAAGAGCTGTGAACAGAATATAATGCAGCTTGTTTAAAAGAATCAATAAAAGGGCTCACAAATTCATCAGGTATCAGTTTGAATCAGCCAAACGAATTATGTGCTGAATTCAGACTTAACATCTAATAGTTCACATAACAGTATAGAGCTGTATAACCCTGTCCATTACACTAAAGGTCACTCTTCATCGAAGCAGTATTAAACAGTCCCATTATGACACATAGTGGGTTCGGTCTGTCCTAGTCATATAGCAGTTTCTTCCCTTTTGATTTCAGTCTTCATATTTCTCAGTAAGCAGCTGTTCAAAATGTCCTGTGGTCATCCCATAATGCTTTGAGCACTGTGCAGCTCCACTGTGCTTCCTGTATGTCCTCAGAACACACTGTCACAGCTCTGCTGCGCTGTAGACTAAACATCAGATCCTATCATTATCACAAAGACTTGGCACTGACTCTCTCTCTGTCTCTCTCTACCTCTCTCTCACACACACACACACACACAGAGCTGGCACAAGATGAGAAATTATGAGCCAAGACAATGAAATCCTTCTTTGTCTCCCACCCCACACACAAACTAACACACATCCACAAACCTCCCATTGATAAACAGTCTAATGTTATGGAAAATAACTGATAAACAACACATTTATACTAATTGTACCATTTTGTTCAAATAAATGAAAAATAAAACACTAAAATAAGTCATTTTATATGCCCAAATATATTGTGCATCCCTACTTACAATAATCTATCCAGGATGTACATACCATTCAAAGGTTTGAGGTCAGTACATATTTATACATATACATACATATTTTGAGAAAATTAGTACTTATATTTAGTAATAATGCATTAAATTGATCAAAAGTAAATTTTGTACATTTATAGTGTTACAAAAGACGTCTATTTCAAATAAATGCTGTGTGTTTTTTTTAAAAAACTGTTCAAAGAATCCTGAAAATCATGGTTTCCACAAAAAGCATAAGTAGCGCAACGGTTTTCAATTGTTAAAAATAAGCTGTCATCACAGAAATAAATGATATTTTAAAATATAAAACAGCTGTTTAATAGTGATAATATAACTATATCTATAAAAATAACATGAAAAAAACTAAAGGGGTATGAATATGCAAGGCACTGTGTATATATAATATATATAAAAAAATATTTCACAATATTACAGATTTGTTTAAAAAGCAGCTTTTTTTTTTTTTTTTAAAGCAGCTTTTTTTTTTTTTTTTTAAATCTTACCGACCCCAAAACCTTTGAATAGTAGTGTATGAAGTAATGTATATCAAAATAAGGACCACAATGCAAATAATTAGTTTTTCTCCTCTTGTGATTCTGTGCTAAAATCTGGCCTAGACATTTTTTGACAATGTTGGTGAGATTCATCCTATCAGACTGTAAGGATGTCTCATGCAAACACTGTAAGACTTCATCAGCTCTCAGAAGGAGCAAAGAGTTCATTCTAGTAAAGCGACTTCTACATGCTCTCTCTCTCTCTCTCTCACTAAAGAAATTCTTGTAGTCATAAACTAATTACTCTGTGTCAGCACCTTATCTCAGAAGGAGTTTTGTTTTGAGAGGCTGGGCAGCTCAAATCTGGGCTCTCCCATATTTAATATTACACACACACATAGAAAAGGCCACGTTTTAACACCTATATGCCAAAGTCACACATCTCTGGATAATCTGCTGCATTCATGCCGAGTCACAGAGCCTTATTCTGTGGGTCTACGTATACGTGTGTACATCTAAATGTCAACAGTGAGATCACAGCACATCCACAAGCAGTGCTTTCATAAGCAATCCACAAAAAAAAAAAAAGCGCAGTGGAAAAAGCAAAGCTGTCTTGGACATAACAGAAGCAGCTTTACCACAGCACTGCAGTTGTGTATCAGATCCAGAGTAATGTTGACCTAACAGTGCTGACGTGGGACCAGCCCAGTGTTCCTCCTCCTTTCTTGCTGACTGCCCACTATTCATCACCACTATGAGCTGAGCTGATGTCTGCGAGACAAAGGCTGACTTTTACACTTCACCACTCTTCTGCCATTACAGCACAACTGAAATGTTAAATCTAGACAAAAGCAAGAAGCAATGTTCTACATGCTGGAGTTTGTGCCAGCTGTTGCTGGTATATCTTGTTGCAAATATATTATTAGTTTTTTAAAAATGTTTATCTGAGTGAATTTTGTAGAGCAGTCACAAAGTATATGAGCACTGATGCATTTTAAAAAGTATAAAAATGCTGGACTGCGAAAAAAAAGAAAGAAAAAGAAATGGCATTTACACTACCGTTTGGGGTCAGCAAGACTTTAAGAGAAAATAATATTTTTATTCAGCAAGGACAAATTAAATAGATCAAAACAAGAACAAGTTTTCTAACTAAATTTAACATTTTTCTTTTGAAATTTCTATTCATCAAATCATGGTTTCCACAAAATTTCTGAAAGAAATATTTCTTATTCTAGTTTACTGAAGATTGCAGTAAACTGCATGAAAATAAAGTACATTTTAAAATATATTAAAATAGAAAAGTTACTGTTAATTGTAATATTTCACAATATTACTGTTTAACTGTATTTTTGACCAAATAAATGCAGCTAGGGTGAGCAAATGAGAATTTTTTTCAAACCCCAACATTTTCAACAGTAATGTATTTTAAAGAAAAATGGCACGAGCACAGAAACATCAAGAAAAAAAAAAAAGAGGTTTGGTTTTAAATGATAAAACTTTAGTTAAACTGTTCAATATTAAGACAAAAAGCATGTGGACACTTTCTGACTGTCAAACCTAAGGTGTGATCACATTACACTGTGTTCCATTCACTTTCATTCATATGTATATGTGAATATGGGAGAGCTGGAATGCAAACAAGTGCGCAGAAGGCTCCTATTCTAATATTTGGTCAATTCTGTCATGTGAAGTCTTATAGTGAAAAGACGTTTGACTAAATGAGAAACAAAATGTGCAATTCTGACTCTTCAAAGTGTAGCAGATATTTTATTTTAAATGTACTACTATTTATTAAGATAAATTTATATTTATTAAAACAGACTTGGTATTATGTTGCTGAAAGTTTTAAACTGAACTTGTCCAACCTTGTCAGGTCTTACCGACTCAGGAGCTTTGATGAAGATTTTGGTATGTCCGAGCTGATACTGGTCTTGGTCCATGTTTACGGAGCGCAGGAGATGCAGCACGCCCTGCTTCTCATCCCCGCGCCACGTCGGCCATGACTCCTTCGTCAAAATGGCATACCTGAGAGAGTTCATCATTTGGAGAATGAAATCATATATTTGAGTAAAGTATGCATTTTTCATTCATGTAACAGTACAAAATGCTTTGTTGAAAGTCCTCTGAAGTGGAGTCCTGTGTAAATAAACTGAATGAAGTGTGTGTGTGCGCAAGACAAACGCTGGCAGGGTGGAGTAAAAAAGTAACTCTAAAACCAATAAGATGTTTAATATTAACACACCACTTTTATGTAAAAAGTTAATAACCCAGTGAAGCATGCAAAGTAATTGGTGTCATAATGGAAGAATTACACACTTAAACTAACACAATGACGTTTGTTCACCGCACACTGAGATGAAGAACGCACAAAGGAAACTGCCCAACTATTGGCCCACAACAAAAGATGAACCAAAATTCATCAACATGTGCCATAACATACACTTGCAACTCTAAGATCTCTCTTCCTTCTCTTTCTGAAGCGGTTTCTTGTGAAAATGTGGTGTCTTCTCACTGGATGATGAAACTGTAACGCCAGATGTGACCATATGCTCTCATTCCATGATGTTCTATGAAGAACGCCCTGTCAGGCTTTGAGGATGAATCTGAAACGGTTTTTACCTGTTCAAAAACTTGCGGAAGATTCTTCTGTAGGCATAGCCGGCACGCCTTACTCTTATATTCTCCTTCAGACCCAGATACTCCACCTGGTGCTTCACTCTAGAGAGAGAGAGAGAGAGAGAGAGATCGAAAGGAAGCAAGGAAGGAAGGAAGGAAGGAAGGAAGGTTAATATTTACAGCAACAACTCAAAAAGCCCCTTTACAGGAATTCTTCTCAGCCTGTTGCAATTTTATAAACAAATAAGGCACTTCTGGTAGTTTCCCCATCAGTCTTTCCAAAATAAATGACTAAATAAATGCAAATCTTTTGGACACACATCCTGAGAATGAAATTGAGTGCTAATTATACTGCCTAACATGAACAATGCTCACAAACCCTCATAACAGGAAGACCATTAGAGTCTGAACAATACATGCACCGGATCAGAACATTTCATTCCACGCTTCATTCCAAAAACACTGTGGTAAAAGAGGAAAAAGGCAGGAATAATAAGCAAAAAAAAGAAAAAAGAAAAAGAAAAAGGTTAAAGAACGGTGGGGACAAAGGACACCCATGCTGAGAAATAAAATTAGAATCCTTTTATTGCTACTTTTCCTTCTAGTTTTCCATTTTGATTTACACTACCCTTCAAAAATGTAGTATTTTAGCATTAAAAAAATAAATTAATACTTTAATTCATCAAGGAAACATTAAATTGATCAAAAACAGTGAAAACATTAACAATGTTGCAAAAGGTTTCTATTTTTAAAAATAATTGCTGTTCTTTTGAAATTTCTATTCATCAAAGAATTCAGGGGAAAAAAAGGTTTTCACCAAAACGGTAAGCAGTAAACTGTTCTATTAACTATAAATGATTCTTGAGCACCACTTCAGCATACTTGAATGATTTTTGAAGGATCATGTGACTCTGAAGACTAGAGTAATGGTTAGACTCTTCTGTTAAAATGTTTCTCTGTGATTTTTCCCCGGAAATGTTAAAAGTTATGAAAGACAAGCTTGGATGCTGCATTAAAGGCAGAAGCTACTTAGTGAGGATGTTTTGCTCTCAAAGCATTGATTTTTTTTTTTTTTTTTTTTTTGCTTTAACATTAATAATGGCCACTTTCACAAAATGTATTACTTTATTAATGGGGATATTGATTTAGCATTATTATTAATGTTCAGGAAGTTAGAATTAAACTTTGCCATGACTGTAGACTCTCACCTGCTCTCCTCCCAGTCTTTGGGCTTCTTGGTCTCATTGGGTTTGATACAGCGGATGTAGTGAGGTGTACACTTCATCAGGGTGCTCACCAGATCGTTGGCTTGTTTCTATCATTACAAAGAAAAAGAGGATGTGAAAGAGCTAAAACACCTTACAGAGTTACACACATACATTCTACATAGATAACCACTTTTCACATATTCAGATTGTCTGGCTATCAGTGTAGTATATGAGTAGAAACAGATAGAACCTACAGAGGTTCAGAGACCTGCAAAGAACCTGCAACCTCAACTCACCTTGATTTTACTCCCTGCAGTAGTGGGTCTGCCTTTTTTCTCAGCATTGAGGTTTTCTGAGAACAG
The DNA here is from genome assembly GCA_036784905.1 of Acrossocheilus fasciatus. NCBI lineage: Eukaryota > Metazoa > Chordata > Actinopteri > Cypriniformes > Cyprinidae > Acrossocheilus > Acrossocheilus fasciatus. The sequence continues at coordinate 17,185,343 of CM071944.1, forward strand.
GGCACGGATGAAAGGTCTAAAAAGAATCAAACCAGAAAGGAATGATTTGGGGTTGGCATAAAGAGAGAAGAATACAGCAGAAAAAATACAGAGTTTGACAGACAGGAATGTTTTGAATCATGTCTCTCCGCTGCAGACCAGGGTCACTTGAATTCCTTCCAGCCACAGTGCACATTGTTTTGGAGATCATCATCACTGGGACAGTCTGAATACCTGTGGGTTTTTCTATCTGTTTTGCTCACTATCCATTTGCCTCGCTAGATTTTACTAAGATTCAGCATACAGCAGTAAATATATTGCTATTGCTAATATATATATTATTGGTTTCCTTGTAGTATCTGTGCAGTATTTAAATATTCATAAAATCTCATTATGTTTAGCTCAAGTGTACTCTTTGAGCAAATTTTGTACCAAGTGACAAACAAAAAAAAACTCTTATTAAGGTGGTTGGGACATTAAAGGAATGTTCTTGGCTCAAATAATAAACCTGCAATGTGTTACAGATACTGCAGAGAGGACTTGACTTAAATGCAGAAATAAAGCTTATATTTTATGTTAAAGTTATGTCATCTTAAACAGAAAGATTTCAAAGCATGCTTTGTTATTATTAAACCTCTTCACAGTGTTAATGGTCAGGGAGTGGAGATGCAGGGCTACATCTGTGCAGATAGACAGGAAGCCCTGCTTCATCACTGAATTCAAGATTTCTCTTTCTTCTGTCCTGTGTATAGGACCTGCTGGCCGGTGCAAAGGAAGTTCCCCTGCGAACTCTGTGTGTGTGCGTGGTGCAGATATATACGCATGACACCACTTGTCTGAATGCAGTCCAAAAGCGGACCCCCAGAAGGCTTCACAAAGGGCTGCGGGAGGAGACGGCTTGCACAGATGGCTATTGGGGCCCAAAAGAGGCCCAGGAGCACATAAGAGCGACAGGCACGCTTCCTTTGAGAGACAGAGGGGCCTTTTGGACTCAGAAACAATGATAATCTCCTGCACACTTCTATTGTGGGCCCTTCAGCTGGCCTGATTATATCCATGATTTACATATATTAAGATATTCAAGAGCTCTGAGAGTCTGTTACAAGCAGCTGTTGGATGAGATCACAGACTGGCTGATTTTTAGGATGGAGGAGTGACACTTACATTTCACTGCTCTGCATCAACTCGATCAGGTCAGTGAACAGCACGTCCCTGTTCCTCTCACAGAAACCCTCTGCATCATAAGACACCTGGAGAGACACGTAACAGATCAGTTAAACACTAGTGTGTTCTGGACAGGGTTAGAAACATAAGTCATTCTTTGAGCCACAGTTGAGCCAATAGATGCTCAGATCAATGTCAGCTCAACCAACCAATAACTTACATTTCCGTACTTAACAGTCTTTGTATATACAAGTGGGAAAGTAGAGAGTATTTAAACCTCATAAATGACTGACTAAATAAATAAATAAATATTCTAGGACTGATATTTAATTTTGATCTGGACCTTGCTTTTATATTTATTATAATCATATATACTTTACACTTGTATAATTTCAAAATATGTATCCCACAAATGCATTCATATTTATTACAAATCATTTGGAGACAAAATCTTCGCCACTGTAATTTTATTGATTATTATTATTATTTCCTTTTCATTTTCTCTTCCATTTTGTATCATTTCTTGGTTAAGGTTTTGGTTATATTTTTATTTATTTTTACACATATATCTGGGGTTTTTTTTAATCATGGGTTTTCCTTTGTCTGTAGAACATGCTTATTTTATATCTAATGGTGCAGGATGTGGACGGGCTCCCACTGCCTCCCCTCAGAGCACGCCTCATTGAACACAAGGTATGTGGATGGTACCACACATACTGCACTACCTCAAGGCAACAAAGTGTAAACGAGAGACAGAGAGAGTTGGAAGGAAAGACTCTAAGTGCTCCAGTGCTTCTTAATTCCATTAAGAAGCACTGGAAAAAAAAGTAGAAGAAATTTCTGTGAGAAAAAAAAAGGTAAAGCAAATGATTTAACAACACTGCAGAGGAGTGTGGGGAGGTGGGTAAAGAGATGCCTTGCCAGTGTAAATACCTTGCCAGCGTAATGGTGAATGATGAAGCCCTGGTTCCAGCTGTTAAAGTGCTCGTGATTGTTGATCTGCATTCGGAGCTTCTGCAGCATCGTTTGATCTGCTCCCTCAACCTTCGCATGCATAGTAGCACACACATCATCCAGTATACTCATGATGCCTGGAGGATTCTGGGAAAGGACACAAAATGAAAGTCTGATTCATTAATATTGTAAAATGCATTCCTATTTTTCAAATTCATTTGGACACATCCTATTAGGCTCCTTAATAACTGCACTGAATTATTATTTTATTTCTCAATTTATTTGGTTAGAGTTTTATTTTGGCTCTTGTTGATTGTTACTGTTTGTACCCATCTTATTCATTTATTTATTCACTTTATTGACTCTCTTATTTATTCCTTCATTCTATTTTAAAATCTTTCATATTCTGACCTGTGAAGCATTTTGATCTGTATTTTAAGTATAAAAGTTGGCATAAAAATAAAATCTTTTGTAGTAGTAATAATAACAGTACGCACTTATGTAGTAGTAGTATAGTTTAATTTTAAAGAAGGTATAGCATGTTGCATTGCAGGACATCTACTTTTAAGAATTTTACCCACATATTATAGTATATTAAACAATATAAAACATTTATGTCTAAAGTGTCTGAAACTGTTTTAGCCCACATTCACAGCCTTTCAAGCTGAATCAAAACTCAGGAAATGAATCATCATTCATTAACCTGAATGAAAACACACCGTCTGATGATAACACACAGCTGTCTGTATTGTCAGAAAATTCAGACGTCTCTCTTTATTCACAGAGTCCAACAAAAGGAAAAGAGCTTGTATATTTCTCACAGACAACCATTAGCTTTTAGCAGTGACACGAAGAAGCAATTTCTCACACGCTGTCACACCAACACGGATGGTTAAGGGTCTCCCTTGTTGTGAATTTCATGGCTCTGTGTGTCTAGTCCCTCTGTGTGTGAAGCAAATTGAATTTGGAGGTATATCAAGCATTTTGAGGCCATTAGACAAATAGTCATGGGAAGAGAAAGGAGGCTTTTGTGGATATGGATCTGAACTTCTTAGTTCGCTAATGTTAGTTTTATTGATTTACCGCACTAGGCAATGACAGATCATATCCAGCTTTTCAAACAGATGGATGTTTGATTTGCACAGTTAGTGAAACTTACCACTTTACTCTCAATGAGGTCACAGACGATCTTATTGTTGAAATACTCTATGGGAGTCCATCGGATTCCTTCCTGTACATACTCCTCCTGAAGAGAGGAAAAGAATAAATGATGAAAATGACCCTGTACTAGGGTGGAGCAGAAGTATATAGTACTTCCTGTACCGCTAAAACTAGGTTAAGGGAAAGGTGGGACTTTTACTGACTGAATGCACAAATCCAAATCACAGCAAAAACAAAAAGCACAGGGGAGAAATGAAGTGTTACCTGCTCAGCTTTCAGAGTCAGCTCAATGAAAATTTGCTGCAGTTTTTCATTCACAAAGTTGATACAGAACTGTTCAAATCCATTTTTCTAAAAGGCAAGTGAAAACAGAAAAGAAATACTGTCACTATGAACCAAAAATAATACCAGTAGTGGTGACAAAGGAAACAAATAAGTTGCAAATAAGCTTCGGTGATGGTGTGAACATGACAAACAATGATTCAGTTGTTATTATTAAAATCAATAGCATAATAAAATGCACAGTTGTTGCTCAAGAATTCAGCATCTCCGTGGTAGTAACATCAAATTAAAAGGGCTGAAAGCTGTTTTCAGAGCTTTATCCAGCTTTATCCTTCTTATGAAGACAACACAGGCAGTTATCTTAAAGGTCTCAATACCAGATGCTAAACCAAGAGATTATCAGATTAGTCAAGCTCATTAATATGTTATCTGTTTACAAAAGCAGAGGAGAATCAATCCAGGCAATTAAAAATCAATCATCTTATCTAATTAGGTAGACTGGATAGCTACACATCCTGTTAACTGCTGTGAAAACAATCATTCCATTATTGACGAGTAAATTAAATACTCACCTGAAAAATCTCAAAGCCATAAATATCTAATACTCCAATGTTCAGCTCCTGATGGTCCTTAACCATGGCTTTATTGATTGACTAAAAAAAAAATAGGAACCCATTTAGTGCTTATTTCTTCTCTAACATCTGTTTTTATGAGGGATATAGGTGTATATGACTTGTACCTCCACCAGGTAGTCAAAAACACGAGCGTGCAGGGCTTTGGAGAGAGCGTCACGAGTGAAACACGCCTGTTCCACATTTAGTGTTACATCTATGGACTCTGACTTGCCACCCCATTTGCCATCCATCTTACGGCTGGTGAGTTTTTCTTTAAGACGATGCTGATCGATGCCCAACAGGAATGCCGGAAATGCTAAAACTAAGAGTGGGAGAGAGAACAGTTTGGTAGAGTCGGAATGATAATTGCATACAATGCCATTCACAAGTGTATCTAAATGTGTAATATATAGCAAATGTTTAAATGTTTGGGGATAGGTAAGATTTTTTTCAATGTTTTATGCTCACCAAAGCTGTATTTATTTGATAAAAAATACAGTAAAATCAGTTATACTGTGAAATATTATTGCAATTTATAAAAACTGTTTTCAAATGTAATATATTTTAAAGTTAAATTAATTCCTGTGATGCAAAGCTAAATTACTTCTGTCTTCAGTGTCACAAGATCCTTCAGAAATCATTCTAATATGCTGATTTGATGCTCAAGAAAGTTGTGGTGCTTCATTTTTTTGTCAAACTGTGATACATTTTTTTTTTTGATAAAAAAAAGTTTAAACGATTAGCATTTATTTGAAATATAAATCTTTGGAAAATTATAAATGTCTTTTCTGTCCCTTGAATCAATTTAATGCATAAAAGTATTAATGTATTAAAAAAATATTACTTAAAATCCCCAAACATAACATATAACATAGCATAATATAACTGAAAAATTTGAAGAAAACAGTGGTACATTATACATATGACTCGTGTGCATTTTTTTCAGTGTAGTCACAACAATAGATCTCCTCTGAGGAGAGGCACGGGTGAGACACGAGTTACTGACAATCCTGCGCCTCACTCCATTTCTGGTGAACCCCGCCTCTTCACTGACTCACCACCTTAAAAAGGAAACTGCCCTCATTCAGTCCTGATAGTGATGTAGTCCATCATACCGCTTAAGTATGGCTCATTATTCAGATGTTTGGGTGTGGTAGAACAGAGCACACTAACTGCTCTCCCAAAACAACGCAACTATAAAAAGATCTGGGAGTGTCCACGGCTCTCAAAAACACCCTTACATGGTGTCAATCAAAGAATTCTATAAAATATATGGATTTGCGGTGGAAGATGTTATCTATAGAATTGATTTCCCAGGATGCATGAGCTCTTTGCAGTTGGTTTTGTCATGAGCAGGCAGCTGAGCAGTTGTGCCACATGTGGTTTTTAGATTGGCAAGCCAACACTAAATGTGTGAAAGCCACTGGCGGCAGACAGGAAGAGGGGTTAGGGGGCTGGGAAGGGGCAGAACAGGAAAGGCACAGATTAGCTTCGTCTGCTCCCAGCACAGCATGGCTTTATGCCACAGCAAACAGCCTCTGTCATTCAAGTGCACTGCTCCACCTGAGAGCTTTGAGACACTTGGAGGGAAGGAGAGAGAGAGGAAATAGAGGGGTGGGCTGGAAGTTCAGAGTTTCATTGTGCAATTTTAGGGTGTGATGTAATATGCAGATACCAGGCGTATAAACAGAGCTCGGGTAATTTGGTGTGGCAAGACAGTTTAGCATGAGTTAATGCTATGAAATAATCTACAGCACACAGTTCAAACGAGGACACCAAAATGGGAACTGAGTCTATGTACATACACTCGTCATTTTCTACAGCTGCATAGTTCCCTGCTTCCTTGAAGCTGATGTTCCCAAGGTGAAGAATTCCTGCCACAATCTGCAGCACCAGAGTGCGGTCCACCCCTGAGATACCAATCACGTCCATGGCATGCTGGGGTCAGACAGAGAGAGGAGAGGGAAGTTACAACAGTGTCTGCAAATATGGAAAATAGTTGTCATATTTGAACAGACAAATTTTTCACATCTACATAAGACTCCCAGGACAGCAGGGTCTGACTCAAATACCAAGCTGTCCAAATCAAACTTACCAAGGTTTCCTGGAAGTCGTGCTTGTCGTTAATATCGTCAACCTTGTAGGAACCTGACTGGTTGAGGTAAGTGTAGTAATCCAGGTTGGTGATACCCAGACTACTTTTCTGGTCTCCACTGGCTCCCTCTATTAGCTGAGAAAAGATGTCATTTTCAGAAAAGTGGGCTTCTTCAAGTTCAACACTTTTGTCCAAAGGTTTGATTTTTATTAAAACCAATACATGTTTTTCAAAATTTTTGTGTTATATCAAGGTCATGTTAAAATGGTCTCATTGTTACCATAAATAAATGTGTTACCATAAATTTTGCTCCTAAATTTTTTTTGTAAAGTACTGTATTTGTTCAGCAAGAAAAAAATAGTGTCAGTGAAGAGCATGAGATGAAATATGAGATTAAACAAAGAAAATAAAGGTAAATCAATGTAAACATCAGTTTTGAGCACATTACTGTTATTAAGCACCATTTCCAATCAATTTTGTCAATTCCTACCATTCAAAAGTTTGGAGTCAGAAAGCTTTTTTTTTTTTTTTTTTAAAGAAAGGATGCATTATTCAGCAAGAAGGCACTGTTTTTTTGTTTTCTTTTTAATTTCAAATAAACGTTTTCCTTTTCAACTTTCTATTCATTAGAGAATAGTGAAAACATGTGTGATGGTTTCTACAAAGATATTAAGCAGCACAATTGTTTTCAACATTGCTAAAAATAAGAGACGTTACTTGAGCACCAAATCAAATTTATTTGATCAAATAAATGCATCCTTATTGAGCAAGAGACTTTTAAATCCTCTATTTAGGATATATGAAATGCTAGTTCTGTAATAAATCTTGGCAAGCCAAAAGTGTCCAAAAATGTTCCAAAAAGTTTAAAAAAAAAAAATTTCCACCACTGTCATTTTCACTACAAAACACCATTAAATAATACAAAATTTAAGACGTGGAGGAAATGACACTGCAGTGAGAATTTATGACTTTCTGGAAAAAAAGGTAGAATTCTCCTGGACAATGTTAGCAGACAAATGAAACAAACTAATGAGAGTGTGAAAAGTGCTTTAGGAGTGTTTATTTCCTAAAAGTCCACAGGGCTAAAAGGGTCCACAGTTGAAGAAACACCAAAAAACAAAAAGTCCTAAATAAACATAACCATAGGAAAACTCTCAAACTCTCCAAACTTGTGAAGGAGAAACAGTGGTGAGAAGGCCTCGTTAAGAAGAAGGTCAGACAGACTCTCCCTCTTCCAAAAAACTTAAGTGGTAAACTCAGAACAACGTGACCTGCTTTTCAGAGCCAAATGGCTCCATCTTCCCTTTCCTGAATTTTACTGCGGTTATTCATTCAATTTTTCCTCATAACGTGCTGCACTTATGCTACTGATGGTAACAGTGACATCTTCTGAGAGAAGAAGCCAACCTCGTGTCCTCATTCTCACCTGATAGAAGATGTGGAAGCTCCTTTCTCCAGGATTCCGCATCACCACACGTGATTTTTCCAAAAGGAAGTTGGAGATCTTCCCACCATCTGGCTCACCGCCGGAACTGAACTGAATCTCAAAGTATTTCCCCTGTCAGGGAAGATGAATGTTAAAAAGGCACAGACGTGATGTACTGCAGGTGGATGTGTATGCCCAGAACTGAAAATAAGAGGAAATGGTTGCTTTGACACACACACAAACACTCTTCACTATCATTTATGTGTCTCTCGGTTCGTTTATGTGTGCTGCAGCTGTCCGCAGTTACCAGACATGTCAAGACTTAAAGCCCCTGTAAGACCCCTAAATTCATCTAGATGCTTTTTCATCCACTACACAATCCATTTGTACCACTGCTAAGCCGTTCTTCTTACAATAAAACTACACCAATCCCAAGAGAACACAAACAAGACTAACATGTCTGGGCATAATGAAGCAGAACTGCAAGTAAATGTGGCGTACAACATATTTTGTAATGCTGCTTTGGACTGTGAGTATTTTTAAGGGCAGTACTTGCCACATTTAGGCCACAGCCTTACGATAACATCATATTTATCAAGTGTTCTTATTGCAGTGGCAAAATGTTTTTTCTTTCTTTTTGTATTTGAACTGGATGATCACCCTGTTTTTGTTGGTTCTAGTGCAACTGTGTTCCTCTTAAATTCATCCTGAGGACAAGATGCTGCCCAACACAAGACATATGCTGTCTGTTTTCATCAATAAAATTAGTATATGGGAGGATGATCGAAGCTTACAAATCGACTGGAGTTGTTGTTCCTCACTGTCTTAGCATTCCCAAAGGCCTCCAGAAGAGGGTTGGACTGCAGAATGATGTCTTTGACATGCTGTGTGGATATAAACAGGAAAAAGAGAGAGATTGAGAGTTAAGTTGATGTTTTGCATACTGTGGAGGATTATAAGTACAGAACTTATGCTGATCTGGAACTGATGAAATGAGATCAGTAGGTAACGCCCATCTTTTAGCGTGAATTCAGGTCAAATTGGTCATCCCAGTGTCTAAAAGTGGCCTAATTGACCTGAATTCGCCCCCCACCCCCACATATATTAGTATGAGTGTACATTCCACACAGAATTTGCACAACATCATCTACTATGAGCAGCTAAGAGATGTAGAAGTTCTGGGATAGCCGATAACATCACTGATTATGACATTACACGTCCCATCTTCAAGTCCTTATCAAATATATAAAGTGTAAAAATTGCATAAAGACATTAAGAAATCTGAAATTAAGTCACATTGCTGATGTAAAGAAATTCGAGCCGAGGGCTTGTTTGCATTTGGAACACCAGGAAAAACACACATTGATAATTTGCATATGGGCAGAGAACGGGTACCAACTTCTGTGTGGACCACACAACTAAAAAAATAGATATACAGAGAGATAAAAAGAAAATAAGAGAGGCAGATGAGCAAGACACCAAAAAAAATCAGGATGTGCCATTCAGCAGTGATGGTCATATGATCATGAGGCTCTGTGACATTCGAGAGATCAGACAAAGCATAGACACAGCAGAGCAGGCCGAGCAGAGAGACTTTCTGTTGTACCACAATACGCTACTTTGTTCAAGACGCCATCAAACATACTTGTCAAAACACAAGTAACAGCCTGTTCACTATCAAATCATTAGATAGAGCACACAGGGAATCATTTCAACATGGATTTTCTTTGTCCAAAATAAGTACAGTGGGACTAAAATGTTCACACTGAATTTTTGTGACTCAAAATTTAATTTAATTCAGTGCGATTAATTACAAAGAAAAATAAGGCTTTAAAACATACATGATATTAAGTAATTACCCATAGATTGTGAATCATGTTTAGATATTTTACCTGGTAGATCAGACAATAACTTCGTTCATGCAGCTCGAGTGATATTGTCATTAAAGCAAAAGGAATTCATGTCAAATTCATTTTAACTTTCACTTAAAATCTTATGCAAACTATAAGCATAACAAAATGATAGAATCTTTTTTATATATGCATTAACAAACGGTTAATTCAATCAGATTAATACAAGCAACAAGTGTCAGTCCTCTGACTCACATGGCTCCTGAAGGGGCTGAGAGGGGGACACAGGACAGATCAGAAGGGGATTGTGGGGGACAGATGGCTGCTGGTGGGGTTTAGGGGATGAAAGAAAGATTGTAAGAGATGGGGGAAGAGGAATAATGTCAGATGAAGCAAACTTCAACATGGATCAGGATTCTGTTTAACACTAATTGTCAGAAACAATCTCGGTAAATTTATCAGGAACAGGAAGCCACCGTATGTTTTTTTTCTATTTAATTGCACCTTAACTAATCCTAAAAGTTACAAGAGTTTTCACATTTTTCTTGTTCTGTGCAACCCACCTGAACTCTGGGTCCTCCACCTGAAACTTTGGAGATGTAGCCCATGATGTACTTTGCTGCTACCGTCTTCCCTGCTCCGCTCTCACCGCTGAGAAGAACATAAAAAAGATAACAAATGTTAAGCTCATTCCTATAAATAGAAAAAATAAATAAATAAATAAAATGCACTGATAACAAAGCAAAAGAATATTTTGTCACTTTAGTTTGAGGGCCAATTCTCACTATTAACTGACTATTAACTATGACTTTTGCCTCAAACTCCTACTTTGCTACTTATTAATGGTTGGTAAGGTAGTTGTTAAGTTTAGGGATGGGGCAGGATTAAGGGAAATGTGGTGCAGAATAAGGCATTAATATGTGTTTTAGAAGCACTAATAAGCAGCCAGTATGCTAATAAGAAACTAGCCTATAGTTAAAAAAGTAAGAATTGGTCCCTAAACTAAAGTGTTACCAAATATTTAAAGTAAAATTCCACAATGTTACTGTTTTTACTTAATTTTTAAAAAACTAAACGCAGCCTTGGTGAATGAGAAAACATTAAGAGAAAATCTTATTGATCCCAAACTTTTGAAAAGTAATGCATAAGCCTATGTGTATATCCTAAAAGCATAATATAATGTTATGATACATATGTTAAGCTTTTGGGGTGTAGTGACAACAATCATTGTTACAAAATAATACCAACAGAATTTAATTTTACCAGTCAAAATTTTTATGATCATATTAAAACCCAGACTCTAATTTTCCTATAAAAACAAGAACAGGAGGGTGTTAACAACAACAAAAAAAGCCCCCTATGTGCCTCACAGCACAACACTAAAAATCTGCTCAGCAAGCTTTTAAGAGGGTCAGAGAGGGTTTAGTACATTCTTATCCTCAATTAATACAGATCAAGCATAATGGTGCTGGCGAGAGGGGAATTCCGTTAATTAACTAAATATGTTTATATGTTTGTCCATAGTGAGCTATAGTCTGTAATATGTTGCTCGGTAATGGGAGCACATGCTTATTTACATAGTGAAAGGCCTGAGTTTGAATCAGATTGCACACAGAACAAAAGGTTTGTTTATGTTGACAGTAATCAGTAATTCTCCTTTGGGATCACATGTATACACCTGTGCCGTCCGAACAGTGAATGTTTATGCTCATCAAGGCTGCATTTATTTAAATCAAGAATACAGTAAAAACAGCAATATTGTGAAATATTATTACAATTTAAAATAACAATCTTCTGTTTTAATATAATTTATTCCTGTGATAGCAAAGGAGAATTTTCAACTGCCATTAAAGCATTCAATTTGGAGCTCAAGAAACATTTCTAATTATCAATGATCAAAAGCTGTGCTGCTTAATATTTTTGTGGAAACCGTAATTCAGGATTACGTGATGAATAGAAAATCGAATTAATTTGTTAATAAACAACAACTTTTGAATAGCAGTGTACGGTATATGTGCACGCACATACAGCCATCAGGGCAGGAAAATTTACTAAATGCTTATACTTAAATTAAACCAAATAAAAATACCATTCATTAATCCTGTTTCATAACGCTGGTTCCATTTCATTTTCTTCAGTTGCTTTACCCTCTACTCGCATCTTTCCGCCTGCCCTTTTGCCTTTGGCAGGGCCATAAGCATAAAGATGTATGTGGTTTGGCGGATGATGACAGAAGCTGGTTTATTTTTCTGTATTTCTTCTATTACCGATGTCATTATTGCCATTTTGAGAAGGCACAGCTGTGGCACATTAAAGGAAGCTGGGGTAAGCGGTAAGAAGTCCATTACATCACACAGTAGCGCTACTACACACCTTTAATTTCACTTCATCCTATCGTGAGAGCCTCACCATACATGCAGAAAAACTTCTCATGCTGGCTCCAAGAGTTCTTACAGGAGCTTAAGCCTGCCATGTGGTTCTCATTCCTTTGTTTTGCGAGTTTATAGGCTTTCCACCTTAAAGGAAATGTCCCTGCTCGTCTACAGGCGATGAAAGCTCTGGGAACACACTCTTATTGTACATTGTACGCTCAGTCCACTTAGATTAATTGTCCATTGCTATTTTTAAACACGTCTTGGTGGGATTTGTAATTTTTATGCTGTAATGCTCATTTTTAACTTCCTGCGTACGTTTGCTGACCAAAAATGGGCACAAAAAGAAAGAAAGAGAGACGCATCAGTCATTCAGTCTCATTCAGTAAGTGACGAGTCATGAGACTCATTATTCAGCAGCAGAAACATCAGCTCAGCAAATACAGCACTGGGTCACACAGGTGGGTGTGAATTCTTTTGTATATCATACTGTACAGTCTACAGGGGCTGCCATAACAAGATGACAAAGCAATCAGTTAATTCTGTCCTTTAGCAGACGCAAAGTCTAATTCATTCATTAAATGGCTTCCTCCTTTTGGGAAGAGAGACTATTTTAATACAACAGATTCTGCTACATCCTTGCTTCTTGTTTTCACTAAACAATTTTGTATCATTATGCCACTACAGATGATGAAAATTACAATCCTACACAATCCAGACAATCCTATACTTGTGGCAATATACACTAAAGTTTGGGGTCAGTAAGATTTAGGAAACATTAAATTGATCAAAAGTGACTTCAACATTGTTACAAAAAATATGTATCAAATAAATGGTCTCTTAAACTTTATATTCATCAATGAATCCCGAAAAAATGCATCATGGTTTACAAAAAATATTAAGCAGCACAAATGTTTTCAACATTGAAAATAATAAGAAATGTTACTTGAGGACCAAACACCAAGCACCAGCATATTAGAATGGTTTCTGAAGGATCATGTGACACTGAAGACTGGAGTAATGGCTGCTGAAAATTCAGCTTTGCCATCACAGGAATAAATTGCATTTAAAATAAATAAATAAATAAATAAATAGAAAACAGTTATTTTAAATAGTAATAATATTTCACTATATTACTGTGGTTTTGATCAAATAAATGCAGCCTTGGTGAACATAAGGCATTTAAAAAAAAAAAAAAGCAAACTTCTGAAAAGTAGCTGGCTTTGTGAAAAGGAACTGTCCTTCATGCATAATGGTTTTTAGAAAAACCTGTGCCTGTCCTAACCAAAATACAGCTTGACCACAGGATGCCTGGGCAGCAATTTCATGGAAGGTTTTGTTTACTAATCTGGGTCATCACAATTCCACTTCCAGTCTCTTTATGTGGTCTGACTGAACTGGAAGTGGCTTTCTTGCTATACAAATAAACGGGTGAGAAAAATGCTGAAACTGAAGTCACTTACTATGAAGTAAGCACTACAGTCACCCTCCAGCCCACAGGTGACTCTGAGATCTAAAAGAAAGATCTCTGGCTCAGCAGTGAAAATCTCCCTTCTTCAACTTCCCCTCCTTCACCATGTTTATCCATATGCCATAATGCTGCAGGGTGGCAGGGTGAATTCAGACACTTGATTTGAATGAAATGAAATGTTTCTTAAACCAAGGTTTCCCAACCTTAATTTTCCCAAAATTTCCCAACCTTTTTTTAAACTGCACCACTAGCAGAACCAAAAGCAAGAGCCGTTTGGTAAAGTTCATACAAATGAAGTCAACTCCTTGCTAATTCCTAGACATATCCTAGCCCCAAAACATACACCACATGGTTGAGCCATAAGTTGATATGTTAACAGCATAATATTAAAAGCACTACAGAACCAACCAGAGTGTTCACTTGGCACTCAGATTAACTCATAACGTCCCCTGTGGCTCTCCAATCAAGACTTGACTCATTGACTCATGTTTTGGTTAAGGTGAGTCACACTTTAGCTCTCTGATTGCCGTCTCCAACAGGAAGAGCCCCTGCAATATTATACCAATCACAAATGACCATTCAGTGGAGTTTCCTCCCATTTACAGTAGCAGATGGTCCCTCTAAGGGCCTTACAAGCGCGATTCCTGTGCTCAAGCAGGAAGTGCAGGTTACAAAAGCTCTTGTGCTTTGGTGTCTCATACATCCTGGAGAAAATAATATACAAAATATAGACCAAAGGATATAAAATTACTTTGTCTATTGTTATTTCATCAAAAGGGATAAGATATGCTCACAGATTATTAGTGAAATGCACATTCAAAGGGCACTGCTGAGGTTGCCAGGCTTGTTGAATCTGTTCTATTCAACCATATTTTAACCGTACACCCTTATCTGTAAGCAAAACATTAATGACGACCTATTCACTCTGACAGCCCAGTGACTCTCCCATTACAACGTCTGCATCGATGTCATACCAAACCTAATCGTATGTCACACCCTTCCTACGTCACACATAAACAGACTGGAGGAAACATCTGAACGTTTGATATTCAGATCACATATGTTCAGAGTTAAAGTTAGAAAGTTCTCTCACCTGATAATGACACACTGGTTCTCACGATCGATCATCATGTTTCTATACATGTTATCAGCTAGAGCGTAGATATGAGGAGGGTTCTCATACTGAGCCTGAGAGAGAGGGAGAAATGGAGAAAAGCAGATTCATTTCTTAATTTACATCGCAGTTCATGTTTAGGATGGCATGTGCTCACATTTATAAATAAGCTGCTGTGTAGCATATAAGTCAAAACACATTCAAAAGTATTTGCTGTAGCCTCCACAAGCTAATGATTACTGACAGAAGCTAGAAGCTTGATGAGGAGCCAAGACCTCTGGCCAAGCGTGGTTAAGAACATAGACCTGTACGTGCTGTTCTGTGGCGGTAGAGCCAGGTGGCTTTAATGGCAAAGGCAGGTCTGCGCAGCTATTTTTCTGACTAAGAATGCAGCTGTTAAAAGCATTTGCACCACGCCTACACACTTTAAAAACTCCTTCTATTAAAATCATTACTAGAGTAATTAGTGTTTACAGAAACCTCTAGGTATCGAACTACATAAAGAACTTTATGAGGACAGTTTCGATACAGATCACTGAGTTTAGAAAAAATTAGCCTAATTAGTGTGTGTAGTGAATCAGTTGCATAACACTCAAGGAAAATTAAACCTATGGAACTAAATGGGAGTCGTGTTGTTCAGAAAGCCATGAAGAAAAAAAAACAATTCCCACTATTACTTAGTTGCTTAGCATACCGATTATTAACATATTGGCTGTTTATTAGTACTCATAAAACACACATTCTGCATGACCATATTCTACATCCATAATCCTACCCAATACTTAAATTTAACAACTACCTTACTAACTATTAATAAGCAGCAAATTAGGAGTTTTTTGAGGCAAAAGTCGTAGTTAAAGGATTGTAAATAGTGACAATTAGACCTTAAAGTAAAAAAAAATAATAAATAAAAAAAACTTACCGCGCCTTGGTACATCTCTATTTCTTTCTCCCCAAAGTAGGGCATTTGTTTGAAAGGGTTAACTGAGATCAGCACAGGACCAATGTATGTCTGCAGGTAAAGGTCAAGGCTCAAAAGACTGCTGAAATAAAAAGTGGCAGTAAAGAGACAGTTCACTCCAAAATGAAAATTCTGTAACTGTTTACTGTCCCTCATGCCACTCGTAACCTGCATGTACTTTCTCCTGTAAAACACAAGAGACCATACTTTGAAATTGTTTTTTTTTTAGTCTATATAAATGGAAGTCAATGGGGTCCAAAGTTGTTTGAATGGACAAAAGAGTGGAAAATGTTCAGTGTCTTCTTTTGCATTCTGCTGAAGAAAGAAAGCCATACAGTTTTGGAGTGACATGAGCATGACTAAATGATGGAAGAATTTTCATTTGTTGGTGTCCTGTCCTTTTAAACCAATTCTTTACAAAATGTGTCTTTCTCTGTGAATCTATTAGATTGAAAACTCTCTTTCTGAAAACTATTAGAGGTTTAGCATTCACAATAGAGGAAAACCTCATGGACTATTTTACTCATTGTGGTTGTTAATACTCAGAGGGTATTCATAAAACTTTGGCTGGACCGGCTGATGAAAAATAGCCCGAGTGTGAATAATGGACTGGTGACATCAGTGAAGAGTTAAATGTGGCAGCAGTGAAGATTTTGGTTATTGGGTCAGAGCCTTATTAAGATGCTTTTACTCTCCTCTGAATGCAGTGGGAAGGCAACAGCCGGCAGTGAGTGATTGGAGCTATTTGGCTGCCCTGCCGTAAGTTGCTCACTGCAAATAAAGGAAGTATTGAGCCTGGCGCTCTGTGACCTCAGTTCCATTCGCTGCTGACTGGAACACTTTGGTGTTGTTTCTATTTTCTGACCACAATCACAGGACTGATTCTGGACCAAAATGTCCAGAGTCTGCTAAGACTCCATAAACCTAATAAGGGCAGAAAATAGAAATGCACTGCAAGTGAGGTTTTCATCAAGAAACGGTACAGGTCATTTTAGTGCCAGTAATGGGTGATGAATAAGACATGAACTCTGCCAAGTACATTGGGTTCATATAGAAGAGAGGTAAAGCAGCATTCTTTGGCTGCCTTCGACAATCTGTTGTTACAAAGCTCTCAGAATCTCACATTCGGCTTTGATCAAAAACAGTCCCTGGTACTGTGGGAAAATAGGACAACACTGATTTGGAAGTTGTGTCAGAGTTCAAGAACAACCTTCGTCATTAATGTTAGTGTTTAGTGAAGCTTTGGTCAAAATAAACCCAATCAAGATTTAATCTATACTCAAGTGGATGGAATCCAAGACCTCTGTAGTGAGCCACAGGAAAACATCCATCTGCGAAAACTCAGATAGTAGACATCAGTATTTAGGGCCAGATTTATATCAGATTGAGATATTAGCACAGTTAGACTAAGGATTTATGATTTATTTACAGCTGGACAAGGATACAAAAATAAAGTCATCCATGTATCTCTTCTTGAGGTTTTCCACAATGGCGTCCTCATTGATCTTGGAGAGAAGCACCATATCATCCACGCCACTCTGCTTGACATTGTGGCTTTGCCAGTGGTACCGGTAGTGTCCCCGGCTCCCCTGTGAAAGCAAACACAAACAAGAAACTCTCGTTAGACTGTATACACACCCATAACTTTTGTGTAGCAGGCTACCTGGCAGAAACTGTATTAGCATATCCAAAGACAGTACTAGACACTCCATAACTAGATTTCTTTTTAAAGATAGCATCATATTTTTAATGCTGAAATACTTTGTCTCAAATGTGTTGTATAGAGACAACTGTAAGTAAGCCATTCATAGGTTGACTTCCCAGAAGAGTGTAAACATTGCAGCTCTGTTGACCTTTCGAAACATTGCTCTGTTTGTATGAGCAGTTTTTTTCCTCAATGAATGGTATGAGTTTAGGGTGGTAGGGTAGCATGGCATATTAGTGGTAGCAAGCAACATGATACCTAGACAAGAGCAATCACACTAAAAATGCTTCTATAAAGTATGATCATTATCCTGCTACAAAAACAAACAAACAAACAAACAAAAAAATAAATAAAAACTCACTTCCAGACAAAGATTTAAGATTGTCTCCAAGCCTGGCTAAGTTCATGTTTTTCTGGGCAGCGACTTGCTCACAAATACCCTAAACTCAGCCAGTAGACCACTCTGATCAGAAGGAGACACTAGCTAAACTGCACTGTTATTGTTAACTAAGACTAAAATTTTATTTCAATTATGTTTTCAGTAATTAGAATGAAGCTAAAATAAAATAGATGAAAAACTTGAATTAGAAATAAAGTAATTTATTAAACTTCTATAAATAAGATTAAAAACTAAAGCTGAAATAAAAAAAATAAAGCTATGTATTATGTATTATTAAAACAATAAAAAAGCAAAAAAAAACACAAACAAACAAAAAAAACAAACGAAAACTAAAAATAAAATTAGTTCAAAATGTTAATAAATAGCACAGTAGTATGCAAATAACATAAAAATAACAACTAATGCAACCAGTAAGACCAGTGAACAAGCTTTGGCTAGTTTAAAATTCTGTTAATCAGCAGGACTTAATTTCTCCTTGATATTGTAATACTTAATATATCATACTATTATACTGAGCCATATTTAAGGTATTGTGATAGAAACTACAGTGGCAGACGGTGGGTTAGGAAGTGATTGAGAAACTGGTTCAGAAATAATAATTTGCAATCACTTTTAATGCCACCAGTGACACAGACATTACACCTTCATAAAAAAAAGAAAGAAATCGCATTCAGTCATGAACGCTGATAAACACAGTACATTGCTGACAACAGTTAATGTGAGCAAACAGTCCAGTCAGCAAAATGACCGCGTCCAATTCACCGCCTGCGGCACATTTAACACAGCTCGTTCTTTTTCACCGCAGCAGATGTTGATTTTGTTTTTCTAAACCGATGAAAAGTGCATGGTCAGGAGTCTCCCTAAAGCTCCCTGAGCACTACAAACACTTCTTTTGATCTTCGCCTGATGTTCTCACCATTCCTCCTCTTCTCCCTCGTCCCCCTCTTTTACCTCCCTTCCCATTCTACTTCCGCTCTAGTGATGTTTTTGCAGAGGGTGTGTCTCCGGAGAGCTTGGGTCATTCATCATGGGACGTGAGTCAATGGCTTCTGGCTACCGTTCTGAGGTCACAATGACCCATGAGGAACCAGACCCTTACTCAGAATGACACAAAGCCTCAAGTGCATTTGACAGAATATCAGAAGAGAAGGATACAAAGAGTGTGACTCAAGAAATAAAGAAAGAGAGCCAGGCAGACATAGACAGTGAGTGTACTGCTTGGAGAGCACATGATCCAAACGCAGTGCTGTTTTAAACATTTTCCTCTGTAATGTTCAATCGCTAGTGCATCAGTCTGATTTGAAGGCCACATTTGTCTATTCTTTTCTTACAGCAATTTTCCCAAGCTAAGGAATGCCATGACAATGAAATGAGGTAAACTGGAAAGACATTTAACATTCTCAAAATTGTACATTCCACAGTCTGAAAAATCTAGGGGCGCAAGAAAGCAGAAGCAGACCAAGTATGGAAGATTTTTTCCCTCCCTTGAAGGACTAATTAACTTGCCATCGTAAACGAGCACAGTACAAGTCTGAGGTAAATTACAGGAAAATAAAGAAACACAATAAACGCTCAACACCATGACAACAATAAGGAACCTCACCTGAACATTATTAGAAGTGGAGCTGGCTCAAAAACAATTAAAAGAGGAAGGCAGCGTTTTAAACAAAACAGTAAACACTTATTTCAGACCTTTACAGACTGTTTTGTTTAGTTTATTTTTGCATGTATTACAGAGAGAGTTCATTTCGACTGTTTTTCTAATTCTATTGAACCGTTTCTTTCACAGTGTTTGAGTCCACATCACTATCACACCATGGGACACATAAACACCTGGAAAGAAGATGAATGTCTTCATTCCCAGCACATGTTCCCCATAAACTGCAAGCCAAAGCAGAGCTTCATAAAGAACTGCAAAAACAGGATGCTATTTGAACACACAATGACTTAAATGAGACGACGACGACGAAGTACATTTTACAAGGAAATACTATTTCAATCTTTCTACTTCAAAAGTTCATGTTCAATTCAATGTGTTATTTGCCTATTGTTTGTAATTACTCATGAAAGTTACTCAAAAACACAATTGCAATGGGCCAGACAGAGCACTACACCGTAATTTTATTCTTCACAAAAAGCACAAGGACCACACCTACTGTCCAAGACTCAAAGTCATAGACCACACAAAGTCAAGCAAGGGAGAAAACAGCATCTCTGCTTTTATGAGCTATAGTTGGTCCCACTAGGCTTATTTAGGGATGAAAATGTTCCGTTTTGTAAAGGAACACCGGAAACAAGGAAAGCTAAAGTTCACTATGCTTGTGCTGTGGTTCACCCAGGAACAGCAGGCATTATTTACACCATGACAAAAATGATACCCATCTGCACCACACAAGGTCAAAATCCCAAACTCCCTGGGAAGACATCAATCAGGATTTAAAATAACCAGGCAATAAAATTTCTAAACCCCAACAACTTTACATTAATGCTTACTATTAGAAACAGCAGGAAGAAGACAGCCTTAGAAAGGCATGAGACCCCCATATCTGTGTTAAGGGGTTCAATTTGCAATAACCATTCGACTGACTGATTATACAATTTAGTGCACAAAAAAACAACAACATTACAGTAAAATTCAAACCAATGTTTTCTGACCTAACAAATGATAACTGCAATGCGAGATGGCACTAATCGGGTTTGTATGAAACAAGAAGGCATGAAAGTCCTCCTGGGACGTTTGCACTTAGCACTTTGTAGAAACCGTAATTACGATGCCAGGTCCGTTCAGATCCTTTTGTTTGTAGCAAGTCAGCACAGTCCATTTACTACAAAAATACAACTTCTACATAAAGATGAATTAAAAAAAAAAAAAAAGTGCATCAGGTGTGTTTTCTGCTTTATGTTTTTATTCCATTTGTGAGGGTGCTGTTAATTAAATCATTATATATTCTATTTTAATTGTTCAATACAATCATATTTAGTACATGCAATTTACAGCAGCAACAAATAACTCAACTCTTGAATATGATCTTACTGTCATGAGAATGCACCATGAGATGCTGCTTTGCCATGGATGACAAGGAAACATCTGATACTGGATGGCGCAACTCACCAAGCATTATCAAGTAATCCAAATGACTGCATGATAAATTAGGACATTTATTGTATTAATTGACTAAGGAGCAGCTGTGAGGTCAGTGTAATGTGATTCGCCAGACTGGTGAATGGCACATCTGGAGAGTATATAATATACAGTAAACTAGTATTGAGAGAGGCTACAATAACACCATCTATACCACCGAGTCTGGCTGGCATCACATATGAACACAGATTAAGATCTGCTCTCTATTCTACCCACTTATTACATGTGTGGCACTTTTAGAAAATGTATAACTTCACACACACACACAAAAAAAACACATTACAGAAATGCTTCATTCATAAAAAGGAGGAGAGAAAAATACATTGTTCTCTTTGCAAAATCCTCGCCAGAAAATAGTGTAACAGACCATTTCCCCACTGTAATCCCACAGCAGTTGAAAAATGTCAGCAGCACCAGTCTTAGATCCATACTGACATGGCAGGCCGTTCCCTCATGCAAATACCATTGCCTTATATGGAGAGTGTGGAGCGGAGCGCAGACTCAGGCACAGGAAATGGCTGGGTTTGATTCAATAAGGCGGCAATTTTTTACCTCCTCAAACTATCCTTTCCTTACAACCATCTGGAATTCACACAGCGGACCTGCATTCACATACGGCAGAGTTGAAGTGAGATCAAGTTAGCCCTAGCACTAGCCAAAATTGCCCTGAAATCATTCGGTATGCATCTCCACTTAAAATATAAATCAATGAATGAATACAATCAGAGGGCAGTTAAAGCTACAAGACACAGTCTGGTTCTCAGTTTAATGCATTTAGCATATGGCTCAGAGTACTGCGGTTTGGCTGAGAATCCAGCTCGGACCTGGCAGTGCTAATAGCAGATTAAGGCAGGAATGTGTAATGAAGTTCATTGCCATTTCAGGAATCCTTTTCAACATATTGCAGATCCACATTTCTGATCAAGAACATTCTCGTGCACTTAAAAGTTGTAGTTAAAATCCCAGTAAACCAATAGATAAAGAACGTAGTAGAAAAAATATTTATATAATAATGAGGTGGTAAATCATGACTTTTGTTGCCAATTATTATTTCTGAGATTACTTATAAACTCCCTATTTGAAGCACAACGAATGAAGTATTCTGCAGGCCAGAGGACAGTGTGGCTCAACAAATTAAGCACTGGTCTCAGCCACACAATGAATACTAATTTGAGAAGCAGTGCCAGTGTGTGAACCTATTTGGATTCACCTTAGAATCCTCCATTATAAACCCCTATGCAAAGTCAGACAAAAGGCTACTTGCTAAAGAGCATTCAGAAACACAAATTTAAGTCCCCTTAGTTATAATGGTTGCTAAGTACTTGACTGACTTGATTTTATATAAGACTAAGGTAAAATATTCTAATACAAGGTGGACTGAGTTCAGACTCCATAACAGATATAGCCCAATTTCACCTTCATCATTTACCTTAATGATTTAAATACAGGCATCTTTGGGATTTCTGAAGAGAAACAAGCAAAGTCCCTTTCAAGAAAAGCATGTTCACTTGGCCGCCATATTTGCAATGCCTCCGGGCAGCTCAAACAAGACCAAGTCGTATCTAAATGAATGGGGGAATTCTGAAATCTCAAAATCGTGCTCGATGAACTTGTGATTAAATGACATATTTCAAATCAGCAACAAAATCTGAAATGAACTGCCCCATGAATGTTGTTTCTTATACTCAAATAGCATTTAAAAAGCTTATTTTTCAGGCTAGACTAGCCAGTGCACATGCATAGTTTCAATGCGCTTATGACTGTGCATGCGCATCGGCTGGTCCAGCCTCAGGTTTCTATGGGAACCGGAGCTTCTAACGGCCGCTGCAGTGAGGCAGTGACTTTACCAATCAACGACTGGCCCTTTCATTTAGAAGGCGGGACTATCCCATTGCATTGCAGTTTCTCTCATTCAAGTATAGGAGTGAACTGTCTTTGTATTTCTATAATCTTTGAAACAAGGCTATATAAACAACATATTTTACACATGAAAATAATTAATGGAGCCCAGTCTGTACCTGCTCTTATGAAAATGTACTATATAGTTTTGTAGGCATGTAAGAGGGGCTTGTAGGCTGTAACCTAAAACACGATACCATCGGTCTCCATCAGTATTCTGCATGTTAACATACAGTATGTTGTTTACAACCCCTGGGTCATTACAAGGTCATAAGCCCCTTCCGATCACTTCTTCAGAACATTAACCTTGGCACTCATAAAGCTGGCATGATAATAAAAGAAAAGAAAAAAAAAACAGAATTTAAAGTATAGAGTACAAGTGCAAGTACAAGCCTTCTGAATGCGACTCCAATGGTGATTTTCACCATTGTCAGAAGGGAATCAGTACTGATGAGAATTCCAGGCCAAAATGTAAAAGCACATAATGGTATTTTCACAGCAGACAGTTGTGAAGCCCTTACAGTCCTAAGTGGTCCTGGAAAATGCCTGACAGAAATAATCCCAGCCTGGACAATGTACATGGTGGTAGCCCTTCATTCTGAATGGTAGTAAACCCTGGACACAGACACAACAGGCTTGTAAATTCACCACTGTAATGTGCTGAAGAAAAACAGGCCCATCCACAGCCAGACTGAAAACAATCAGAACACAAACAGCTGAAAAAGTTCAATGCTGTAACAAACTAAGTACAAGCCCAGAGATTAGATTAATCATAGGTGTGCAATAAATTTAAATGCGTTACAAGTTAAAAATAAATAAGTCATCATACCCTCATCATACTTGTAAACATAAGTCATGTTTGTTGATTTGGGAAAAGGATTTTCATAATCGAGCTGTAATTAATCCCAGTGTTTACGTATGGAGTAAAAACACCTCTAGGGGTGTTGGTCAGGTTATGAAGATTGCGAGAGAACACCCAGAGGAGCAGAGGCTCCTTCTAAGCAATGGCTGTGGAGGCAGGGCTGACTATAGCGTCCCTCCAGAGACAGCAAACACAGAGGGTTTGTGTAAACTGAGATAGGAGTGGCTCTCAAACGTCTGGCTACTGCAGAGAAATTCTGTGCCAAAGTTTCCAAGTTTCCAAGTTCAGCCCAGCCATATTATTTCTGCTTGCTTTTGAAGGCAGTGGAAAAGAATGTAGCACATTCTGTCTGATGGGGAAGTCTGGAACGCCATCATTTTCCCTGAAGTACACATAGAGATAGATTATGTTTAGACTAGGATTCTAAAAATGGTGCTAAAATTCTAATAGTGCAACTGATGAGACAAGGTGACAGTGCATCATCATATTGATGGCAGTTTTTAAACTCAGGATCAAGGGAGTCATCTCATCTCCTGACAGTTCAATATACACAGATCATTTCATCCCGCAGGTTTGTTGCTCATGGTCACATATTTGCCAGGATATGCTTAAAAACAGGTGGACAATAATTATTCCCTATAATTATTTCCGAATTTTAATTTTTTTTTAAATAGACTTAATTCTGGAGTATTTGCCAATTCATGTTCAATTCAATTCAATTCAACTCAATAAAATAATAAAATAAAATAGAGCTTGACAAGTTTATCAACATGTAATTTGTTTGAATTTCTGAAAATGCTGCACAATGAAAGACAAATTGCAGATGATCAGATGAAATTAGATTTATAAAGTATTTATTTATAATTATCATTAAGAGGGAATTTTCCTCCTCTGAATGTGAGAGTACAGTACATCTGGGTGGTCTTGGATTGCAGATTGCAGCTAGACAAAATACATATGCTTCTTTAATAAGGTTTGTTTTTCCAGAATAAATTATATATCCAGTTTTCATGCTGGCCAAAAAAAATTAATTTCTCAAAGTAAACAGGATTATACGTCATCTAATCTTGTTTACTTTGAGCAAATTCAAGCCAACATTTGCAAACTGGCCACCTGTCCTGCCACAACAAACTACACAACAAATCCACAACACCTCAGAGAAATTCATATGTACTTTTGCATTTCTCAACATTTCTTGTTACGAGACAATCAACTAATTGATTAGTTAACGACAAAGTAAATAAAACACACTAAAAATACTTCAATTGACTCTTAAAACTGTTAATATATGGCCATGCAACCTTTATATTCTACTTAGAAGCAGTCATCATGGCTTATGGCTTCACTAAAAGTCTGCTTTTAAAAGATACATGAAACAAGGTCTTCCCAGAACACACAGATGCACACCAATGAATAAATAAAAAGCCTAAGGCTATGTTTATGGGGAAGATTTATGGTTATATGGTGTGCTTTATACCTTTTAGAGAGGCGCAGTTTCTCCAAACATGAACACACACACACACAGCCTTCATCATGAAGGCTTTTACATTGGTTTGATAATCCACACAAAGGTAATTAGATAACGACCATTTCATAAAGCTTTTTGTGTACACAAACAAATGCCACCTCATAATTTGGTTCAAAATAAAGGAGTGTCTCAGAGAGAAGGCTGACTGGGAAATTAAAGTAATACAAAAAAAATAATAAAATAAAGTAATTTCCATACCTTCGTCTCTCTACATAGCACCTTGCAACAAGATTCAATATTTGCTTTAAGAGCCAGACTCTTAAAGGGACAGAGCACTGTTCTCACTTGCTCACCCTCAGGTTGTTCCAAACATGTATGTTTTTATTCTGTGAAACAGAATTCAAATCCTCAATGGGAGACTTCTAAAATATGTTCTTTAATGATCCGAAGCAGGAATAAAATGTCATGTAGTTTTGGGACAACATGTGGGTGAGTAAATGAACAAAAATCTTCATTTTTGGCTGAACTATCGCTTTGATAGCTGCCGTCAGGGTGCCTACTGTACTACAAGTGCTCTGGTGCATAAATAACTTCTGCCTCATAAAACTGTCCTGTCTAAACAAATTTTCCACAGATTCACAGATACAACACAACATAAGGGGGCACATTACCAGCCCACATGAGAAGCCTGTAATGAGGACATTAATCAAAGTCAGGCATGCATGGGAACTTGATTAAAACGCAACAGCGAAGCCCAAGTCCCCCCTGTTGCTGTCTATTTTGAGCTGATCTTTAAGGATCGAGATCCCTGACTGAACAACACCCTCGAGCACACCTACATAACAATGAGGAGAATGCATTTAAATGCTCTACCGTATAGACAGGGAATGGAAGGGCCAGTCGGACAGGTCTATGGCAGTGGCATGTCAATGTCATCCTTTCAAGCTGATCTAATATCAGTACAGTTCGAGCGTCTACTGTATTTGTAGGGAGAGGGTGGAATGAGCGGGACAGTTCACTGTGGTCATGGCTGTATGTGAGTTCCCTGTGATGGCAGAATCAGGGAAGAGTAAACAGAAACAGCACAGGAATGTTTCGGATCAGAGGCCCTTACTCATAGCCAACGGGAAATGGGAGCTGGCAAGTGACGAGAACAAATCCCCCAGTTCCCAACTGAGTAATGGTTCTGATCAGAAGCAGCAAACTGAGGTTCCACATTAGTGCCACTGCCAAGCACACAGCTTTATCACTCTGATAGTCAGACAACTTACATTTAATTACTGAGATTAAATTAAATGATTGTATTTGTGTTAATAATTGTCCAATACTGTTTCTGGATGCTGCACAGGTCATGTTATGTTATAAAAACATGTTTTGTTTTGTTTTGTTTTGTTTTATTATATTATGTTACATGCTATATCAAAATGAAGCCTTTAAGTGCATTCATTTGTTCCACACAACATCAACACCATACATCGTTTATAATTATTTAAACAATTCTTTAGACTGGAGGTGACGATTTCCAGCTAAACCCATTACATAATACAAGCGCAATTTTAAAATCTAATTATAAAATTTTACAATTATAAAAAAATATATATATAATTTTACTTTTATTTTCTATCCTTGGAGCTGCGAGTCCATGCTGTTTTATATAAAAAATAAATAAATTAAAAAAAATAAATAAAAATCACCTCAAAGATCTGTTCAGACTAATATGCTGCAATGATACATTACTATAAAAACTTAATAAATAAGAGTGTTAAAAAAAAATGTCACCTCTTCATAACATTGACATTATTTGTGTGTTCTGGTCAAGGAAAAAAATAAAAAATTCAAAATATTCAAATAAGTCATTGTTAAAAAGTACAATATAGTATTGTATCATATGACTCACTGCTCTTACGAAATCAATTTAACCCTAGCTAGACCCTGTTACTTTGAATTTATAATGCGTATATTTGCATGTTATAACTAAGTTTTGAGTGAAAAAACATGCCACAGAACTACCGTATATAAGCATTCAGTATACAGAAATGTGAAGTCTGCACTAGGTTGACTGCTAAAATAAGTTTTTACAACTAAATTCACTACTTCTAGTGATAAGATATGTTGTAATTCCCGCTTAAAAAAGGCCACTGGCCAGTGTTCTGTCATGAAGGTCCAATAAATTGAGTCAAACAAGTTCTGAAGTGAATGGTCACCCAAACACACGCCTCTAGCCTTTGAAGCACTTCCAGGGATTTATTAAAAGCACAAATATTTACATTCCTCCAAGCATGTGGATCAGCCACCTCTACATGTTCAACCATCTGATCTTATTTTGAAAATGACAAAAGCGTTCAAAGGCTCAGCACTACTAAAAAGAGAAAACATTTTTTCATTGTTTTAAGCCTGACATCAATGAAACACTGTTTATACCCCCAAACATAATTTACCGCATGGTTGAAAGTGACTTTTTGTCAATTGTCAATTGTCAATAAATAAATACTGAATACAACTACAATACAATATTAGCAGCAGATTTATCTGGCCATGGCTGATTGGACTGAAAGAAGAGCTAAATAAATCACACTTCCTCTGGGAAACGACACAGGATGAATGTTGTTGGCCTCGTGCACTGTGAATAACATTGAGATGACCAAGGCGATTATGGGTCAGATCACACTAATGGCGGTGAAATCATACTGAAAAGGGTTTAATGATTTCTAGCAAGCGTTTTTATTCAGCTGCAATATTCAACTGTATTAAGCAGCATGTCACTGTCGGCACTCCCATTGGCTGATGCCACATCGCATGACTTATTTGCATAAAGCTTTGAAAATTCCTATCTTCGCCATTTAGTCATCCAAGTGCTTTGACTTGACAACTGAGGCTAAAATCTTTATTCAATCTATATTCAAATCTTTGCTTTATTTCGTTAGCACAGTACCAACATGCCATCAGTTACAACACTACTATATATTTTAACAGCAGTTATGTTGTCAAAGTGAAATATTCATAGAGCTATTTCAGCCATCTCAGGACATTCATATGGCTTATGCGCCTGAATTTCAGAGCATAGTTCCCCATTACTAACGAAGCATATGCAAATACATGAATGAGATACAGACTGATAATGTCAGTGAACAAACTTTTCACAGGCTGGGTTCAAAGAGTCACGGCCAGTTTCACAGATAAACAGAAACACTGTTGAGCTAAAAACGGATTGAGGCAACACTGCAGTGATATTTGGCCCAGAAAAGGATGACATGAAGGTAAAACGTGTGAATTTTCCCTTAACAATAAAAACACATGCAAAGGGCAAAGTGGAACTACAGTCTTCCTCATGACCTTAGTGCTTATTCCAGGAATGAGAGTGGCAGCATCAAACAATAGCTTCAAAATATTTTGATGCAAATCCTCTTTTAAATCGTACACCGTTATGGTCTGGTCTGTGATGTTCTCACTTGTTTTTACCTCTGGCTTGTGGGAATATTTGACCACAAGTCATTCTGTAGCCCTGGGTTGAGTTTGATGAGCAAACACAGCTAGTGAGCCACGGTCACCTCAACAGAAACTATACAGCAAAAACAGACACAGAAAACCAGCTCATGTCTAGGGAAACCTAGAAGAAAATCTAGTACAAATCTAATTCTACAATATCCAACTAAGAAACTAAATATCTGCTTCCATCATTATGGCTTTTATTGCAGTTTAAACAAATTAGGAGCTGTTCTGTCGGTAAGCAAACATCAGCCATGAATGTGCACATACTGGATATCATTAACAAGGGGCTGCTCTGTACACCTCCTGTCTGTTTAACAGTTTATCTGCTCTCAAAACTGAACAATATTTGATAGCATATGCTCACCTTGCCACCTTGACCTGCTTTTAGAAGCTGGTAGCACAAGGGAAGCCGCAAACGAGACTAATGCAGATGAGAGAAACAGGAGAGGCAAGGTGAGAGGAGCTGAACGTGAGCTGGCAGGAGAACAGCGACATGATCTCATTTCACAGCTGAAAGCCCATCTCTGTGCTTCTCAAGACCAACTCTTTAAGGAAACTGGGCCTGCACAGAGTCTAATCTAGTTTTTTTATTAGGGATAAAGTGATATTTCACAGCCGTAATCAAAACAAAAATATTTTTCAAACTGTGGCCTAGTGGTTAGCACACATACTGTGACTGATTGAGGCATGAAGCTCTTGTTCTTTTCTGCTATGAAGCTCTTTAGGACATTTCTGTGCTCACTATACTGTTTGTACAAATAAAAATAGCAAAAAATAACAACCTAGCAATACATTTATGTAAACAAGTAGGTCTGCTTTGCATATACACTACTGTTAAAAAGTTTAAGGGTTGGTAAGATATTTAAATTCTTTTGTAAGAAGTATCTTACTCTGCATTTATTTGATCAAAATAATAAGATAAATAAAAATGGTTTTCTACTTTAATATATTTTAAAATGTAATTTATTCCTGTGATGCAAAGCTGAATTTTCAGCAGTCATTACTCCAGGCTTCAGTGCCACATGATCCTTCAGAAATCACTATAATATGCTGATTTGATGCTCAAGTAACATTTCTTATTATTATCAATATTGAAGATAGTTGTGCTGCTTTATATTTTTGTGTACAGCATATATTTTATTTTTTGCAACAATGTATAAGTCATGTGGGTGGCATATAATAGCACAATTCTCTAACAAATCTCCAGGAAGTGACAAGCTTGACATTTAATGGGGTTGATATCAATAAGAACAGCCATTCAGAGTCACCACAAAGAAAAACAAAGATTCAGTGTCTAAGGGACAGATTAAGCAAATTTGCTAGTCGACATATGGTGCATATCACAATGAAAAGGTCAACAGAGATTTTCCAATTAAGGGTTTATTTCAGGCTAATTGATGTTTTCATTCATCTTTTTCAACTGGCTCTGTAAACACACCATATAAATCTTAACTTGAACACATCAGTAGATATCTTTTATATTCAAGCAACTGGGGGTGAACTTCTAGATTGGACGTTTTTAATAAGCACAGTTTGGTGTAGTTCAGAACCAACAATAAAACAGCATCAAAGACACTAGCTGATATTGAGAGAAATTCATTGCCATTCATATACACACACACACACACACACACGTTAATGTAGAAAAATGGTGACTAATAGAGACCACAGATTTCAGCCATCCTCCTAGACCTTTCTCTTGTTTAGGTGAGGGTTGCTGACTCTTTCAGAAAGTCTGGATTCCTCAGCAATCCTGTGGCGGTGTGACATAGAGGCTTTGAATAGGGGGGATGTTACTCAGCATGTACCGCCCATCTGCAGCTTTTAATGCAAAACATATGCTGCCATACTGACCTACTATTCAACATCTGGCAAAGAAAGAAAAAGGAAAAGAGGAGATAGTGCTGAGGAGGAAAAAAAGAAAGTGAACAAAGCTACCACCCTACCAGATACAGCTTAACCTGTAAAACCGCTTCTGAAATATGGAGACCAATCACAATGGACCCAGATACACCAAACAGTGGAGAGGAAACAAGAAAGATATTTACTCATTATCTTTCTTTATTGTTTATTACATAATTTTGGAGAAGAGTAATCTTGCTTTTGTGGCCTGTTTTAAAACAAAGTGTTGAGTGTATTGAGCCTGAAGTTATCAAGGGCATTATGGACAAAAATGTCCTCATACTACATACACAAAACTTCATGGTATAGTTTCTAAATACAGTAGTTCCGTCAACTGAGTGATATATTACATAATCAACCTAAATTGCTCTTGCACAGCTGGTATACATAAAATTGGGCACAGTTGTGTAACAGACATTACTGCTAGTTCATATTTCAGAAATCATTCCAATTCTTTTGAGCTGTCATGAGCAAAATGAGTAGACTCATCAAGGATACTCTGACAAAAAACTGCAATTAAAACAAATACAGCTACAAACTCCTTTTAATTCAACAGATACAGTTATATAGAATATATACTTGCAGATCACACTGAGCTTGGCCTCTTGTGTGACATTCCATCATTAGAAATGAATGGGGACTTTACAGCCAGGCAATGGTAACATTAAAAAATAGTGCTTATACACTCCTCTAGAGTCCGTTTTAGTCTAATTTATAGAAGCAATCAGCACAACTTAACTGATCACTAATGATTTCTGTGATATTGTAACCACATGAGCACAGATAACCACAAGTCGGCTTATTCTGTGCCGAAAAAATGCTTTACCTAGACCGACTGATAATATTGCAATACAT
This sequence comes from Acrossocheilus fasciatus, assembly GCA_036784905.1. Taxonomy (NCBI): domain Eukaryota; kingdom Metazoa; phylum Chordata; class Actinopteri; order Cypriniformes; family Cyprinidae; genus Acrossocheilus; species Acrossocheilus fasciatus. The sequence goes on from CM071944.1 coordinate 17,216,508, forward strand.
ACTAAATACCACAGACAGCATGGAGCATCTACAAAAAAGGTTTGTCCCATATACGTAAAGCCCAAGGGAAACTAGTTCCACCGGCTGCATGGCTTGCAAAGAATGTTTCTGCGTGCACTGAAGAGACAGCTGAACTGGATTTACTTGTTTTTCACCTGATCTGTACCTGTTCTTCACCAGCTGACAGGCTGAAAAAGACATTGAATTTGAGACAAGCAGGGTCTGTGAAAGCATCCTACCATAGGATCCAGGGATCATACAAAGCCGAAAAGTTTCAAGCGTAACAGAAGCCTAATATTGCTCGAGGAGCTATGAGAAAGCGGTGTCGCTTTCCACCATAACAAGAGGAAACTGTCTCATTGTGGACACACGCATAAGCACATACTTATTCAAAACAGAACCCAGCCCATCCTTATAGGCATATGTACGGAAGTGAGTTTCACATGCGACGACTACACCTACCTGCATCTCTGTGTCCTGTCACCATGGACACTAATGTGTGTAACTTACAGTTTTCCACTATTACGTAAGACTAAATCAGGTTGGCATGACAGAATGTGTTAATAATGAGCTAAAAAGAATAACTGCAACGTGTCTAACAGGAACACTGATCTGGGAAAGTGGAAACACAATGGTTTCTATTTGTCACAAGCCTGGACAAACACACAGTGCCAAAAACAGCAAGAAACTGGGTTGTAACCGGGACCAGTATAAGTACAACCTGTTCAAGAAGGGCTGGGAAAGGAGAGGCTGTTTCTATCTAAGTGAACAAGAGATGGAGGGTAAACAATAGCTGAATATGACACCCAGCTGAGGCTGTTTGTCCAGCAGCCCAGTCACTACATTCATAAGACGTTCATAATAACTAAAAACGTGCATGTACACACACAAATCTCCAGGAAATTTAAAAGTATGTAATTAACATAGAATTAAAAAAAAAAAGAAATAAATTTAAAAAAAAGAAAAAGAAAAAAAAAAAGTTTAGTATTAGTTTGTACTTGTTTTGACCACACTGAAAAAAAAGCTTTTTATCTGAAATTTGAGCATTTATGATGCCAGTTACATAGTATCCTATATGATTCGGTGAATGGTCACATCTATAGGGATGTGTAATCTAGTAGCTGTTTAAATTCGTGTAATTAATGTAAATGACCACAGAAAGAAGTTAAAAACAATAGCACCGAGCAGCTGCTGTAACCTACTTCATCTCGATAAGGATGCTAGAAAACAGTTTCCAAAACAGGAGCAGTGTCCCTTGTGTTATCTCTATATGTGACTGCGATAATTGTGTATATTTTCACTCACCATTTTCATTCGTTTATCACACCGCAGCCGACCTTCTTTTATAATCCGTTTTGTAACTGTTTATTAAAATAAAACAAGCCTATTAAAAGTCTCTTCGAGATGTCACGGTCTCGTTTTGGCCTCTGGTGCTGTTATAAATGTCTCCTCAGGACCAGTGTCGCCGCTCCATAATAGTGAGGAACTCGCCGGTAAACCGCTCGAGCGCACTGACTGTGCTGCAGCGAGCGTCTGCTCTACAAAGTTAAACTTTGCGTCTAATCAAAGAGGCAAACAACCCATAAATGGAGAATTTCGTGCGTCGCCTTTGGCCAATAGGAGCGCCGACCGGCGCGTCATTCCGAAGGGAATCCCACCAGATGATTTCTAGTGTGTTGAAGCGCGTCCTGTCTGCGCAGCGAGGCTGCATAAACTACATTACTAGCTATATCCACTGAACAATAAGGTAAAATAGAATATAGCAATGTTATTGAAACAGTTGATATAAAGAAAACGTATAGGTTATTGTTATCTCTGTATAGTTATTTACAGGTCTTAACTTTTTATTTTATTAGTGATTTTGATTGTGAAGTGTCTACATGTTACATTCTATTATGAAAAAAAAAAACTTACAACAATAACGTTTTTCTCCCATGAAATCCATGCACATATTTTTTATTTATTTTTTATATTTTTTAATTTTTTAAATATTATTATAAATAGTATATGTTTGTTATTATTATTATTATTATTATCATCATCGTTATTGTTATTATATTGTCAGTGATCATTCCTTGTTTTAAATGTTTATCTTACTTCACAAAGATCTTTTCAGACCTGTAAGGCGCCTATATTCACCTTTTAGCAGCCGATATTTCAAGAGGAACCTATTAGTTCATTTTTTTTTTGAGGAACCTTTGACAACTTTTAAAGAGAGAAACCTTGTGATAGATCATATTCATAAACATATTCATATTCATACAGTCAAACCTAAGCTACTAAAATAACTAGGACTGACAAAATGATTCACTCCACTCAGCCATCTATTTACAGCTGTGAAGCAAGACATCTGGACTAGGTTTTGTGTAATAGCCGCAAATTGCTTTTAAGAGTACACTACTGTTCAGAAGTCTGGGCTTAATTATTTATTTATTTATTTATTTTAGAAATGATTACTTTTATACAGCATGAACACATTAAACTGATCAAAGGTGACAGTAAAGATTTTCATGATGTTACAGAAGATTTCTAGGCCTATCTAAAAAAAAATTGCTAATACATTAATAATCACACTGATAATAATAAGACATTTTTTGAGCATCAAATCAGCAAATTAGAATGATTTCTGAAGGTCCATGCAACACTGTAACTGACTGGAGTAATGAAATTATATTTAAATTACAATTATATTTAAAATATAATTACATTTATAATTACATTTCAAAATATTTCATAATGTAGAGATATTTACTGTTTTTACTGTATTTTTGTTCATATAAACGAAGCACGAGGGAACTCTTTCAAAAATATTAAAAGTGACCTCAGACATTTAAATGGCAGTGATTGCCTTATATTTGATTATATTTTCAGCATGTCCATCATTACAAGCATATATCGCATTCAGGTTTAGGCATTACAAGAGAAATGGAAAAACAACAACAAAATATATAGTTGTATATGAGAAAGGCTTTTCTAAGTAAAGGAGAATTAGTATGTAGTATTTTCATCGTGTGACTTACAGGGGACAGTCTTGACTTTATTGAAACCATGCTGCAGGATTACAATCATTCCAGCAGGTGGCGCCACGAGTACATTATACACTTCAGCTAAACTATGCATAATATGAAAACGATCTATTTACATGCATATGTGCTTTTTTTCGACATTGCAACGCAATTAAGATCACTTAAATATTGGGCATATAAAAATTATTCTCTGCATTCGATTATTTAAAATTCTAGAAGGACAAATTCTAGCTCAAAGTTCACATATTGAATTAAATATATGTGTTAAAGCACTTAATATATTTTGTAATGTCATAAACAATATGAATATTCTTATTTAAAAACAAAACGCTCCAATGGTCCACAGGGCTCGCCATAGCTCACTCCTCCTCCTGTTTTTTGTGGTCCAGAGCTCAAGCACGCTGCACCTCCCCATTCCTCTAATAAACATGGCTGAACTGAACACGGACGGTGAATTATAGGACTGAAGCCGTCTGCTGCAGCACCACCACAGGACTCTCTCTCTCTCACACACACACACACATAGTCTGTTGATTCAGACAAGACTGAACATGGCGTGAATGTTTACAGCGGGAATCTAAAGCAGCAAAAACTTTGAGTTTGACAGCCGCTAACGAAGAGACTTCAGCGGGACAGACCACATCCAGCTGAGATACTACTGCATGCAAAGCACAGACTAAATACTGCTTTTGCATTTATGGAAACTATGCTTTTAAACACATCGTCTACTGAAGAAACCCTGGATTTAAAGCTTTGAAGTAGCCCGAAACAGTTTTAAGAGTTTTAGGCTGCTCTTATATGGATTTACACGTCGCATTTTTGTCATATCGTCCCGTTTAAATGATGTTCTCCGGTAAACAAACGAAGCCGACTTTTAAGTCTTATCTTCCTCCACTTCAGGTGAGTGAGACACTAGCGTGCTAACGATTAGCAGCTAAACACAAAGTCATCATACTCGTTTATTAAACTGTTCTGCACTTGTATATGTATGTTAAGAAAACTGTGTCACCCCATATGTTTGACATCTGGACGACTGGTAACCTCATACTTCACTTGGTTTGATGGTGGTATCCTCCGTAACTCAGGTGTCAGCTGTTCACAGTGCTTACTTTGTTAATGACTTTTCTTCAAAAAGGACCACAGCAGTACCATGTCTTCAGACGTGTAGGGTTATGGTGGAGACATTTAAGATCAGTGTGCATGTACTTTAAACTTGTAGCATATTTAGATACATTTAACATGTGCAGGATGATGATGCACCAGCCAATGTGTTACTTATGGAAATAAATGAATAACATGATGTCTGACGGGTACATCCTAAGTCATGGAAGTTTTGAATAATAGGAATTAGTGTGTCAGATTCCTCATTGACAAATAGACACAAAAGCTTTTGACGTTCAACCGAATGCAGCATCACAGAAGACACCAGATTTGGTCATTTATTCTCAAAACCTGATTACAAATGTTGATATTCAGATCAAATGACAAAATGAAGATTGAAATGAGATTTTGTGCCATATGGTCAAGAGAAAAAAATGTAAGCGTAAAGATCTACTTTGTCTTGCATACTTGTAAGTGGTTTGGTGATTTTAAGTGTTCTTAATCTTTTACGCAGACTGATTTGAAGAAAAGTCCTCAACTGCCCATCAAGAAACTAGAAGCGAAACTTCTACCAGGTAAGAAAGAAAAAAGGTGCATCAGTTCTTTTGGCAAACAACTCATAACCGTCACAGGGTTGGGGTGGTGTGGTTTAGTAGTTGAAGATTTGGTCTTGTAACAACGTTTGGTTTGAACCCCTTTGGTCTATTTCACAAAGGTGGTTTCAGTGGAGTTTGAGTTAGGCCTAAGCTTGAACTAACTCTGGTTTTTCAGGTTCAAGAAGATGGATTGTTTTTTTTCACTTGTGTTCATCACCATTGTAAGATCAGCTGTGAGCAAAGTGAAATAAATCTAACGCAATAAAGTCACTCACTATATTTCTTCTTCCAAATTCAAGTAGTTCACAGCTAAAGCAATTAAGAAGAGCACAGCCACTCATTAAACGTTGAAATTAGATTTTGTGCTGTCTATGTTCAAGAGAAAAATGTAAGTGTAAAGATGGTTAGGTGATTTGAAGTGTTTGTTATTGTATCCTTAAATGTATTGCACAAATAACACTTATATTTTCACAATTTATATCCATTAAGATAGCAGCAGTGATTGTAATTAACTTCTTTTTTTTTGACGCGACGCAACCCTCACATTCAGCGTGGTCAAGTGTCAGTCGTTATTACATAAATGATTTTTTTATTGATGATTAGGATATTTTAAGTTATGAAACTTGCATGATGTATTAAGTATACAAAGACCTCTTCTGTATCAAAAGATCAAGGGAAATTTGGTTTCTCACGTCATGACCCCTTTAAATTCATGATATTTTCAACAAACTCCTATTCTTCAGCAGCGATGTGATTTGTGTGAATGTTGATGCTCTCCATATTTCATGTGATTGGCTGTTCCCTGCAGATGGCAAACTTTAAAGTGCTCACACTCCAAAGTTAATCATAAACTCTGGATCAAACTGAGAATGTTTATAGCAAAATGTGAACCCCCTGAATCTGATCTAAGCCGGTTTGGTTTTGTCAACTCTAAACCTACTCAGAGTTTGTTCAACTAGCTTAATGTAGCAGACCACTGAATAGGCTGGTTGTGAACTGTGGTTGTTCTTTTGTAAATTATACAGTAAATCACTTTGGATCAGAAAGTGTCTGCTGAATGACATCCAATGTAATTTGTAATAATTTGGTGGTTCTGCTGCCTCTTCTGTCGCTCCCTGTTCAATCTGCCACATTTTGGTACATTGTCAATTAACAGAAGGGCGCCTGTTAGTTTCCATAGCAATCAGTTGTCTTTTGCCCTTTTCTCTATTTTCACCATTGCATCACCAATCAGCTTCTGCTGTTGTGATGTGAACATTTGGCAGGAGAGAAGTGTGTGTGAGACGCTGAGAGAGAAGTGAAACAGAAATGATGTCTCGGGCATTTTGAGTGATCAGTTGAACATGATATTCACAGAGGCCCTTCCTGTATACGGAACAGTATCTTATCCAAACCGTTTCCTGCACTTGTGCAGCCTCTGAATTTTTAATGCGTGGCCTTGCATAAAGAGCCTGTGATCTGCCCTGGTTTGTTGTGTTTGGGTTGTGATGCCAGCTGAAGTGTTTACAGAGGGTCTACGATGCAGCAGCTTCCTCTAGACAGCATTAGAATCCCACACTTCCTTAAATGTGAATTGTGAATAAAACAGGTATATATATTTTTTTTAATTATTGACTTTCTCTCTTATGTTGTACCAAACATGTATGTCTTTCATTCATCTGTGGAATGAGAAAGGAGACTTTTGTTAGAAATGTACTAGTTGCTCTTCTGGAGCTAGCCTACTTCAAAAATGATGCAAAATCACCATTAATGTATCCATATTCCATGTGTTCCATATGATATCCATTTAATAGATTTGAGTGAGAAACAGACCAAAATTTCAATTATTAGTTACTAATAATCTTGTTCACTTGAAAATTGCTGTAACCAGCATTGTGAACTGTATCACTCCAATCATGACCGAAATATTGCCGCTACGACTACATTAATCCAGATATATTTGAAAACGGCGCTTTCATGTCAAAACGCTCTCTGTCCACACTAGCGTTTTCAAGCAGTCCGCACTACAATGAGAAGACAGCATTTGCAACTTCATGCACATAGGAGAGCATCTTAAAAAAGCCACCTCAGTGTGGACTAAAGGCCAAAACTCAGAGAACAAGATGTTTTCAAATGCTTTCCGGATTACTGTAGATTTAGCCTCAGACCAGTTTTATGAATTGGATTATCTGGTTCATTAAAAGATCTAACTCAATAGAATGGATTTTTTTGTAATTAAATCAAAGCTATAATTTGATTCAGAAGACTTGAAATATGACAAAACACATTAATCATATAGACCTCTCTTATCTTTTCTTTTGCTTTTGATTTTCGAAGCTTTGAAATTTCTTTATTCTTTGTAATTGCATGGAAAAGAGTGACCAGTGCATAGTGCTTTCCTTGGGAAAAAAAAGTCATATTGGTTTTGAACAACATGAGAGTGAGTAAATGATGAAAAAAAATTCAGAATTTTATGTTAACTATTCCTTTAAATAAGCTCTCATACAGAATGGAAAAAATTGTTGCTTCTATGGCAGCACTGAGAAAATGTACCTTTTCATTTACATTTAAATTTGTTTAGCAGATGCTTTATCCAAATGAGGACAATAGAAGCAATTAAACCAACAAAAGGCCAACAATATGTAAGTGCTTTGGCAAGTCACAGTTCGTCTAACGCAGGGGTGTCAAACTCAATTCCTGGAGGGCCACAGCCCTGCAGAGTTTAGTTCCAACCCTAATTAAACACACCTGATCCAGCCAATCAAGTCCTTCAGGCTAAATTGAAGACTACGTGGTTTGGGTGTTGGAGCAGGGTTGGAGCTAAACTCTGCAGGGCTGCAGCCCCCCAGGAACTGAGTTTTACACCCCTGGTCTAACGCATTACATGTAGCAAAGTTAAATAATAAATAGAAAAAAATAGAAATAGAATAGAAAGTGTTAGTATCAATTTCCATTTCTTGAAAATGGCTAAAGACTCACCTGCTCTCGGGTTGCATTCAGCGGGTCATTCCACCAGCAGGGAACAGTGAAAGTAAAGGTCAGTGAAAGTGATTTTGTGCCTCTTTGGGATGGCACCACAATGCGCTGTTCACTTGCAGAACGCAAGCTTCTGTAGCGCACAGAAATCTGAAGTAGTTTAGGCATATGTGTGTATAGCTAGTGGTTGATCTGATTCGATGTGTGCTAAATCAAGAGGCCAGTATCATGTTGACGTGTCTGTAGGACTTGGTTTCTGTCCCATCATGGTTTTGGAAATATGATCTACCTGTTCCTGTAGGTCTTATAATTGCCACTGCCAAGCACACTTGAATTGGGTGTGTACCCATCTACCTTTAATCCTAATGTCCTGGTTCTTCTGAATAAAGGCTTCATGTTCTGACAGGTAGTTTCAACCTCACAGTTTTATAACTGTGAAGCTTTGCCTTTTGTTCTGTCTAACCTTTCTAACGCATGCAATAGTAGATCAGTTATTTTGAAGCCATTAACAACACGTATCGGCTCCACCTCTGCAATGGCAGAGGTTTTGATGCATCTGGACAGTTTCTCTGTTCCTAGAAGTGTTGGGAAACACACAGAAAGGCGACTATAGTGCTGTGGTGTTTAGGGAAGGACTGTGCGTTTAGGCGTTCACTCCTTATAATTAAGCAGCATAATGTGGACCTTCCCTGTTTCCAAAATAGATGTGCTGTGCATTTTTTAGTTCCCCATCTGAAATTAAAACAAAACCTCCCTTGTCACTGTGTTTTGTGGACTGTGGTGATAGTAGGGTGGCACACGGTGTGGTGAAGTCACTGCATTTTCAACAGTACTGCATTTACTGCAGTTAGGCCTACTTTTTTAATAAAATTTTTTTTTATTATAAAGTCATTACTTTTATTTAGCAAGTACATGTGAAATTAATCAAAAGTGACAGTGAAGACATTTATAATGTTACAAAAGATTTTTCAAATAAAATGCTGTAAAATACATATTTCAATAAATAAAGAAACACTTATTTTGAATTTTCAAAACAATTCACAATTTTACTGTTTAAACTGAATTTGTGATCAAATAAATGCAGCTTTGGTGAGAATTCTTTTAGAAACATTAAAAAAGGTCTTGCCTACCCCAAACTTTTGAACAGTAGTGTATCTTGTAGGTCTATTTACGAAAAGTCAACATGGATATAATGTTTGCAGTGCATGTTTCACTCACTCTAATTTGTGTTCCTGTTCCTGAATTCTTGCAGGAATTAAAACTCGGTTCCATTTTGAAAAAAAAAGAAGTCAAAATCAGTCATTTTAAAGGCACATTTGACAGCAATTTCAGCATCACGTTACAATTTACAGTATGAAAAATAAATATTAATTCTATTAAATTATTAGTGCTTTTAAAGATTAACTTTAATCAAAGGAAATTTAAGTGTAAAAAGGATACTTAATGCACTATACTTAAACAGTCTATTGGCTTTCTGTATTTGTGTTTGCTGACATGTAAAGAAAATAGACTCAGTCTGTTTTAGGATTGTTTTAGTCCTGCATGCGGTGACATTTTTAGTAGAATGTATCTATTCAGATTGACCTCCTACTTGACTGCTCCATTTAAATCTCTCCACCGCTCCCTACACACACATGGAGGCCCAATGGTGCCTAGTCATCTCAACAAAACATGCCCGTTGTCTCATGAACGGTGTTCTTTTACAAACCCACGCTCTCTCTCTCTCTCTCTCCTCACTCACTCTCTCTCTGTCAGTCTCTCTGTTTGGCCTCTTGTTATCATGTTGCTCTGATCCATTTACGTGTAACTTTTGCAACACAATGCAACAAGAGAGAATTCCTGTGCCGAACTCGATCCGACCTTAAGAACAACCTGTGCTACACTTGCAGTATTCAGCATCTTCTCTCCCTGCTTTAGCCATCAACACCATTTTAACTTTTAACTCTGCTATAATTGCTGTCCACGTTCAAAGCTAAAAAAAATGCAACCAAAAGTGTACTGATAAAACATGTTAGCCACTGAAACACCCCTTTTCTAACAGGATGTAAATACAGGAAGCCTGATCACATGATCATACCTAAATATTTGATGCTGTTATTTTTAGGTGTAGACTGTCTTTAACTTGTCATGGGTCGTTTAATCAAGTAGTTTTAATGTCAAATGCGTATTAATAATGCCATGTCTATGATGTATACTCTCATGTGTTGTCATGTCAAACCATTGGCATCAGGATATACTGTGTAGATTTAATGTGATCAAGTTAAATTACACTACTGTTCAGTAGTTTGTGGTCGGTAAGATTTTTTTAAATTTTCTGAAAGAGTCTCTTATGATCAACAAGACTGCATTTATTTGATCAAAAATACAGCAAGTCAGTAAAATTGTGAAATATCACAATTTAAAATAGCTGTTTTCGGATTGAATACATTTTAAAATGGAATTTATTCATGTGAAAGTAAAGCTGAATTTTCAGCAGCCATTACCGCAGCCTTCAGTGTCACATGATCCTTCAGAAATGATGCTAATATGTTGATTTGATGCTCAAAAAACATGTATTATTATTATCAGTGTTGACAATAGTGGTGCTGATTCATATTTTTTGGAAACTGTGATACAGGTTTGTTTGATAAATAAATTGTTTAATGAAAATAAGAAATGTTTTGCATTACAAATGTCTTTTACTCTCACTTTGATGAATGATGCATCCTTGCTGGGGGAAAAAAAAAAGTTTCTTTAAAAAAATTAGTGTATGTGATAATGTCACCATTTAAAGTATTAGGAAAATTGTGCAATGAGCTGTGATTTTATCAACTGATCTTCAGTGGCTGTTTATTGATTAGGCAGTAAACAAGTATTTCATTGTGACATTGTTTGGATGCATTCATAGTGCATCTGCCAAACTGCCATCTGCATTTCCTTCTCATCAGCAGTCTGGACTGATCTTCTGCTGTTTACTGGTAGATCGGAGAGGATGAGCTGCTGCTTAATCCCTGTGGAGCGCTGATCAGACACACGTTGATATGTAGTCAGGCCATTTACAGGTCCAGGCTGCATGTTGAGCAGAAGAGGAAGTTGTTTGAAATTTGTGAGTGGGTGTGTGTGCGCGAATATGTGAGTAGATGGGTAATAGAGATTGTCGGTCGTCTTACTGAGGTCCTAAAATGAGCTATAAGACTTTTTTTTTTAAATCTGCACTCACTGTAGTGAAACATTTTAAAATGTTTTTAAATGTAAATATAGGTTGAACTGATAACACTAGTAACTTAAAGCATTATCAGATTGACCAAAATATCTAATAGATAAATATACAAGTAGTTGTAGATGTTGTTGATGTTCACTACTGAGCTTTCTCCAGAATTCTGCGGCTCAGATTCCAAGCAGGTGTAGTCATAAGATAATTGTCTATCTTTGAAAATCAGCTGGCTGACCTACTGTTTTGATTTTTATTGAAGCATTCAACAGTATTGTGCCTGAGATGCAAATGCTCTCACAGGGCCCAACCTCCATCTTAGCTGGCCTGCACCCTGCCCTGCTGTAACCCCTGAAACAGGCCCAGCTGTGAGACAAACACTCCTCACCGCGCTCACACTCAAAGTGCTCACAGCTGGATTTTGTGTTTTCTTCTCCCTCACTCTTCCTCTCAGCAACTTGATTATTCTTCTCCAATATACACACATCTCTGTTCATTTTAGGCTCTTAATGTGTCTGGGTGATCTTTAGAGCAAAGAGAGGAAGTGCTATGTTTAGAATGAAGCAGAATGTGGGTTTCTTTATTTCCATCTGTGTGCCTTAAGTTCAGCTAGAGACGGAAGTAGAGATGTTGGTCATAGCCAACAATTATAAAAACCGTGTGTGAATTAGAAATATGCATTTTGGTCATTTTGACTACTCAAGCTCTTTTTTTTTTTTTTTTCTTAAATTGTTTGATTATATATATAATAATTTACTAACAATGTTAAATTTCCACATTTTCCACTCTTTATATTATAATGTTGTGACATAAATTAGTTTGGAGCAGTTAAGCACTTTAAAAAAGTAACTCTTAATGTTTTTTTATTTTAACTTATTTAGTCAAAATAGTGTAGCATTGGCCATTTATTTGTCATAATACATAATTATCCAATATAATCCTCTACAAAAAAGTAATTATCATGTCAACCAGAAGTTAAATAATTGTTCGTAACTAATTGCTGTCATCCCAATAAGGTCTGTTCACCCCAAGAATGATATCTTGTATAAATATAGACAATTATATTTGCATCCACACCAACATTCTGTCAACATGGCATGGCATTCTGTTTATTATATAAGCCCGTTCTGCAGTCATCTGCTGCTTCAAATGCTAAAGCTCTATAAAGTTGGATGGATTCAGACTCAGCTGTCAATGTTTTTATTGTTCCTTTGCTTGGAAAAAAAAGAAGTCTGAAAGGGTTTCTTATAACTTTTATAGTTACTACAGTTATCGTCCTTGGCATAAATGTCTCTAGAATGACATTAGATTCGTTCTAAATATGGTAAAGCTCAGCAAAGACTCTAGATTCACTGGCGCAAGTGAGTATTATTAGTACAAACAAAATGTTTCTGTGACCAACTGGTACACCTGACTTTGAACTCGTGCTCTTTTCCTGTTTGTGTAATTAAAAAAAGAAAGAAAAAAAAAAAAGAAAACGTTCAGGACTCTCAGCATGCATGTGCGCTCTCTGTACATGGTAAAAGTTTATGTGTCTTTTAGTCAGCAAACAGGCCATTTCTTTTAATAGGGCATTTTCCTGCTAACATGAAAGGAGAGTCACAGGAGAGGGCTTTCCCTGCAAAGCCGTTGGGAAGGGGCTCAAGTTTGTGTGACCTAAGTGGTCAGCAATCCAGAAGTTGCTACTGAACTAATAAGAAACCGCTGCAGTATTGTGGTGGAGCTATCGTGTGTGAAATAAATAACAATATTAGTTTCAATCATTTCTGTTTGGCTCTTAAAAAGTTGGGTTGTTGTTAGCAGAAAAGTATATGGACACATACTTTGAGTGGACTATAGAATTAAACAAATCAATGTTACATGTTAAACACAAGTACCAACAGTTCCTTTAAATGTATGTTAAATATTTAAGCTGAGTTAGAATTTCAGCTAATCATCCATTGCTCAGCTGATTGTGTTTTTCTTTCCTCTGAATTTCACTTCCTTCTTTACAGGTGAAATAGTTGTGAATGAGGCGAACTTTGTAAGGAAGTGCATCGGTGCAGAGAGCTGTCAGGATGACCTCTGGGGGAAACTTGTGTGTACTAACTTCAAAGTTTCCTTCATTGCCCATAATTCCTTGCCACGACAGGTAAGCACAGACTTATCTGAGAGTCAGTACTTTTACTGCAACAATAAGCAGTGATGAAATCATAGAATATATTTTTAACACAAAACATGCTTTTAGTTTATATAACATTTTATCATGTGGTCTCGCAACTTAAAAAATAAATAAATAAATGAAAAGCAAAATGAAATGACAATAAAAAAACATGTTTTTGTAATTTGTCATTTGAAGAATTGCTGACTGAGCAGAAAATACATGTGTGAATTTTATTTAGCTTGCTGTGCTGTTTTCAGAGTGCAATGGAAATAATTAACCTTCTATCACAGAAACATCTCTAATAGTTGAAATAAAAAAAAAATCTCTGAATTTAGGTGTAGGATTGTAATCTAGTATTTATTCACTATAACTTGGAGAGAATTAGAAAATTAATCTACATAGCTGAGGAAAATAAATTAATAGATTTGTTGACCTGTTCCTTTTATAATACAGTTCCTTTTATATTGGTGTCATGAGTATTATGCCCTACTAGTCTGGATAAACGGGTCATATAAGGAGGGAAATAAATTTCAGACCGCCTTCAAGACCAAGTCATGCAACAGAATCCAAAGTTCTTTTCCAGAGCAGTGAAGTCTGCTACACATATTAACTTATATAGTCACTCCGTTCTGTTAAGCAGCTCTTAAGTTAAATAAGTTAAACATGTTAATAATCTCCCTCAGTTAACAGATAATCAGCTGATTTACTTAGGAAAGAAGGTAAATTATTTCAGGCCTCCAAAGCTGATACAGGTCACCCATTACACTGGTTCATGAGGTTCTCTTTACTGGATAACGTCAACAAAAAGATTGAAAGCAAATGAATGAAAAATGACCCTTGTCTTTTTATTGTTTACAGAGATTCCAGTGCACCCACCGCCTCTTGGGTGAGCACGATATCCCGCTGGCTTGTGTGGATCAGGTAGTAACAGGTAATTCAACAGCACATGAACACACTCCACCACGCTTCCCAACACCTGCAGACCACCTGTTTTTTGCTGCTGTTTTCTACAGTCAGTTGAATCGCTATCAAAGAGCAGCTTAGCATGTAAGCTCTAGACTGTGCACGTTATAACTCGACTGTATAACCCCAAAACTGTCGGATCCTCCCACACACAGTATTATGAACAACATTATCAAATCAGTTTGCAATCAACTTATGCCATATGCTCTCAAATTTTTTTTTGTGTAATTTCATACCAATAGTAATTATTAAGGATGCTCCGATCAATCGGCCGAAGATCGGTATCGGCCGATAATCACATTTTATGACTTGATCGGTACTTACTACACTGGGCTGATCTTACGAACCGATCACAATTTGATGACGTCAACGCGTGAGGACGTACATGATGCGTGAGGACATAAATGATTTGGCACCGCAGTCATGTCATCGCCTGTGTGAAAATGCTATGCTATGACGTTTTGAGAAACAATTAAAAAAATCACTATTTGTCATGTATGTTTTGCATGATGATGATGAATGGATGGTTCATTTTTAACAGCAGATTCAGTGACGTTAGAGCTGATCTGCACATCACTGCATGTGTCTGTGGCACATTACGGCTCCACGGGCACCGGAGCTGATCGCGGTCGCTCTAGTCAGTGCTTGTGTTTATACCAGCCAGCTGTGGCATGTTTCTGAAGTGGCTCTTGGCGCTGCTTGGCTAAAATAGACTTTTGTGAGTTGGCACAGCATGGAGGATGGAACAAAATCTCATTGGAGCCATAAGGGGTAACGGTAACATAATATGCTGATCGTGGGCTGCTTTTAAATGAACATTTATTCATAAAATATCTTCTTTGGCCATATTAACCTACTCAATAGCATTAAAACAGGCTTTACTCCTTTCAAACTTTATCTGGAATATCACCGTTTCTGTCACTGCAATTTCCTGATTAGGCAAACACACACACACACACACACACACACACACACACACACACACAAATGAAATTGTCTGCCTGATGAAAAAATGTATTATTTTTTTTGTTAATATTTGCATCATTTATAATTTATTTTATCCATGCACCCGTGGGCCACCTGCAAATAATCAGAATGCATTTTTCATTATCTGACCCGCGGATTATCCGCATCGCCCGTGGATATAACCGTGATCAAACTATTTCATTTTGTTCTTTCAGTAGTTTAAATGTTTCCATTTCTTTTTTCCTCTTCAGTCTTATTATGGACAGTATTAAACCTTAAAAAGTTACATCAGACTTCTCCATGTTGGAGTTTAAATGTTTCTATTTATTTTGTCCTCTCTCTAACATTGGACAATGTTAAATTAAACCTAATGAGTTGCATCAAACCACTCCAATTAGTTCTTTTAGGGAGTTTAAATGTGTTTTTTTTTTTTTTTTGTTTAATGTGTTTATTTTGTTCTCCACAGTTTACTATTGGGTAATGTATAAATAAACCTTGTGGGTTGCATCAGATTGCTCCATTTTGTTTGTATTTATTTTTGTCTTATATTAAGTATACTGATACACATAATGTTATGCATAAATCCCATTTTAAAGGCATATTAAAATGTTCACTGTATAAGGAATATTTTTTGTGATTAATTATGTAACATTATATATAAAGCTTAAAGCATCAGAATCGGCATCGGTATCGGCCGATCACCATGACAAGAAATCGGTACTCCGTATCGGCTGCAAAAATCCTGATCGGAGCATCCCTAGTAATTACCTTTTGCTTTTGTTGTTGTTTCTGATTTGATGTATGCAAATATTAATTAATTCTCCTAAAATTGTGTAAACATTTTTTTTTTAAAGACTTTTTTTGGGGGGTGGATTTTGTTTCAAATCATATTTTGTAATGTTATGATTCATCTAGTAGCTAATCTGGTTTGGTTTAAAAACTAAATTGTTTTAATTTAATTAATTTAATTTAATTTGTACCTTTTTAATTTTTTACTATGGTCCACATTTTTGTTCAGAAATTTTCCATAGATGCCCTGCCTGTGTGAGATGAATGCCTGGGGCTCCACAGATCCTAGTTTGAGTAACACTGCTCCATGAAACTCCAACCATGCTTTTATGCTTTTAATAGCCTGAATGAAAATGTTTTGAGGCGTCTGACTGGTCAGACCCTATGCAGCTTTATATAGAATGTCTCCTCGTGTGTTATCCCTGTCGTTCTCCTTCAGTGTTTTTACAGTCACTGGTTTCCTTCTTTTCTAACATTGGTTGTTCTCCATTTCTTTTTTTCTACTGTACCTCAGTGCTCAGTTTAATCTCTCTCTCTGTGTCTGTTCCCCTTTCACCTTTATGTAAACTGCTGCTGCATTTGTGTTAACATAACAAAAAGGATCATGTGTCCTAGATGACTGACTGTAACCCTGTTGGCTTGGATTTTTCCACGAGTGATGCAGTCAATTGTGACAGTGTAGCGTAGCTGCAGAACCTGTTTGGGTGGCTGCTTTTAGCATAGCTGTAGATGAGCTCATCCAGCCAGACTGCAGCCTGAGCCTGGCCACGATTAATCTTGTTTGTGTTAGATCCTTGCACTCCCCTCATTGCTGACTTAGCCCCCCAAGTGTTGAATTGCTGTGCTGAACAGATAGAGCATGAAGCCTGCTTCTTTTCCCTTTTTTTTTTTTTTACTCCGTCTGTGTGTGTGGCTTTAACAAAAGACCTTTATAAGAGATTCAGGCTTAGAAAAAAACACACTGCATGCTCTTTGAGGCTTCAATCTGTCAGTAAGGCATGCAGAGTGACCCCTGGAGTCTGGGATATTGCCCTTGGAGGATGTCTATGCTGTATTAATTACAGGACTGAAAGCTCCAACAGACCATATCTGCTCATATTTGTTTCTTTTTTAAAAATATTTAATGTCACATGCAAGAGTAGGCTTCTCCTACAAAAATATTTACTTGCGTTTTATTTACTTAAATTAACTACATCTTAGCAGCACAATTCGGTCTTCAATAGGTTTAGTAATATGTTAATATGAATTTGCAATGAAAAATAATTTTAAAGCATTTATCATTATAATTTAATAATTTCATGTTAATTTATAATAATATCAGTATGTTACCATAGTTTCTTTACATACAGCATTTTGATTAAAACACTCCTTTCATTAAACAATAGCTTACTATTTAGACAAGTAAAATTGACTCATTACTCATCATTAGAGTCTTTTAGCTGTGCACATAAGATGCAAATATTGAACTGTGAAGTGATATTTTTCCGTATGTCTTCTTGAAAGTTATTCTGCACATATACTTTAAAACTTAAGGGGCACAATACATATATTGCAAATTGATTCATTTATTGCTCGTGTGTAATAATGTTGGTAATGTAGTAGTTTGATATGATTGTAATAATACGGTAGGCTTTATGCAGTACATGTATAAACAGCATGATAGTGCTGTAAACTAGTTCTGCTAATATAAAGTTAATGTCGAGTGAGCATTTCCTCACTCAGCTCATTAGTGGATATACTTACTTGGGTAGAGGAACTCATTCTGTTTTAAAGAAAAAGTGTCATGTTCTCTGGAACTCCAAATGTTAAAAAACAGAACAAGTGATCTTATTTAGCACCTCTGTATTCTTTGGTAGTTACTTTAGGAAAAGAGAACTTAAGTTTGTCATTTTATTTATTACTTTAAACATAGTCATGATTTCTTGTGCCTTCAGATTGTTTGACTGAATATTATGTAATACAGATTAAACATAATACAGATTATACTCCATCGCTGACTAGCACGTGTAGAATCCAATAGTGAGATTAGTAAACTTGGTAGTAAGCACCAATGACACATAATGCTGTTGCGTTCATGCAAGTCTGCCTCTTGCCACATCCCAGTCCCAATTCTTCCCCTTCATTACATGTCCTCTATCTACTTTCATTATCAGTAATGCTTACAAAATTAAAAGACTTTGTGTGTGTGTGTGTGTTTTTTTTTTTTTTTTTTTTCTATAGTGAATGATGTTAAGGGGAAGCAGAAGATTTTAGGTTCCAATCAGAAGCTGAAATTTAACCCTACTGAGCTTATCCTCTACTGCAAAGACTTCCGCATCATCCGATTCCGCTTTGATGAAGCCGGACCCGAGAGTGCTAAAAAGGTACAAAACACACACACACACACACACACACACATGTAAAATAATTAACCTTGCAGCCCCTTGCACCCAAACACTCCCACACATGCTCACACACCCGCGTTCCAAGCGCTTTTGGATTAGTCTGAGAGAGGATTAAGGACTAATGGGTTTGACTGCAGCCCCCTGCTGAAGTCCCTGAAGTAAAATTGTAAACATGTACAAGAAATTCCAGCATATTATTGGTTCCTCTCCTGGAATGTAGTGGAATTGTGAGTTGTATTAATTTCAGTCTGTGTTCGGTCTTTTTGTGTATACGGTTTTATGCAAATTCATTGCATTGTCAGTGTCCTACTTAAGCTAGAATCCGTTCCTAGAACTCTAGGCCTGTGGTGTTTCAGGAAGTCTCTTCTCTCGTTGTCTCCCCTTTCCTACTGAGAGGTTGTTGGATGAGGGGATTATAGTTTGTCTTTTTACCTAGACAGCATTGCTTTCATCCTCCTCCTCTGTCTGGTGGATACTGATCCCACTGCAGACCTGTAATGACGAGTCACAGAGAATCACAGAGAAGCCAGATTCGTCTCTTCCTGCTATACCCCCTCATACACATGAGACACAAACCAGGGGCATGTGGTAGATTCTAATTATTTAGAATCTAATTATTTAGATTTTAATTTTTTTCTATTCGCTGACTTGTGGAACGGTTGCAATCATAACGTTCTGGCATTGTTTAGTTGACAGTTTAATTAGCCATTCAAAGTGGAGGAACTGGTTCCTCTCACGTGATTTCTCACATTTGTTGCACAGTTGAGGCCTGTTCACACCAAGGACGATAACTATAATGATGTAGTTCTAAAAATCGTTCTCAATATTAAAGAATAGCAGACGCACAGCTATAACAATAAAGGCACATCGAACAATATTGTTCACTGGTGTGGACACTAATATCGTTATCTTTATAGTTGTCGTTCTTGGGGTGAACAGGAACTTTGAAATGCACTCCACTTTAAAGGACCTCTGTGAGACCAAAACAAGCTCAAAATAAATTGTATTTGCTGTTGTTAAAACGAGAGATTAAAAAATTAGAGGTTTATACATGATTTAACCTCATACACTACCGTTAAATTTTTTTGTGTGTCCCCCTGAAAGGAATATTTTTTTATTCAGCAAGAACACATTAAAATGATCAAAAGTGGTGGTAAAGACTTTTATAATGTTACAAAAGATTTCTGTTTCAAATAAATGCTGTTCCATTGTCTGTTCAACTTTCTATTCATCAAAGAATCTTGAACAATGAATTGATCAGTTGTCAATTTAAAATGTATTTGAATAGAAAACTTTTAAATTGTAATATTTCACAATATTACTGTTTTTACCATACTTTTGATCAAATAAATGCAGCCTTTTTGAGAATAAGAGACTCTTTTTTTTCCAAAAACATTTAAACATATTACTAACCCCAAACTTTTGAATGGTAGTATATTTTGTAATATTAGTTTAGTATTTTTATATATTTTTTGCTTTATTTTCAGACTGTCTCATCTGAGTTTTAGATTTCATAGCTTCATAAGTCTTTGACAGAAAAGATCAGATATACTAAAAGATGTTCTAAAATTTTCTTAATATTTTTTTAGTTATATATTTTATTTTTCCTTTTCCCCAATGATAGACTTAAAGGGCCAAAAATGCACGGCAGTGAAGCATATTGGAGCGTTTTGAAAGTTCCCACCAAAACCATCAGAGGCTCTCTGCCTCGTAAAATAAAGCATGTTCTGTTGAGGAATGTCTCTCCCTCCCGTTATACATCTGCTCCATAAAGCAGATAAAAAGAGCTCTTTATACAAGCTGATCTGATCATACCATGAGCTCTGTGACTCACACCGGCCTACAAACCCATCCTGTTACTTCACAACAGCTGCTGTTGCCTGGCAACATGGAACTTTGTGTAAAACGAACATTCCACATTGTGCTCCTGTCAGAAGAGGAGAGCGGCCTCCTGTTCGTCATTCCTGCAGTGTAATGAGCCCTGATTGGCCATTCCTATAGCATGACTCAGAGCCAGATGAATGGTTTCCACAGCATCTTTGGAATGATTGTTAGTCATCATTTATTAGTCACTAGAATCTCAAAGGCTGCACTAAGAGTTGTTTATGTTGTTGAAAGAGGAAAAGGGAGTTTTCCTTTCGGTAATAGGAAAAAGACTGTGAGGGAAGCCGGGCTTTTCACCTGCAGTTACCCACCAAATACAGGGCCCAAACTCCAAGGGGAATAACTAAAGGTATAGAAGAAGTGAAGTAAAGGGGGAGGAAGAAAAAAGAGGTGCCAGAGTTCAGCTCTAAACAGCCTGCCAGCTCCCGAGAATGTGTGAAGGAAGGGGGAGAAAGGGGCAAGAAAAGCACCACAAAAAGCAAGAGGAACAAAAAGCTCTTTGAGCGTGGCTCTCACTTTCTGAGCGCTTAGCAAACATGCACATTTATCCTGAAGTTCCGTTCCAGAGCTTCCCTGACGCTTTTGTTCCTCAGTGCCAGTGAAGGCTAAACTTATGGAGCTTACGTGAAGGGCAAGTAGAGTGCGTTTCCTTGACAGCCGTTGCAACGCGCAACGCTTACTCTGGTGCTAGCGTCATGGAGGAGCCTAAGGAAATCTGATGCGGGCAGTTTTCTAGGCATCTCAGCTCTGATTGGACTTAAATGGAAGTAAATGTCAAATAATGTTTTTGGATTGTGAAGGCAGGGCTCCTTCATTGTGTGTTTCTCGATTTTAATGTGTCCTTTTCCTGTAGGCTTGGTTAACTGCTGAGTGGAATTAATGCAAAGACATTTGGAAATAGAAATGGAAAAAACCAACTTGGTAATTTTATAATATCCAGTTGGAAATTTCAGAGCTGCTTTTCAATTCACATGCCTAGTGTGTCATCAGTCTGTACAGTCGTCATTGTTCATTTCCAGCACTTTTGTTTTGTCCCTAGTGCAGGTTTTTCCTTCAGCAGTCTCCATTGGAAAACAAAAGTATGTTTTTATCCTTTGACCTCTACAAGTATTAAATTCTTTATTTGAGAAGCACAGGATTTAGAGGCCATTTGCACAGAATGCATTTTTGAGTTGAAATACAGAGCAGTGGAATAAACACATTTTTTAACTTGACTCGAAAATCTTCTTTTAACTTGGATGCCATGTTTTTAGTTTGCCGTGCCACAAACAAGATGCTGCAAAAGACACAAGCTCAATGTTCAAACATGTCTAACACATCTAGCATATTTTTATATAGAAAACAATAAACAATTTGTGCAGTAACAAAAAAAAAAAAAAAAAAAAACTCGTTGACGACCTCTTATTTGAGTTTTTGGGTGAGCTATACCTATAGGGTGAGTGAATGATGACAGAATTATCATTCCATTTCCATACAAGTGGGACATCAGTCATGTAGAAAATATGTTTGTTATTTGAAGACTCATCTGTGAGATATGCAAGACACCGCAAAAGAAATGCTAATAGTGTCGTAAAGGTGAAAGTCCAGCCTAGCTTGAGCTCTGTGCACAGTGCTGTTGAATATTTCCATGCCTGGATCCAACAGCTGTGCCAAGAAAAGCTCTTCTGAATGAATAAACAGGGGAACTGACCAACAGGTGTTGCAGGAAAACAGATAAAAGAAAGAAAAATTCCTAAACTTCACCATGTATATCAACCAGTCCGGGACCTTACTAGCAGTAGTTTGTGCCTAGAATTTAAATCAAGCACTTCAGGTGGTGTTTTCCAGTGCCCTGTGGCAGTATTTATTAGGTATGGATTATTTCAGCACAGGCTAGTTTTCTCTTCCAAATCCCTTTTTAAAAGATTAGAGATGTACATGTCTCATTTGTAATGGAGTGTTTTGAATTTGAGAGGGTAAATTGGTCTGGAAACAATTTGTTAGTAAATGTCAACAGTTATATTGTGAGACGAAAAGAGGAGGAATTTATTGTAATGACATTTCAGTTCTGTTTTCTGAGGAAATTACCATGAATAAGTGAAGGTCATTTTGTGTTAGTCATAATGTGAATGTATGATGTGCTTTTACAGGTTTGTCTGGCCATCGCTCATTACTCCCACCCTGCTGACCCACAGCTACTCTTTGGCTTTGAATACGTCGGAAAGCGATACCATGGATCAACAGGTAGGAAAATACTCATGTGGCCATGACAGCAAATTATTTCCACAAGAGCTGCCAAATTGAGTTGAGCTATCCATACGTTCAGTTTCCCTGCAAGTCAAGACATGAGAAGACTTTCCAGGGAATGCAATGTGCTCATGTTATGAATAGCAGGCCCTATAACAAGATTTATATGGCTGCTATTATTGGGCTGCATTGTAACATGTAGTTTTAAGATCAGAGGAGCATGTGACGCCACCAGTAATGCAAACCTAATGCATTCTGCCTTTCAGTGTAAACTGATGTTAAAATATGTCACTTAACAAGCTCTAAAGGGGGCTGTTTTACTACCATTCAGAGGTTTGGGATTTGTACTTTTTTTTTTTTTTTTTTTTTTTTTTTTTTTTTTTTATAAATGTCTTTAAACTAAGTTGCATTATCATCAGGGCTACGTTTATTTGATCAAAAAATAGAAACACTAATATTGTGAAATATTATTACAATTTAAACTGAAATGAAAATTCTTGGCCGAAGCCAAAGCCGAACAAAATAAAACACTGGAATACCGAACACAACTTTAGGTAGTATGTGTCCATGTGTCCATGTTTTTTTAAATTATATGTATTATTATAATCTATTATTATTATTATTATTATTATTATTATTATATTATTATAAGTCATATTTTTCACCCCTCGTGAGTTGGTATCCCTACGCAGCTGTTTGAGCACGTACACATGTGGTTTGTACAGGTGAGCGGGTGAATGGTGTTGACCCTGGTGGAGGGCAGCAGACCCCCCTGTTCGACTGCTCCTCAGACTGGGACAGAGAGATCAAGCGTACTGGTGCCTCCGAATGGAGGGTGTGTACCATAAATCAAGGCTATTTCATCTCGCCCAGGTGAGTTAATATAAGTGAGTTTACATGTAAATTGTGGTCTGTTTTGCAAACGGCTTGTATTATAAGCATCTTTCACTGAAGATCATTGCTGCGTGACTCATAACCTTCACGTAGCAAGTGAATGTGACAGAAATACAGGTATGAGTATATGCAGTATAAAAGGCTATTGTTAAATGGAACTTGAATTAGTCATCCTAATAAATCTCCTGTGAAAATGAGGATAACTGATTCAGTTATGAGCGGTTCACATAAATCTGCTCAGACAGACAGGAATGTTGTCCTTTCTGCAGTAATCCTCTGGAATGAAAGCACTGATCTCACTGATCCACACGCAGTTCAGTATCGGGTCATTGTGTTTATAATACTGACACAAACAAGCATCGCATATTTGATTATGCCTTACAGTGTCAGGAGCCATTTATGGGAAATTTAACTACTTTTTATGTTGTTTCCAGTCTCCCAGAGTTCTTTGTGGTTCCGGTGTCTCTAGCAGATCAGGATCTGAAGCAATACGCCTGCTGCTTTTATTCCCAGCGCATCCCGGTGAGTGCCTTTTACCAGACTGGATTATTGGTTTTGGAGTGAGAGGAGAGGAAATCTACAAATCACTTTTATTACCTCAGTCTGTTTTGCTCTTACTCGGAGAGAAAGTCATCAGTTAGTGTCTTGGTTAAAAACTTTGCAATCTTATTTAAGTGCTAATAGTCTTACTTGGTAGATTGATTTGCACTTAATAGTTGTGAGTCAACCATATGTGTCAACATACAGTGGGGAAAAAATGATTTGATCCCCTGCTGATTTTGTACTCCCTTTAAGAGAGTGCTCCTACCTGTATAAAAGACACCTGGGAGCCAGAAATCTTGCTGATTGATAGGGGATCAAATATTTATTTCACTCATTAAAATGCAAATCAATTTATAACTTTTTTGAAATGCGTTTTTCTGGATTTTTGTTGTTGTTATTCTGCCTCGCACTGTTCAATTGACTGATCATTTCTTTGTCAGTGGGCAAACGTACAAAATCAGCAGTGGATCAAATAATTTTTTTAGGCTAATATTAGACATTTGTAGAGTATTTTTATATATGTGTGTGCACTTTTCTTTGTAGTTGTGGTGCTGGAATCACTCCAGTGGGAGTGCTCTGGTCCGCATGTCTAACATCAGTGACCCACAGCAGCAGAGGAAGGTGGAGCAGCGGTAAGAAAAAGAGAGAATTACATGCTAATTAAGAGATTTAGTTTGACCACCAAAAAGCAGTAGTAATCATACTGTTGTGAGAAGACTTTATCTGAGAATATACTCTTTAAAGTTATTTTCCGAAATATTATTTTATGGCTTTGGAAATTTTGTCAAATGTTGTGATTGTGCTTGTTTGCTCATCTCAGATCATTTGGCAACATGAGCTCAGTAGGGTTGCCAGATCCACTTAGATCCAACAATACAGGCAGTCATTTTCAGAAAACAGTTGTTAAATCCTCTGTGTTTCTGCAGGATTTCCAGTGCCATCACTAAGAGCCACCCCCTCCGCAGTGATGTCTTCAAGTCGGATTTGGACAAAAACCTCCCGAACATCCAGGATATTCAGGCTGCTCTGCTGAAACTGAGGCAGATTTGTGTTATAGGTAATCAGTAGCCTGCTGGAGAAAGGGATGATTGCTGTACACACTCAGCTGAATAAGACTTGAACTCCTTAAGGAAATCCTTACCAGGCTTATTCATGTTAATTCTTTAGCTTAAGTCTGGGCTTCAGTTAGGGCCAGGAATATTTTTGGTTATTCCAAGAATCCCACACAGTGCTTCCTGGTGCCATTAAAAACATCTTAGTTGCAAATACAGTTTTTAAACACTTGATACCCTTACTCTGAGTAATTAAAATCTGTAAAATTATCCAAATGATCGTGATAAGTCATCTGTTTATTGCCTTGTCCACTTTGACCCTTTGATATTGTATTAAGATGCATTTTTGTTGATCCTGTCACACATGGACAATGTTAAATACAGGTGTAAACAGGGTCTAAAATGTTTTGAGCTTGTCCGCTTTCGACAATTTCTAGAGGATTTCTTTCATAGTGTCGATATATTGTGCCAAAACACATTACAATCAAAATCTGCATTTTCCCACTAAGCAGAGTAATGGCTTCATTCGTTCAGTCGTGTTTGTGTGCTGCAGTTGGCACTCCTGTACAGTCTACAGTGTGACAAAATAAGAGGACAGCACAAGTGGTCACACAGGAGGTGCATTTAAAAAGTGTCTTAATACCAGGTGGCTCTAATGCATCTTATGCTTGCCTCTGTATTTATATGCATATGTAGATTCCTTTGAGGAGTCTGAAGAGAAGTGGCTGTCATCCTTAGAGAGCTCAAGATGGATGGAGTATGTCAGGTATGTTTGAGAAACACTCAGTAGTCACCAAACAGCATATTTGATGTCTCAGCTTGTGCCAGAAATGTTGGCAACAGGCATATGTTTCCGTTTGTGCATTCTCTGGTGTTTATTTAGGTCTCAACATATCTGTCTGTAGATGTTGATGCTGTGTACACTTTTAAGATCAGTGTGGTATGCATTTTCCTTACAGGACATTTCTGCGGCATGCAGTAGAGGTAGTCTATATGCTGGAAAGCAGACATGTGTCTGTCATACTCCTAGGTAAAAAGCCATTTTACAAATAAAGTTATTATACACAATCATTTTTGTTTGCTTCATCCTGTTGTATATTAAAAGAATATTCCAGTTTGTATATTATTAGATTATTTGTATCATTATAAGTGCAAACCCATGAAAATAATTTTCTGTGGTAATCAGCATGCCACAGATGCTGCACACATTAAGTTAAATTAATAACCTGGCATATTCCTTTAAATGAATAGTTCATCTCCCCCCCCCCCCCCCCCAAAAAAAATAAAAAATAAAAAAATAAAGCAGATTTTCAACAGATTTTTATTTTTGGGTGAACTATTCCTTTAATTGTTCTGTTGCCTCTTATAGACGAATCTAATATGTCAAATGTAATATCTGGTCAGTCTTATGTGAAGTGATTAATGATCTTCTCTATTCTGTATGTGTGTGTACAGAGAAAGAGGATCGGGACCTGAGTTGTGTGATTTCCTGTCTGGTGCAGTTGATGTGTGATCCTCACTTCAGGAGTCTGCACGGCTTCCAGGGTATGATCCAGAAGGAATGGGTAATGGCCGGGCATCGGTTTCTCGACCGCTGCAACCATCTGAAGAAGAACGACAAAGAGGAGGTATAGTACAGCTTCTAGCAGTTGGATTCCAGTATCTTCATTTCATTTATGAGCCATACATGTGGCCCACTTCTTTCAAATATGTGAAGATTTTTTTTTATTGTTCATATTGTTTCTCTCCGCAGTCTCCTGTGTTCCTGCTGTTCCTGGACTGTGTGTGGCAGCTGTGGAATCAGTACCCAGCAGCCTTTGAGTTCACTGAGGTGTACCTGACAGTGCTGGGGGACAGTATGTGGGTCCCTGTCTTCAGCACCTTCCTCTTTAACTGCCCCCGACAAAGAGCAGAGCACAGCAGGGTTAGATGCTTTTTGACAATTTTTAATTTGTTTGTTTAATTATTTGTTATTTTAATGATTATTAAAACTTGAGAGTTATTGTTATAGTTATCATCCTTGGTTTAAACAGTCCTTAAATCAAATAGCCGAGTACTGCAGAGCTAGATTCTTGTTGGTTTACTTAATTAAACTAATTAAATATGCATCATTATTAATATACATGTTTTATATATATATATATATATATATATATATGTATATGTATATGTATGTGTACACTAGCATTCAGAGGTTTTGGGACAGTACTATTTTTAATATACTTTATCCTCACCAAGGCTGCATTTATTTGATCAAAAATTCATTAAAAAAACTATTTTGAAATTATTCCTGTGATGGCAAAGTGGAATTTTTCAACAGCCATTACTCCAGTCTTCAGTGTGACAAAGTGACAACTGAAGTGTGCTTTTTCAGTATATTTTTTTTAAATATTTTTTATTTTTCATAATTGTTTATTATTAACAGTCATCAGTTCTTGCTTAATTAATTAGTCCTAAGTATAGGCTGTTTTTAGACAAAGAAATATTGAAAGAGATATCTCCAAAATGTTCACATTATTTTATCCAACCCATGTATAGCCACTATCTTACAGTAGGTTATTGTAATATCATATCAAGTCACTAATGTTTTTTACCTCTTTTTTTTTTATGTCTCCCTTTCTATGTCTGTTTGCCTGTTTCTCTCTCATCTCTTCAGGATTTTGCAAGCAGTAAGAGTATTCACCTGGGGCAGGACCAGGCTCTGCGCTTTCCTCCAGTGTGGGACTGGTCTCAACAGTTCAGTCTTAAAGACCAGACTCTCTTTAATAACCCCCTGTACGTGGGCAAGATTGCCACCTGTGTGCAGAATGGCACAGTAAAGACATTCACACACAGGCGCAGCAAGGTGAGCTCTTTATCTCTGCTAGTCTGTATACAGTAGACTTTGTTGTCTCTAAGCTAATACCAGTCAACAGCAAAAGATAAAAAATTCAATCGGTTCACCTTGAGCAGAAACGGTATTTTAACATTTCTGTTCCTGCGTTCCTCTGTATTATTACTGTTCCAAAACCGGTTTGAGTAGAAAAAATACTGGTTAATAACATTATTTTTTAACTTTTTCTTTGCCTATAACAATAATAATAATAATAATAAAGTTCAGTGTTTACTTTAATCAAAAAGAAAACCCCCCGTCTTAATCGGGTATCTTGCACTTAGACACAGCCAATACAGCATCATCTTTTCTAGATTTTGGCCAAATGTAAAAAAGACATTTAAAGTATTTTTTTTTTTCAAGATATTTAAAAATGTTTTTAGCATGGTTAAAGAAAAAAATGCTACTCGTATAAAATTGGGTTTTGAAGGGGAAAAAACAGCCTAAATCAGAAGGCTGCCATTGCGATTTAGCTACAATGAATTTAAAGCTAAGCGTGGGCATTTTACTTGTTGGATGCGTCAACATCATATTTGCCTTGGCCGTACTACTTAAATTCATGATTGGTTAATTGCAAAATTCAAATATCTAATGGAATGATAAAATAACAATATTAACCGGTTATTGATTGATTTTGTTTCTGGTTATGTTTCTGTCAATGTTTTGTTCATTTTCTTTCCTTGAACCGATTCAGAGCCCTGAAAGATAATGATATTTATTATTTATTTTTGGCTTCTTCCTCAGAAAAACTACAGCTCCACGCTGCGGGGTCTGCCCTCCACTTTGCGAAACGGCTCGCTCGGACCGAACGACACCCTGGCACGCCGGAACTCCCTCGTGCTGCGACTCCGTTCTGATTTGTCTCAGATACGGGAGCAGCAGGAGACCCCATCGGAACGCTTCGTTCGGGACTTTTTCTCTCGTCCTGTCGACCTACAGGGCCTGCTGCTCCCCCAGCTCCTCCCATCTCACCTCTCTGTCTGGAAGCTCTACTTCCTGCGCTGGGTTCCCGAGGCACAGATTCCTCAGGGCGGCCCCATCACCACCTTCCACAAACTCTCAGTGCTCACAGACGAGATTGAAATGCTCCAGAACCAGTTGAGGCAGTACCAAGGAGCAGCGGTTACTCCTAACAACCTGCTCGCAGAGCACAGCAAAATGTACTTTAAGGCGACTTCGACTCCTCACCAGTCCCCTGCTCCTCCGGAGTACTTCAGCTCCTCGTTCCCTTTCTCTCCTGTGGGCAACCTGTGTCGCCCCGGCATCCTGGGGACTCCTCTTAGCAAGTTCCTCAATGGAGCCAAGATCTGGCTCTCTACGGAGACGCTGGCTAATGAGACGATTTGAGGGCAGAGCGCTGGGATAGGACTGTGAGGTCACACAAACAGGAAGATCTAAGGCCTGAAGATCTTAGGTCTCATTTGGATTGTGCAGGCTTGTGGTACTGACAGTTACCTGGACATTTTTATTCAGTCTGTTGAGCGTTGTCAGTCAGTGAGGGTTTGTTTTTGCACATGATTAAATATAAAGCTCCAATCGCACATCTTTCTGACTTAGGATTGTTTGGATCGGTTGTACACTGCCTGTGTGGACTTTTGTCCTCGTGTTAAAATATTTGGTGGATTTTTGTGTGGAGCTTGTGGCATTAGTTGGAAAGGAAGTAGAACTGGTAACACTTTATATTAAGCTTCAATTTGTTAACATTAGTTAATGCATTAGGGATCATGAACTAACAACAAACTATTTTTACAGCTAATATTAAATTTCCATGTGAATACTCCGAGGTTTTGGGTCAGTAAGTTTTCTATTTTAATGTTTACTCTTATGACAGCAGAGGTGAATTTCTTTCTCCAGTCATCAGTGTCACGTGATCCTTTAGAAATCATTCTGATATGCAGATTTGATTCTCAAAAAGCATTTCTTAATATCATCCTTTATTC
Source organism: Acrossocheilus fasciatus (assembly GCA_036784905.1). NCBI lineage: Eukaryota > Metazoa > Chordata > Actinopteri > Cypriniformes > Cyprinidae > Acrossocheilus > Acrossocheilus fasciatus. Next base: position 17,246,032 of record CM071944.1, read on the forward strand.
ATAATGCATTTACTAATATTCATTTATACAAACTTAAAAATTACAGCATATGTAGAAATAACATTAACCTGGTTCTTGATACCTTATGCATTAATTGATGTGACAAATTAAACTTTATTATATAGTGTTTTTGTAGAACTATAACTTAAATCTATGGTATAAAATGTGCATATATTTTATCTTTTAATCCTAAAATAGTTTAAGATTTCTTGAAACCTTCTGGTAAGGTCTAACCGTAGTTAGCTGTATTAAAATCAATAACCAAAATTGTGAAACTTGATATAGGAATTGACAGGGTTTATCAGTGTAAACCCCTATAGCAGGCAATAACTGTGCACATATGGGTGCCTCTCAGGCCAGCTGGATCCCGGTCTGTGAGACCCGACGCTTTCTAAAGCACAGCATGGCAGTTTGAAGGTGACTGACAGCTGCTCAAGCCAATCAGCTGGTTGATTGGACTTGCATTGCGGTCAGTGTCTCAAACAGTGTCAGATTAGACATTATCATTTGAGAAAGTTGTGCTAATGCACCTGTGAACTTTTGCTTTCATTTGGAGTTACTTTACTAGTGTGACAGTGACGTCTTGGTTTGATATGTAGCCTTTTTAATTATAGATTTTTATTATGGTTGGGGACTGTATTTTTATTATTATTTTTTTCTTACAATTTATATTATTTTACTTGCTTTTTTCCTAGAACTGGTACTTACCCTTTTCTCTTAATACCTTTAACTAGTCTGAAGTAATGCACAGTATGTGTGTAGTTTACCACTAATGCTGTCATGAGTATGAAAACTGTGTTGTTTTTGTTGTTTCTTTCTAATAGCACAGTTTGATTTGTCAAACAGCACTGATATTTATTCAGTTATGCAAAGAAACTAAAACAGGGATATTGTACAAATCCTCTGTGCCTTGTTTGTGGGCCCTGATTGCAGTGAAGCTGTTCCTTCTTTTCCCTCTGGATATTAAAAAGCTACAAAACACATCACAGGAGTTTTCCCTCTGGTGTGTGAATGGAACAATTCTGACTAATTCCAAAGCTTGCTGTGGAAGTTGTTTAGATATCAATGGGTGGTCAGTTGTGTCTGTGTAGAAAGTCGATAAAGGTTCTTAATTTTATTTTTTGTTTGTTTGTGAGCTCAGGGGGAGCCTTGTGAGGCAATATGCAAAATTTGGCTCTTCAGATTTTCATGCAAATAAAAAGAATTGCCACCTTTGAATGGAGACCTGCCTTTTTTTTTTGTTCTTTAGAACATTAAATGTGACTATCAAGTAGTTTTATGAGTATAGAAATCAGTAAAAGCTTTCTTTAATCAAATTTGTTAACATTCTCGGAATACAAGTTCAGCTGAAACTGTAACCAAAGAAAGGAAATATTACAGTAATGCCCTCTTCTGTCCACTTAGTGCTATGACTAACTGAACATGAGTATATAAAAGTAAATCACAAAATGTCAATGAATAAATGTATAACATTTTTTTCATTGGATGCATTTATTGAAAGTTACAGCAGCCCCAAAAAGTATTTTATACACAAGAAATAATAAAATCATTAAAATACTAAATAATACAAATTTTATGTATCAAATTGTGAATCCCAAATTCAAAACAAGTAACATTTATTTTAAATAAACATAGCACAGGCATACTTGTTTTTAGACGTAACATTCCCCAAAATTAAGCTTGTTAGGTTAATATATATTCCAATTTTTGGACCGTTTCTGGTTGTCAAACATTGTGGAACATGTTCATTTGTTAATGTTACAGGAACTGACTTCATACATCCATGAAAACAAGTACAAATAAAGAAGTGGTTCTACCAATGCCAGATGCTCCTTGTTTTGATATTTTGCATCTAATGCAGCAAAATTGAGATTTTAATGTGTGACTACTGTTTAAATTAAGTTTTTATGGTTATTATATTGACAGGATACTGTGTACTGGTGATTTTAATGAAAGACTGATTTAATGATATATCACTCCAAGTTCTCTGTAAGGTGATCTGTAAAAAAGCTTTCTATCTGTTTACAAGCAATATTTACAGTAAGAGTAAACAATATTTTGATTGTTTATAGAGCTAATAGAGAGATTGTTTAATATAGTCCAAAACTATACAGATAAAACTCCAAGACTCAAATGTACAGGAAAAAGAAATCTGTGTTTTAATAAAAAGTGACAGGATACAACGATTAGATTTCTCAAAACTAATAACTGTACATACTGCTTTTGACACAAGTCAACATTACAACTTAAGCTTGGAAACAGAAATCTCTTTTTGTTTCTTCTTCTTTGATGTCTGGCCCTTTGAGCCCTTGATTTGGCTCTTGACTTGGTCTTGTAACTGGGTGAAGAAAGCTTGAGAGGAACGCAGGGCCTTATCCATGCCATCATTCTGTCAGAATGTACAGGAGGAAGTTATACACCTAAACAAAACCACAATAATTTCACTGTATTCATTAATGCATTTGACTTCGTTACTGACCGTGAGTATTTTGGCTTTTCCTCCTTTGGTGAGTTTCTTGAGAGTCTGTTCAACCTCAGCTTTACTCTTCTTCTTCTGGTCTCCTCCTTTCATCGCCTCTTTGGCTTTCTGTCTCTTCTCCCGCTCTTGAATCTTCAGATGCTTCCGTTTCTTCTTCTTGCGTCTCTCTCGTTTCTTATCTGTAGTGGTTTTCTCTGTGTCTCCGAGTATGTCTCCTGCCTTATTCTTCTCCTGAGATAAGGAAATAAAATGCCTCTCATAAAGATTCTGAGATCTAACTTGTGTAAATGTTTCACTCAGAAACTACAAAGCAAACTCTTTCCTAAACACTTGAAAGTGAGGTTTTCTGATAAACTTGAATTGATGCGAGCAGGCCACACAAACCTTAATCTCCTCTGGAGCCAGAAGTGTGGCATCACTGGCGTTGACTGGAGCCACTTCCTCCATAGTTATAGAAGGCAAGTTGGAAACCACTTTCACCTCAGGAATATGCTAAACAGAGAAAGAACAGGAATTGTTTAGGCCAATATAACTCAGTGTTTACAGATATGCATCAGCTGTTTCAATGAACAGCTAAATTGAAAGATTTTTGAACATTTCTATAGGTACAGAGCTGGAAATCAGTTTTGTTTGTTTTTCACGTCATGCATGCAGGAATACACTACAGCTGGCTCAAGCCACAAGAAACATTTTACTCACTGGTTTTGGTGTGAAGTGGAAGTTTGACAGCGCATCCAGTTTAAGGAAGAGTGTGTCCATGAGTTTCTGGATCTCTACATGCGCTGGGTTCTCTTCCTCTTCCTTCTTTTCCTGAAGCCCACAAAAAATATAATATAATACGATATAAAAGTTTAGCAAGACCTTTTTTTTTTTTTTTAAAGAAATTAATACTTCTTCCACAAAGATGTATTCATTTGATCAAAAGTGACAGGGAAGCCATTAATATTAAAAAAGGTTTCAAATTCAAATAAATGCTGTCTTTTGAACTTTCAATTCATCAAAGAATCCTTAAAAAAATGTATATTTTCCACAACATTATTTTTCAACATTGATAAGAAATTTCTTGAGCATCACATCAGCATGGATCATGTGACGCTGAAGACTGGAGTAATGGATGCTAAAAAGTCAGTTTTGCCATCATAGGAATAAATTACATTTTCAATCAAATATAAAACAATTTTTATGAATTTTAATTGTATTTAGTATTTTTTTTTTAGATTAAATAAAAGCAGCCTTGGTAAATATAAGAGACTTCTTTCAAAAAAGCTCTCAATCATTCCAAATTTTTGAATGGTTGTGTATGTAACTTGAATTTTTATATAAATAAAACACAATTTTAGACTTCATCCAAATTATAACCTAAAATGTTTTCATAACTGTACACAAGAATGAGCAGGAGGTGAAATGCGAGACTCACCTGTGTCTGTTTGGTAAACTCCTGCTCATAAACCTCAGCCAGACTCAGTTTGCTCTTCTCATGGTCCAGAGTGAGTCTCTTCTTATATTCAAACGCCTCCTCTTTAGGCTTCTCCTTCCTTACCACATCATCCCACACCTGAGACACAACCATAATACAACAAAAAAGTTAAGTACACTTGGTTGTCTTTATGAAACAAGCTGACAATCATTCATTAAAACATAAAAACATTCCTAAGTAAACTGTGGTGTTCAATTCAATGGACGATCTGCACAAAATGGATTAATAAATTATTCAAAGTCACTTCACTTGCCTTTATCTCTTCAAAACAAAGATGGCATCAAATTAGAACATGTACATTAAACATAGAACATAAAGTTTAAACAAACCTGATCTTTGATTCTCTGTTTGATAATATCCTCAAGCTGTAAGGTAGTTTCTTCTGTGATCGCTGGAGCTGTGGAGGAGAGAAACAAAAGTAATGAAGAAATCAATAAAGACTTTCAAGGCATTAAGCCTTTTGCTGTGACAATCAGCATGTAGCTCTCACCCATCCTAGAGGCCTGGTCGAACGCCACATCCTCTTCCAGCATGCTGTTCTCCGGTCGAGTCTGAGCGCTCACCTCTCCTGTCAGCTGCCACGGCTTCTCGGACAATGCAGTGTTCTCCAGTTCTTCAATCTTTTTTGCCATCTGTTTAAATTCATATCAAATCAGGGTTAGTATTGTCAACTAAAACTAAAACTTAAAAAAAAAAAAAAAAGTTAACTGAAATGAAGAATAAATAATACATGAAAAGCTCAATGTTGCCTTGACAATTACTAACTGGACAAATAAAAACTAAAACTGAATTGAATTAATTAATTAAATACACAGATTTTGATTAAATACTTTTTTTTTCAGTTAAAGATTACTAAGTACAAAGACAAACCTTTTCCTGTCTCTTTTCAAAGGATGACTTGGACTCAGGTTTAGGTACGTTTTTGGCTTTTCCACCTAGAATATCTTCCACATCCTCCCCCTCACTGTCATCATCAGGGAGGTCAAAGGTCACCTTGCGTAAAGCATTTCTTGCTCCATCACTTGTGTCGTCCCTAAATTAAGATGTGAAATGCATCAGATCTCTGAAAGAAAATGTTGTAGCGTTGTATTCTGTTAAAACACGACAAAAGAGGACAGCAGGTATTCTCGTGACTTACTCCTCAATATCAAAATCCTCCTCATTCATATCATCTTCATCCTCCTCCAGCTCATTGTCATCATCTTCTTCTCCCTCATAATCATCGTGAGATTCTGGTTCCTTCTCATCATCCGGATCCATCTCTTCAGGCTCTGCATCCACTGGAGCAAAGAAATCTTTGTATTTCATATCTCTGGAGCTTTTCTTCTGTGAAACAAAAGACGTTGAGTTTCATGAGATGCCAGTTTGAATTCATGAAATAAACCAATACTGAAAATACATTTTTGATACTTCTGTTTTACACGATTCTGTTAAATGCATCTGTATATTAGACCTGTAGTTTTAGACCCTGGGGTCCATAAATGTGACGCAACAAATTAAAATAATATTTTTTTTTTTTATAAAGGCTCAGGAAAAGTCTGTTACACATTACCTTCTTCTGTTTTGTCGGCGCTACAGGTTTATCAAAGCTTAGATCCTCATCATCATCGGATGGCACATTCTGAAAGTAGTCTATGTCCTCCTCTACGCCCTCATTTCCTTCTCTTCTATCCATGTCATCCAAAAAAGCTTCCATTTCTGACAGTTTAAAAAACCTGTCATCTACTTCTGATGGAGTCCTATAAGGTTTTGACTTTGATAATTTAGCAGCTGACTGTTTCTGTTTCGATTGTTCCTCAAATTGATCTACATCAAAGTCCAAATCCGAGTCTTCACCAGAGAAGTCATCGTCCTCATTGCTTGCAGATGGTTTTAATCTCTGCTTAGTTTTCTCCTCATCACCATCATCTTCCTCTGCACTCTCTTCTTCTAAATTATTAGCAATTTCCCCATTATCAACATCTTCCTCCTCCTCTGCATCCTCAAAAAATGTTATAGTGTCATCTGTGACAGCTTGTTCCACTTCTTCCTCAAAATGTGTCAGTAATGCATCGTTCTGAAGCTCCAGCTCCTGCCAGATTTGCTCCTCGTCAAAGTTTTGGATGACCAGCTGCTCCAGTGGGCTTCCTTTGCAGTCTGCAGGCTCATGGGCTTTATGCAGATCATAAAGAGTCTTGGTAAGTGATCTGAAGTCTGTTGCCAGAGCATCCTGGACACTGAACAAAACATACAAAGAGAAACATTACAATTTGTAACCACACCTATTTGTAATATTGCATTACTATTTGCATATATTTATCATTAATTATATTTACTTAGAGCCTATATTTAAAACACCCATAGAAATCAACATAAGAGAATTGCAAGAGAAAGCTACATGTCACATACATTAAACTAGTAACGTTAACCACAACGTGAGACTTTCGCACGTGTGACCCGATACGCGTTTCAGCTCGTTTAACGTTAGAAAACGCTCTATCTTAAATTAACAAGCCATTCAGCAAAATAGTTTAAACATTTAACTTGCATCCAACCTGAGAAATAGCTCCGGGTGTGCTGTGTCGCTGTTTAGTAACTGTAAGCAGCTCTCCAACGTGCTGCCATCCCCGGTCGCCATCTCTGCACTCACATGGGGCTCTGCGTAACGTTACGCTTGGTAAATAAAACCCCCGGAAACAAAATGCACTGTGTTGCGTTCCACATAGAAGGTTCCATATAACCACAATGTTTCTTAATATAGCGATTTACTGGTTTTTAGTGTACCAAAATTATGTTTTAGAAATGTAAATATTACGATTTTTTTTATATGGTTGAATTATGCATCTATTACCATAACTGTGGTTCGCGCTGTTTAAATAAAGTTTCGTTTGCTTGCGATGACCGCAAAGATGGCTTCCTCTTTACTGAAGGTTGCAGGTAAACTTTAGTAAATCGATATTGTTTTAGTGTCTCTATGGCTTTCCTTTAAATCTTTGCAACATTTAGAGCTGCTTTTATTGTAACTGCACACGTTGCACTCGTCTGTATCTTACTTTTTGACAGCTGTTGTGAATAAAATCCACCATATATTAATTTTGTTCTATATTTAATGGGTCCGTGCTGCAGTCTCATCTCTCTTGTAACTTAGTTACAGGTCTCTCGAGGTGCGCGTGGCACACTTTACCCTCAGTGAGGGCAGTGTCTCTGACTGCACCCGTCAGTCAAGGTGTCCCTCAGTCATTATGGAAGTTAGGCAGACTGAATCATGTGGCTATCGCAGTACCAGACCTAGAGAAAGCCACAGCACTGTATCGTGATGTGCTGGGGGCTCAAGTAAGCGCCACCGTGCCTCTCCCTGAGCACGGGGTGTACACTGTGTTTGTAGAACTGGGAAACACCAAATTAGAGCTTCTGCACCCTCTGGGAGAGAAAAGCCCTATTGCAGGATTCCTGCAGAAGAACAAAGCTGGAGGGATGCATCATATCTGTATCGAGGTAAAGATAAGATTAGGTTAGATCAGTGCTACATAGTTCTCAACCTTTTTAACTGAAGGCCCCCTTCGTTTTTTATTATATTAATTAAACACAATTTGACGATTCTGGTATTGTTTTTTTTTTTAAACTATTGAGGAGAAACGTAAACATGACTTAAGAACCAATGGGTAAGATAATATTCATCTTTTATTACTCATTTGGCTTAGGCTTCTTTTACACATGTACAGACAAACACAAAAGTTGCTTAACACTCATAAAACTGTATCAAATCACATAGGTGTCATGTATCACAAAAGTCATTTATCATAATATTTTTTAAGAAAATTTGGTAAATTGATAAAAATAAGATGCCTGCATTTTCAGTTGTTAACAAAAAATAAATACTAGGATACAGTGTTAGATATTATTTTATCTGTTAATTCTTGCTTTTTCAATGTTTCAATATACCAATAACATTAAATGGGATAATCATAGATGGAGAGCTATGTCTACGGGATAATAACAATAATATTAATAGTAAATGAAAATTTGTGAACTAGATTTCTTCATATTGAACTGGTTTCATAGTTTATTGTCAGTATCCGTAATTTATGTGTTGCTTGTTCAATTGCAGGTGGATGATATCAATGCTGCAATAGTTGATTTGAAGGAAAAGAAAATCAGACTGCTCTCCCCAGAGCCACGGATAGGAGCTCATGGCAAACCTGTGATGTTCCTCCACCCTAAAGACTGTGATGGGGTTCTTGTGGAGATAGAACAAGCCTAGCCATCACACATGAGATTATCTAGTAAACAGAGACACTTTGATTAGGCTGTTCATTTTTGACACTTAAACTGTTGCGAGAAGAATTGTACGATTCCACTTGTTCCATTAATTTTTAATCTGTTATGGTGTGCTTTATATTCTTGGCCTTTTTTCTGAATTAAATATTTTCTTTAGTGACTCAATAAATGATTAATTTAAGTTAGTTTGATCCTTTGACCCTTTACAAGCTCTCATCTTAATATTTGTAAGGTACACTAGGTATTTTTCTTGTTTTTTTAATGATGATTACAACAACAGAAGCCAAAATAAGCTCAATTAAATGCATGTTTTAAATGCTATGATAAAATGTTAGATACGTTTTGCTGTGTTTTTGAATGTGAATTAAAATCCTCGCAAGCCTCTCATCTGGCTCTCAGTGGAACAGACAGATTGAAGCTTTCTTTTTTTTGGCTGACAACTATGTATTTGGGAGACAAGTTGGCTCATACCCATCTCTCCACTGTAGTCAACCCTCCGCCAAATAGAAAGCTGTTTTTTGTTCTTATGCCTTAAATCTGCTTTTTTTTTTTTTAAGAGAGAGAAAGAGATAACTAGAGGAGTGAGATTAGGCACTGATGTTTGTGGACTTTCTCACTGTGTGGTCTCCAAGGTCTTGTTTGAATTTTCCTGCTTCAGCACCATTAGAATAAAGGGGTCCTTTCTGCCGTTTTTGACATTTCAATTTATTTGGCAGTCTGAAAAGGAACAGAAATCTTTCCAGAGAAATTCACACTCTGCCTGTCAAAAAAAAAAGCCTTTTGAATGACTTCCCATTTTGCCCATGCAACATTTTGGCTTTTATGCACAGTAGTGAAAAATAAAGCAATATTACATGTTGCTCTGAATCAAACATGAAGAAAATAAGCACCAAAGAAATCTGATGCTAGCTTAAAAGTTTTCAGGGGAAAGGATATCTTCAAAGGAGCAAATCAGGCTTCCTAATGATATTCTGTCTGAGCTTGCATTTGCTTGTCTTTTTGTAGAAATCATAATGTGAAAACAGCTGCCTGGATTAATCGTGAAGCAAAACTAGCTGCATGGTAATTGTTTTCAGTATCCCAAAGGCATCTCATCCTAATTGCACGTATTCAAACCACATGTCCAGTTTTATCTGGGGCATTGGAAGCTGTTTATTGCCTTAGCCTTGAGAAACGCCCAAAACACCATCTGCAAGAGAAGGGAATTAAGTATCTCATGTTTTCTGTGCTAATGTAGTATTGATTTTATTTTCTTATTATTTTTTATTGTCCTATGGCAACATTAAGACATCGGCTAATGTGTTCTCAATTGCATGTATGACCTAACACGTAATAACTAGCATGTACATCCAACAGCATCAGGAAGAAAAGATTATACGTTTCATGGAAACAGCGAAAATCTCTCTTATGTAATACATGGAGAATCTGATCGTACAGTCAGATGATGCGAAATTATCCTTCAAAACAAGGCCAGAAAGGAAGGGTGGTGGATAGTGAATTTGTAAACATATGTAATTAATACTGACTGATGACATTAAAAATCAATGACAGTAATTAGCAAGAAAGCTAAAGAATAGATCCGCACGCGTTCAATGCTAAGCTTGGTTAGTTTGCTGATCAAGAAAGTACATTCAAACGATAGCATCGTTTTAAGATCATTTCCTCACACAATGAAAGCTACATCGCTCTTTCTCTCTCTCTGTCTCGGGTGGGGTTTGTGGTGCTTGAGCCCAGAGCTGCAGTGGAGCGCCCCCTGCTGTTCTCTACGACTGCTCTTCAGGCTTCAGTTCTCCTCAGTCTCCGGGATGCGGTGTCGGTGCGGTTCCCACTCTCTCTACCTCTGAAAACACAGGACTTCTATATATGAACATCACAACGTCAAAGGTTATGCAGGTAGGCTGGTTTTCTGTGTTATGTTTCCCTCTGTCTGAATGTTTAGTGTAGCGTGTTGGTGCGGAATGAAGTGATGCGCTCGTGAAGGATACGGCAGGATTTCATTCTCTCAGTGCAACATCAGACCCGCTGCTGCGAGCACGTACATGATGACAGTCGTCCTCCTCAGACGTCTTTTAACTATTAAAATCGTTGTTACAGTGAAAGAGATGGAAATTGCGCGAATCGAATGGCCGTCGGTTTGTTTCTTTCATTTTTGTGTGCAACTCCTTTTCTTTTGAGAGCTTCTTTGGTGTGCCTGTATTCACTTTCTCATTAAGAACCACGGCTGAAAATATCATGATGAAAACGTGGAAAGTGCTCAAAAAAGTTGGTGTAAATATGTCGCGCTGTAAAATAGTCCCAGTTAAGTTTTACTTTATCGCGTTAAATCTCCAGAAATTCAAATATCTATCTATCTATCTATCTATCTATCTATCTATCTAGGTAGTTGACAAAATATTTTAATTTTTTGAAACGTTTAAGCTATATTTTTTTAATGAATAAAACTTGTTACAATTATAATATTATTTTTAAATATATTTTTAAATAATAAATATTAAGATACTAGTCAATATTTAATATTTAAAAAGTGAGTCTGAGTGGTTAAAAGCTTAAAAGAAGAGGGTCATGCAAGATTAACAATTTTCTTTGTACGCCCCTTATGCAAATTTTAACCTACAATCTTCATGTTCATAAAAATGTCAGCTTATATGGGTAGTTGAGAGATATCATTGTTATTCAGATTTTGTTTTGTTTACAATTACAAGCGGACCTGCTTGGTCAGTAGCCAGTGAAGTCTGATTAATAAATCTGTTTGTACAGGGAATTTTGCATTCTATCCTGGTATAAATCTTTTAGTAACTGACACATAAAATCATGATTAGATGCTGGAATGTAAACATAATTATGTCCTAGTCCTTCAGTTCTGGCTGATTTGTAGAGCTTATCATGAACATACTAATTCAAGCATCAAATTCATGTCTCGAGCTGGAAATCAAGCATCATGCTGCCGCTGTAAAAGATGAGCTCCTTTTTGTCCAGAGAACAATAGCCGGTCCACTCCCCTGAACCGATCAATGAAACCACAAGGACTAGAAAATATTATGCATGCTCTAAAAATATGTGGAGTGGCTAAACTTTTCATAACTAAGAACAAAATAACACACATCTTCTAGCAATAAATGAATGCTCACGCTAAAAGTCTGCTTGTCTTTGTGCGTATAGCTCAGAGTAGTTTATCTGAAATCTGAAACATAATATAGAGGGGTAGAGAGACAGTTTAGGAGTGTTAGGGAAGAGAGAGAGCCAGGCTGAGTGTGAAGGAGGGACTGTGAGAGCTTATAAAGGTGCATAATTCCTCAGTGTGATCCCAGTCGGTGGTTCCGTCTCCACAACAGTCTCCTGCCGCTCTCTTGTCCAGGCAACCTGCTCCCACACACACACACACACACACACACACACACACGCTGCCCCGCCCCTCCTTTCAGATCCCTTATAGTTACGGTTCTGTGCTGAAGGACAAACACTGTTTGCAAGAGCATGCTGAGATGATATTTATGCACCAGTAGGACGTTTATAAATTGATCTCTTCCAGGAATTGGATAGAAACAGATGGAAAGAAAAGCCTGGATGAGGTTACTCACTTTAGGGGTAATTTTAGCTGTGGAATATTTAGTTGATAATCACAAATAAATATCTTGAAATGTAGTTTTGCTACAGATTTTCAGGAGATTTTGATAGAAGCTGTTTTGAATGATAGATGCAGTAGTGGTGAGATGTGAGGGTGTGGGCAGTTTTTTTTTTTTTTTTTTATGGTGTTACTAATGTGGGTGTAAGCGGTTTTGGCCCAAAGCTGCTGTCTGGTTTAGCACTCGCTCTGATATATATGATCCTGTTGCCTTTTTGTGTGTGCGCGTGTGTGTGTGTGCATGCATGTGTGTGTTTGTGTGATAACCTCTCGCAATGTGCCTGGGAAGAGGAGGACAAGGGTCAAAGAGGCATGTTCTCACTCAGCTCAATTTAAAATCTACTGCTCTCTATACATATATAGAAATGCTGATGTGCAGTTAGCAGTCACATTCACAGCCCAGAAAAGTGCAGAAAGGATAGATGTATTCCAGTTTAGATACACTACCATTCAAATGTTTGGGGCCGGTATGATTTTTAAAAAATGTTTTTGAAAGAAATCTCTTATTGCTCACCAGGGGTGCATTCATTTTGAAATACAGAAAACAGCGCTATTGTGAAACATTATTATAGTTTAAAACAAGCATTTTTTTAAAAACATATTGAAATTTATTCTAAATTTTCAGCAATCATTACTCTAGCCTTCAGTGTCACATGATCCTTCAGAAATCAATCTAATATGCTAATTTGGTCTGTGTACGTTGAGTTCATTCGTTTTTTTTATTTAAAATTGAAAAAAGAAATATGAGAAAATGGCACCATTTTCGTTTTCAGTTTTGTGCAACAGAATAAAAGCATTTATTGCAACTCCTGTGTTTATCTCCCTCTCATCAAACAACCAGACTAACAAATGGCTTGACACAAACCATACTGGGCTTACTTCTGTGTAGGCAATAGATTCTCTATGGCAAATATTAGGTGCTTATTGCAGAAATATGTATGTATCTCAGATCTGTCGCCACGTTACCCTTTTAGTCTATTTCTTTGGCGCACCGCACAATTTATTTAGCTGTCCAGTTATCAAAATCTGTGTGGCAAAGCTGCGTGACATTTACATTATAGTGAAGCGCAGACCAGTATCGATTTTAGTGTGAGTTTTTTTTCATAGAGAAGTTTATATGATACTGTCATTATCCGACGGCATGTATATAATGCATGCTATTTTTATAGAAAAGGGCATTGTGTCTGTCACCTTCCTGAATTTAGTCAATATTTGTAAAATATGACATTATAGGTGTTACCAATTAAATCAGTCCCAGCCAAAGCCATCTTTGCACTGTGGCACAGAAGCTGCATCTTAAATTGAATTTAGATGTATTTACACAATTGATGCATTAACACAGCAATTGCATTATGGAATGAGATTAATGTTTTAAACAAAAACATTTTGAGTAGCCAACAGAAATATGAAATGAGTGACAAAATGAAACAATTGGATAGGCTACTTGAATTATGAAGGTTGCATCGCCAGTAGGTGGCGACAAGTCATTGTGTTGATGAATGAGTCATAGAGTCATTAATTCACATGATTCGTTCAAAATGCTGATTTGTTCAGGAGCAAAGCAAATGGGTCATTGAACCACTCACTCAAACGATTCATTCAAAGACTCGGATTCATTCAAGAATGAAACGCCTGTGTTTTAAGTCAAATAAAACAGACTGTTTTGTGTCTAAAATTAAATCAATTTATACTCATTATCAATGAAACTGTACTGTCTAAAATAAAAGTTAGGACTGCTGGATATACTAAAATCAATACTGCTCGGCGCTTCACTATAATGTAAATACATTCGCCCCGTGTTGTCCAGTGCGTCACGCAGCTTTGCCACACAGATTTTGATAACTGGACAGCAAAATAAAATGTGCGGTGCGCCAAAGAAATAGGCTAAAAGGGTAATGTGGCTGCAGATCCGACATACATACATATTTATGCAATGAGCACCTAATAATTTCCATAGAGAATCTATGGCTACACAGAAGTAAACCCCGTTCATTTGTTAGTCTGGCTGTTTGATGAGAGAGAGATGACATGCAGGAGTTGCAATAAACACTTTAACAGCGGAGGACTCTTATTCTGTTACACAGTACTGAAGACGCCATGATGATGGAAAAATTCAAAATTCTTTGATAAATCGAAAATTTAAAAGAGCAGCATTTTTTCCAAATAGATTTTTTTTGTAACAATTAACTGTCACTTTTGATCAGTTGCTGACTGAATTAATTTCTTAAAGTGTAAATAATTAATATTACACATTTTTGACTGCCCACTGATGAAAATGTGGCTTTTGTTTAACTTTAGAACATGCTCTGTAGGACTTACAAACATATAAATATTCTTGCCAGTTTTGTAGTGCACAAATTTGGCGCACACAGTTATCCCAAGAGTGTCATACATTAAGGATGGGTAATGGGGGTGTGCCAGCGGCTCTGACTTCAGAATGATGTAAATACCATGTAGAAAAAACATGATTTCAAGTAGAGTTTCGCCCACACAGTTACACTGGTGTTATCTGTCCAGGATATATGGTATCTCAAGCAGAATTTGTATTTCTTAGTAATTTACTTCATGGATCAGAATCTTAAGGTTTTGTCAGATATTGAGTTGTTTGGGCTCTGGATAAACATGAAAATGTATTACGATACATGACATTCAGAAATAAACATGATTTATGTTAGAATCTCTCTAAAAGTCACTGACTGTGAAGTGCCTCTCATCCTGGTATTAAAATGTTTTTTTTTTATTCTTCTTCTTTTCTTTTCATATACTTGAGCTTGAATATGTTCACACTAAAGAAAGGCTTGATCGTTTTGAGTTTATATCAGAAATGGCATTTTCTATCAGATCTTACAGAACACAGTGCAGTGAAATGAAACAGAGGTGCCTTATTGGACACAGGCTCTATAATTCATTGCTTATGTGTCTTTTGATCAGACTGGAGAGTGATTAATATTGATAGCATAGCTCAGCGAATTTGACTAGATGTGAATGAGTCATCTGCTCTCTTGATGTTTACTTTTGAAATAATCGAGTAGCCAAGCATGGTGACTTGTTAGATATTTTAAAAGCGCATTCAAGCATCTGTTATTCGCAATAAGTGAAAGCGGCTTTTTTAGCATTCTATCAGCCCAGTATGATGTGAGAGGAACTTTTGTGTTTGTGTCTTTTGCCTCCTTTATCATCTTTCCTTTTCGTACATAAATGGACATTTGCATTATTTTTGGGAAGCCACATTGAGATTGAATTCTTTTATCCATTTGGTGCTTTCATCCTCTTGTTTATCATATAAAAAGAGAATATTGTGAACTCGAGTGTGATGTGAGAAAGGTCTGTAGCCATTTTTTTTTACTCGTTGGCTGAAGTTTATTTGACTCAAGATTATGAAACCATATTGCTCTTGATCTTTTCATTCATTACCGAGTCTGTGCATTCTTTGAAAAGCTAATTATTTTATGCCTCTGGCTATGTGTATCCTACCCTCATATCTGATGTAATATCTGTCATATTGCTCTAAATAAGTAAGTAAGTCGTGCACTGACTTCTGTACAAGCTTTCTTGAGTATGTGAGAAGTTGCTTTTTTTTGTACTGGTGACTCACTGGTTGGTGAATCACTTGCTGTAAACAACTGGACTGAATTTTGGCATTTTTCTCACACCTGCTCTCATAGCAAGGTTGTTCCTGTTAAGATTTAGTCAAGTCAGTTTTATTTGTATAGTGCAGCATTTTACAGTGTTTTTCAGTCCAAGGACCCCTGAGTGGATATAGAGATGTGACTCTGCTGCAAAGGTATAAGACTGAGTTTTGTGTCTTAAAATGGTCATGATATGAAAGTTTTCCAGATTCATCTTTACTGTGAACAATTCAATAATTTTCAAATTAAGTACATTTTATTTTTTTCAAAATGTCATAACTCAGTCTTCTGGTGAATCAGCTTCTGTCTGGTGATGTTTGCCAGACTTCTCCAATTATTTAGTCTGAATAAACTCGACTGCAAAAGACGACTGCAAGCTCAAATTCAGATTTGCCTTCTTCCAATCAACAATCAATGGACAGACCCAAGACCCACCCTATATTTTTATTTATTTGTTTTTTCCAAAATCTATTTCACATGGATGTGTGTCAGTATGGAAGAAAATATCTATCACTACTTCAGTTTAATCATGAATTTAAGCCTGACCAAAAATAACATATAATAATAGTGTCATATTGTCAGGTGTTTGAGTTCCTGTTTGTCCATATTTGGTTCTGTTCCTGTTTATTATGAGTTGATGTGGTTTCAGCTGTGTTTAATTAATTATCCTCGTTTAGTCCTGTGTATTTATAGAGTGTTCTTTTCCTTGGTTCCTTGTCTGGTATTTTTCGTCTGTTCCCTGTCCTACGTGTGTGTTCCTGCCTGTAAGGCTACCTTGTGGATTATTAAACTAGTATTGAACGTTAATCTCCTTCGTCTCCTCATCTCCTACACAGTAGGCAGACCGTGACAGAATACCGGACCTAAAAATAGTAAGCGGCGCTCCTTTTCCCAGTTTTGTTTTCCCGTTTTTTTAAAACCACGTTGAATTCTCTGTTCATTCTCTGTTCTGGGTTGGGGCCAACTACTATCGCCCCGTGGACCTCCCAGACACCACAGGACGGAGCTGGAGGGAAGGGATCCTCCGGTGTCTGGAGAGTGTCCAGCCCCGATCCAGAACCAGCTTGCCGTGAAGTTCATCAGCTGTTCCCCAGTCAGGCCCGCCGTCTGCGGTAAAGTCAAGCCCGCCGGCCCGAATTACCCCAAACCAAAGTAGGAATTTGAGGAGGAAAAGTTTGTTCTCCGCCCTCATCCTAGCCAAAAATTTGGAGTACTACTTGTGCACAATGCACATTTCTTAATATTAAGCCTAAAATGCATTTTGCTGTCACTATTGATGAGGATTGTTTAAATGCAAGATATTTAAAGTGTACCTGAAGTATACTTGCAATAGTTCCACTTTAGCACAATCAAATAAACTTCAGTATATCTTCAGTACTACAGTAGTACATTAAGTATACCAGTTTAGTATACTAAAAGTACAAATGCCGAGTATTTTTATTAAGTACCTAAATATATAAATGTATTTATAGTATACTTAGTACGAAATAAATATTTTTCAAACACATTTTAGTATATTTATTTTTCACTAGGATACATTTTTGATAACGGTAACATGGCAAATTCACTACAATAATCATTTTCAGTATTGCATTGTTAGGTATAAAGAAGAACCAAGTCACATATGTGCACGTTACATATTTTCAATAAATTTAATCTCTTTTAAAGCATTTAGCAGAACATTAGGTTCATAAATTTATCTTTGGTTGATGTTAACTTAATATTGCTTTTTTGCATATTTTTATTAATTCATTCATTTAGTTATTGTGTCTTAAAATAACTTTAGAATAAACCTCAAGAGGAACCAGAGATCGGGAATCGCAGTACCCCTCTGGAAAATATGTTTATTCAAATGTCCATTTCTAGTAATATTTCTAGAAGCGTATTAGAAATGTCTTAACTCGATCAACAGAACCGTTTTTGAGACGGGATAAGATATAACAGAGAATGGCATGTGCAGAGTTGTGAGTTTATTGTGCTGTTGTGCTCTAGCTGCACTGACCTGTTCTCTGTTGAGGGATGATGGTCTGTTGATATTTGTGATGGGTCATTTGGGCTTGTGCTTTAGCTGCTTGTGTTTACTGCAGTCTGAAGGTCATGGAGGCTGATCCCTGCTGGGACAACGGCACCTTAAATCTCTGCAGTGTCTGTTTTCAGCTATTCATATACCGAGGGCTGACTCATCAACAGAATGAATGTGTGTAGCTGTAGTCAGATCGAAGATTTATTTTTATGTAAGCTTACTTCCCTCATACATTTATAGTTGCACCGTCGGATCATCCTTGGAGTCTTTTCCAGCTTGAGGAGTGACAAAGTCTTGCCTTTAAAACAGGTGAAAAACGGGTGAAAGTAATGCGTCCAGACCAAGTATAGCTCCATGAAAGGGTGATACATCTTTTCTCCTTTAGCTGCTGCACAGTTAGCCTCGCGCCATTTCAGATCCATGTACATTAGCATTTAAATGAGCTAACTTGATTTTACCCAGTTCAGGCTCCATTGTCTCCATTTGAATGAGTCCATACTCAGCGGACTGAATGGAATGAGATCAGACGATCCATTCACTCTTGCTCTCAGTCTTTAATAACGTGGAGGATTCACTAACTAATGGGACCACAGGTGAAGAGCAAACAAACCTCCCTGTTCCAATGTCTGTTTCCATCCAGAACTACCTGAAAAGACCACAATCAGGATTGGTTTTAGAATGAAGTTTGTTTTTAGCACATCAACACCACCAAAAAGTTATTAACAATGGCAAACTCTTGATTGTGTTTGCATTCAAGCCGGATTATACAGTTAATGATTTCAGTGTTTATTTCCCTTTTATTTCAGGTTGTCTTGTCAGTTAAGATTCATTTTCATTCATTTTCTCTTCATCATTGCTAGTTTTAATTCTAGTTTCAGTTTCTATTTTAATTTTAGGACTGACAAAGTTAATGTGCAAGCTGGTATCGTTTAAAGTTGCCTAACAGTGTTCGATTTCACAGCACAGTCTCATAAAAATGCCACTAGATAGCAATAAGATGTTTAAACACTGGCAGGTTGGGTTATGAAGGCTTTAGGTTTTATAATATAACACAAATCTAAAACTCAAATTAATTATTTTTTATTTTATAATTATTTAGATGAATTTAAAATGAAATATATTTTGAATTATTTAATATGACAAAAATAGATTAATTTAGTTTACATTTTTAAGTTTTTTTTTTTTTTTTTTTTTTTTTTTTTTTACAATAACCCCAACTTTACGAGTTAGTTGATGCACAACGTTGGATGAAGAACAGTGGTAAAACTTAAAAATGCCACTTATTTAGCTGGTTTATGAGGTATGAAGAACACAATTTCCTTTCCAACACATTCTCTTTGGCAGAACAATAATTATAAAATAGATAAAGGACATCATTTGCTCTTTATTTCTACATCCTGCACTGGCACTTACACTCTTCCCTTCTTTGTCAGGTTGTGAAAATATATATGAGAATGTGAAAAAGATATTAAATTGCCAAAAGGTCATTTTTATTCGGACTTGTATTTTTGGACTTGTTAGCAGGAACTTTCTAGGAGGACCTGAAGGCAATGGATCCATCTGAAAATGAACACACTATTGATTTCTGGGAGGGTAGCAGGTGGTAGGTTGTGATCGTTGGTGAATGTGGGCTGATAGAGCTCATTCGATTGTACTATTTTCCAATTAATTTGCTTTGTGTTGAAGGCTGGATTATAAAATACAAACACCCAAATCCTCCAGGTAAAGAAAAACCAACATCGACAGCTACCGTGAAGCAGTTATCTTGTCAGAAGTTTTACACGGTGTGTGTACGCGTGTGAGTGTGAAGGTCTCTAGATGGTCTGCAGGTGTTGTGTTTTTCCCTCACTGTGCTTCAGTTATATCATTATTAGCACTTACGCTTTCAGTGTATTTAGTGGGCCTGATCATTAGCTAGCCTGTTTCTCTGAGAGATCGTATTCTATTAGCATTTAGATGAGGCAGTGATTTCAGACGGCCTCAACATACTACTGAGCATATGCAGCTGCTGCCAACACTTAGTGTATATAGACATTTAGACCTGCAAAAGTGAGTTTACTTCTGTGGTATGAAGACTTAATATATATTTATTATAGTACTAGATTTTTCAGTCATTGATAAAAAATAGCTGTACTATGTAGCATTAAACACACATCACATTTTCTATTCATGTTATGCATTAATCACTGTGAAATTCTTTCAAAGAAGTCATGCATCTAAATAAAGCTTTAGACATTCATGATTGATGTTAATATTACAAGTCTGCCTATTTGCCACTGTACATATATTTTCACCATTTTTCCAACTTTAATTAGTTTTTGTAGTTGTCAGTTTATGTTAAAGGCATACAATAGTTCACCCAAAAATGAAATTTCTTTTTGTCATTTACTCACCCTCATGCCACTCAAAACCTGTATGGCTTTAATATTTAATTAGTAGAACATTAAAGGTAGACACATTGTTCATACTATGGAAGTCAATGGTGACCAAAAACATTCTTTAAAATATCTTCTTTTGTGTAAACCAGAAAGAGACAAAGGGCCCTATCAAACACCTAGCGCAAGGCGCGGCGCAAGTGTTTTTGCTAGTTTCAAGTAAGGGTTACAGTGTAAAAGAATATTATTGTGTACTAGGCTACATAAATCTAAAAATGTCATACATGTCATAATGGATAGTCATTGCGTGTATCAGAATTAGCCTACCTATTTGCTCGCGCATGAGCAGCTCCGTTTGCTCTCTGGAGATGCATTCTGTCTGTGCTCCTTAAAATTCCGCCGTGTAAATAGTGAATCCGCCATGGCACGAGCGCAACTCGCTCTTAAAGGGAATGGGAGATGAGAGTCTGATTGGTTTATTGCATGTTACACCCAAAAAACACCCATTACTCATTAAGAGAATAGGGACAACCCATTTAGACCATCGTTATACTAGCAAAAGTGGATTCGGACACGCCCTGAGTGCACTTGCGCTGTGCGCTTTAAACCATGCACTTAGATTGTTAAAATAGGGCCCAAAATCGTACAGGTTTGGAATGACATGGAAGTGAGTAATTTTTGGGTGGATGATCCCTGGATGACTCGGTTCTGATTGGTCAATTGAACAATTTAGTTATCTAATAGAGTGCTAATCTGGGTAACTGAAACCAGCTTTACTGGACGTCACTATTAGTATTAAAGTATTGAGTGTTTTTTTTTCTTAGCAGAATCTAAATTATGTCAATATGCAGGTACAAAATAACCAAATTCAAAGTCAAATCAGTATTTTTTAATGTGTACATATTTATTTGTGAATAGCTTGTCCCTTAACTCATATACACAGTGTAAGTTTCAAAAACGGACTGGTTTATGAGCAGTAAAAAACAGCATAGCTAAGAGTGTGTGAATCATTTGAAGAAGTCTAGAAGAAGTCTTCTGAGATAATTACACAAAGTAGAAAGAGAAAGAAGAGAGAGAGAATATGAGAATAACTGGTGGGGGAATGAATGCTTGTTTTAAAATGTAGCCTTTGGGTATCACAACTCACATGTAGCAGCTGGTGTGTGTGAGTAAAGGGTAATTGATTTGATTCAAGAAGGGTGTGTGTTCATCAGAATGTGTGGGTCAGATTTTACCTGCATGCTGGGAACCAGCCGTAGTCCCCAAGAAGAAAATGACTTAATAAACATATTAAACTTAGAAGTTGGTGTAACCCGAAATCAGTCATATGATTTTTTTTTCAGTATGATGAAGTTACAGAGCATGAGACATTTTCTGAATATTTCATTATGCCATTAATTTTGCTATTCATTTCCAGGTCTGCTTTTCAACTAACACAGGAGAAAATACTCTTAAATAAGCCTGTAGAGATGTATGTGATATTTTAGAGAATAAGAGCATACATTTGTTTTAAAATGATCTTGTGACATTTAGAGGGCACCTCTTTGTCTTGGTAATCCACTCATTTACCAAATGCATCAGTCTAGTGTTGAGGATATTTAGTTTTAATATGAGAGCAGACATTGCTGCTATTTCTTTTGAAGTTTTCCGATACATTTGCATCTTTTGATTCTTTTGGAATCAGCGCCTAGGGAAAACAATGAGCTGTTTGGGGCTCATATCATTAGACGGAGAGACGATGTGGAGATGGTAACACCCAGATTCAAGAGATTTCGGAGAGTTAGTCATCTGTGAAAAGCTAAATCCTTTTTTATATTCTGACATTAGCTCAAGAATGAGGCACACACTCCTCTCAGCTTGACAGATCATGGATGATCTTTACTGTGGAGCTGTCGTTTATTTGGGGAAAATATGTGGATCTGAGGGGTTGCTCTCACTAATCGACCCCAAAATGGATTTATTGTAGTTGCTCGAAAGGTGGAGGATTCCAACACATCCTTTTAGGGATAAACTGGGGACAGATTGTCTCCACACACACACACACACACACACACACACACACACACACACACACACACACACATTCATTGGAGGATAGCAGGTGTTTGAGATTCTTTTTTGTCAATAAGCCTTACAAGCACATAGCATCTTTACAGCGAGGCCTGTCCTTGAACAGACAACATGCATCATTAATACCTGGCATATATTTGATGCTCTAAAGCCTTTGGGAATTAATGAATAGCAATTGCAACGCGCTGACAGGTCTGTGTCTGCTGTGTAGATGTAATTGCTTTAACAACACATGTGCCGCTCTGCAGAAATGTTTGAGGCCTCGATCCCTACTTTTCAGCTTTAGTATAAAAGCTTGAATAAAGCACGTGTTAATAGATGAACCACAGAGGGTTTAGTCATAGTTTTGTTCTGGCACTGGCAACTTTGCTGGTTGAAGTAGGACATTAAAAGGAGCCATTTTAAAGTTAACAGATAATGACTTTTAAATCATTACCAAAGTTCTTGTGTCAGCACTTGCAAAAGACTGCATGGCCTATTAGTCACCCTTGATTTAGCACTAATCAAATTCAGACTTTATTAGTTTCTAACCTTCATACCGGATGTGACCGACATTCCGCCCAAACGAATTAGGGTTTAATTTCAAGACAAATGTAATGTTATATATAAAGACTTAAGATGCAAAAACCTCTAAGTCCGTCTTTTAAATGGGTAATT
This sequence comes from Acrossocheilus fasciatus, assembly GCA_036784905.1. Lineage (NCBI taxonomy): Eukaryota > Metazoa > Chordata > Actinopteri > Cypriniformes > Cyprinidae > Acrossocheilus > Acrossocheilus fasciatus. Next base: position 17,268,621 of record CM071944.1, read on the forward strand.
TTAGCTCCTGTTTAGGTTCAGTATTTTTTTTTATGGCAAACTTAATATTAAAAAATATTATATAAATTAATATATGTAATAAAAATAGAATGAAAACAAATTAGGGTTTAATTTCAAATATAATCTATATGTAAAATCATTAATCATGAATTTAAAAATATGTAATAATATAATTAATATATATACACATGCAAGATAGATAGATAGATTTTGTGAGAACAAAATTTCATGATTATGATATTCTAATTATACTTTTATCAATAGAAAGATAGAATCTCCAGATTAATAAATGTAAAAATATATAAGATAAATATGTGTGTGTATATATATATATATATATATATATATATATACATATATCTTAAATTATATTCTGTATGTGTTTATATACACGTTAAATATGATACATTATGTAAATATAAAAATTAAATGGTTTGTGTGTGTGTAAATACATACATTTTTATATATATATATATATATATATACACACACACACACAGACACACACGCATATAAATCTGTATTTAAAAAAAAAAAATAATAAAAGATGATAACTGAGATAATAAATTTTTTATGTTTACATAATGCATGTTATTTAAAATGATAAGATGTTTTTTTTAATAATATTTATATGTTGCCTAATATTTTACATGTAGAATGCATGTAAAATAAAAGTTCATAAAAAAAAAAATCTGACAATTACAGTGGATGAAAAGACACTGGTTAATAGCCCGTTTCCTGATCCTCTCAGATCCTGGCAGTGGAAGCTTGTTACAGGTCAGCACAGATTATCTTCACCCATTGTCTGTTTATTATCCCCTTTTGCATTTACGCTGCACAGTGTCTCAGTGGAAGACACACTCATGCATACCTGCAGCAGAGAACAGCTTTGCTCTAGCAAACAAGGGCACATTGGCGCAGCAGCCTGTAACCTTATATAGGGGTTGATAGGGTGTAAATAGCAGGGAAAAGGGGCTTATGCAATCCTATGAAGTGAAAAGTGTGTTGCAAGGGAAGCCTATGTGAGGAAGGAGATCAATGAGAATAGATTTTCTTCCCTCCAGCAGAACCTCCTGGGCTGTGGCTGCTGGGATGTCAGCAGGTCTGGTGCATTACCGATGGCTGGTAGACTGTAGCCAGCGCTCATACTTCAGAACAAAGAGAGGGAAATGTGCATTTGAATAACAGAGAAATGGAGGCAGGGAGAGCTAAGGTACTTTAGAGAGAACGTCTGAGAGAGAGAGAGAGAGAGAGAGAGTTTGTACAAAAGGGACAATGAGATACAGAGGTAGAGACAGATGAAAGAGCAACGGAAATGACCTGGATTAACATCATTCATCCAGGTCATTCCCTTTAGCCTCTGGCAGCAGAGGTCTGATTACTCACCACTACAGCAGACATCATATTCATTTTATGAAACTGAAGTTAATAACTACTGAAGTTGCTTTTTCCTCAAAGGTATAGTTAATCAAAAAATGAAAATTCATTTACTCACCCTCATGCCACTCTCAAACCGGTATGCTGTAATTTTTTTTAATGTTCTTGAACTTAAGAATCTTTACACACCTACAGTTTATTGTGACCAAGAAAACATTTTTAAAAAGTAGTTAATATAACTTGTTTTCAATGTTTTAAGTCTTATGAAGCCAAACAACAGTATTGTATGAGAAAAATAAATAAATACCGGATTGAGTTAAACCAAAATCCCCAGTCAGTTCACTCAGTGGCAATATTTGTAACATCTCTTGGCAGCTATTTCCAACGTCCAAGACCAAGTCTCATCTACTTAAATGGGGAAATCATCAAATCTCAAAAACATAATTTAAATTTAAATTTGAAATCAGCAACAAAATCTGACTTGAAGTGGCCGTTTCTTTTGCTCAAATATTGTTAAAAAAACCTTAAATGTCAATCCTCTGACATTTGGAGTTGCACTTTCTCCCATTCATAATAATAGGAGACTTGAGACTTGAGACTTGAGACTTGAGAACTGAATCAGTGAACGATTTATTCCCTGAAGTCAGTTCACAATTTCAACTGAACAATTTGTTCATGAATCAGTAAATGTACAGAACAGATTTGACCTGAATTTCAGTCTGTTCCTCAAACGAAGCTACTGCATGTCTTCAGAAAGCGGCAGCCAACTTGTATGAGCTTTTCTTTTTTCTTCAGAATATCAACATTTATTGTTCCACAAAAGAAAGAAAGTAAGAAAGTAAATGATGACAGGATTAAAATCTTTGGGCCAGTAATTTATTTGAATCTGCTGTTAGTGATTTTACAGTTTTGCTAAGTTCTGTCATTTTTGCTTAGACACCAGCAATCCTGAAGGTTTAATAATAAGTCACAGGCAGAAAGCTTTTTTTTTTTTTTTTTTTGAACACCCCATTCAGGTTTTTTGTATATATGGTATTTATATCGAATAGCATTCATACCACAGGTATGAGGTGTACAGTTTACCGCTACTGGTGAATATATACTCCAGAATATGTGTGTAACATGACACTAGTCAGATGTTGTTTTTGTGGGATCTCCATCGAATTGTGTTCCTGTGATCTGAAGGTGTTTCAGCACCACAGACAGCAGCAAATCCTCGCGCTGTGTTCCAGAAGAACGCTATCCCTGACATTCCTGAATAATCATCATAATAATCCAAACAAGGTCTCTTAAATTCAGTGGAATTCACCTGGAGCTTTAAGGAGATTATTGACAACACTGAAAACTAGTTTCTCTTTCCTGTTATGCACCTATTCATTTCCTTTCTTTAACATGCAATGCAAACAGAGCTTTACAACTGACAGACAGTCCACTGTGAGGAAAACTTAATATTCACTAGCAAGAATCTGTTATCAAGGAAACTGTAACAGCAGGTTTTGACACTAACAGGAAGACGAACAAGAAGAACAAAGATCGTAGAGTATGTCAGTGTTGGAAAAAGTGTTTTACACAAGGTAAAATATGATACTTGAGTTTGATGAACAGATGACAAAGGGCTTGTAATATATGTATTGATGCATCAAGTCTACTGCAGCAGCCTCATTGATAGCTTTTGAAGGCCGCACGGTATAGAATAAACCTTTCAATGCCTATATTGTGATAAAAGGTATGTCTATTGTCTGGTTTCACTACTAGCCTGTGTCAGGGAGCACAGCTTGTTTTCCTCCTCTCCTTGAAAAACTATCTTCTCCCATGGGAGCCTGAGTCAGGCAGTAGTCACTCTTCACTCCAAGCGCAGCACTCTTTTGAAGACATAAATAGGCCGTGTGTTTACCTCCATCTGCAGCACTGAGTTGATCCACAGTTGATCTATGGCGCTAGTTGTTAAAATTCAATTAGCTTTAGAGGCGTGATGAGTTCTGATATGTGCGAAAGTTGAGGATTTCACAGAACTTCACTGTCAAAAGAGTTAACATGGAAATGTTACTTTATGGATCTATTTCTTCCTCATTTGACTTTTAAAAATGGCTTTTGTTGGTGTAACCTAATGTATTCAGATTAATTCATTTGTATCAAATCGTATTTGCTGTCATGGTTCCTATTAACATTTTTGGTTTAAAACTTTAGATATTTATTTATTTATTTAATTAAAGAGACTCATATTTATCTAGTTCTGATCTTTTATGACTGTCCAACATGTTCAAAGGTTTGGAGGTTAGTAAGAAATATTTTAATTATTTTTTGAAGAAATTAGTACTTTTATTCAGCGAGCATGCATTAAATTGATCAAAGGTGGCAGTAAACACATTTGTAATGTTAAGAATTTAAAATTTAAAATGTATCACAGTTTCCTGTTTTCAACATTGATAATAATAAGATAAAAAAAATCAAATCAGCATATTGTGCGATTTTTGAAGAATCGTGACACTGAAGACTGGAGTAATGACTGCTGAAAATTCAGCTTTCCATCACATGAATAAAATACATTTTAAAATAGATTAAAATGGAAAACAAAAAAGGAAGTTGTTAAAAATTGTAATGATATCAAATGTGCGTTTATCAAATAAATGCTGCCTTGGTGAGCACAGGAGACTTCAATCAAAAACATTTTTAAAAATTCTACGGACCACAAACCTTTGAATGAGTTGTTCAGGGTATCAATAAAATAAAAAAGAAAAGCTTAGATGAACTTAAACACAAAAACAGGCACAGGGAGCAACAGTGTGGTGAAGAAAGGCATTTTATTGCTGCAAGCTATTGCTATTTACAGTACCAGTACAGCTGGGCTATTAAGGCTTTTTGGACAGAGTGAGACATGTTGTAGTGTCTTGACAAGGAACCATTTTCCCCCATATAATCAAAGGCCTGTGATAGATGCATGGCAAGAGCATCTCGCAGCTCACCTATCCTGTCCACCTCCTCGTCCTTTTCATCCTCCACATGGTCTTTCTCAGTCAGCCTCCTCAAAGGAGCCATTAGGCTGACACCAGTGGCAACATTCTGTCCTTCTGTGTTCATAATAGAGGAGAGGGCAGCGAGCAGCAGGTCTGCAGGGGTGGAAAGGGGATTTTAGCCACTCTGCTCTGTCGGCATGCAGTGCGGACACTGCCATTTGACAGGATTTGGCTGGAAAATTAGACCCTGCTTCCGCCCCAGATGGCAGCTTTTATCAAAATGGCTTTGAGGGCAGAGCTTTCTGAGAGAGAGACAGAAAAAGATGACGGAAGTCTATAAAAAGTCTGCAAGTATTAAAGAGACAGTTTACTCAAAAGTGAACATTTTTGATTCTTCATTTGCTCACCCTCATTGTAACCTACTTGTGTGATGATTAAAGCTCCATATATATATATATATAGATATATTAATATCTATATATATAAATGTTTTTGATATTTAATAATATGTTTTAAATATACATCACCTTTCAAAAGTTTGGGTACTCGAGTTTATCAAAAGTGACAGTAATAATGTTGTAACAGTTAATGTCTCTCTCTTAATAATGTTTCTGTGTATATATATATATATATATATACACACATACATGTATTATTTACATATATATATATATATATAGTGCCTTGCGAAAGTATTCAAACCCCATCATTTTTTTTCCACGAAAAACAGAAAAATAAAATTAGCAGCATCAACAGTCTGCTTAATTTTTGTGTTCTTCAGAAGAAAAAACATGATGTTGAGAAAATAATGACGGAACTTTGATTTTGGATGAAGTATTCCTTCAAAACGCAGAGAAAGAGTGCACATATTTCCTCTCTTCCTCTCAGTCTTTCCATCTGTCCATAGAGCTGAATCCTCTTACTCGACTTATCACTGTGGATTTACCAGTTGCTGTTGAACTGCATTTGAAAGAGCAACATCTGCCAGCAAGATGTCAAAAAGATGTGCAACTGTGCAAACAACGTCCTCATCATTCATTTTCCTATTTCCCTGAACAGTTGATGCTATATTAATCATTAGTCATAAGCCTCAAAGCCTTTATTTCCTTGGGAGCTCTCTCCTGGTTAAATAAAGATGTTGTCGTCTTTCTCAGTCGATTATAGCTGATGGGAATTTTCTCCTCATTGTGTTCGGGGCAGGTGCAGAAAATAGGGTGTGACGGTGTCACTTCACATCAGATTTGATTTTTGTTGGTCTCGGCCCGTCTGGAAGACACATGTCCCTTAGGAAATGGACAAATTTATAGGACACTTCTACAATTAGGTGTACAAATTACTGCCAAAGTCACCCAAGTCTGTGGGGGACATGTGTGGTGTTGTTATCAGTCTTATCTAATGGCAAACATCTGCTTGTGTAGAAGCACTCCCACAGGAGAACAAGTGACACTGTCAGGAGGAGAGGAAAGACAGAGAGACTGCTCTGCATCACTTGTCTCGGCTGGGACGTCCCTGTTTCTCCTCCTCCCTCCTTAGACTGTGCCAAAGCAGTGGCACTGTTGATTGAATCAGCCTCTTTGTGAGCTGGTGCTCAGTAATCATGGCACGCAAATCAACTCTCGGCTCCGAACAGAGTCAAAGTGTGAGACATGCTGGAGAAAACTAGCTTCCTGTTTTCCTTTAAACGCTAGATGTCATAGACATGTGTCAGTCAAACTCACAACTCGTCTTTTATCACTCATTGATGTGGCGTTACTAAAAATCATAGATGACCCTGCTAGTAGATTGTGTACTGTATGTCGTTTGTCTTTATAAGATCACTGAAGTTGAGGTTCAGTTCTTATTCATCTCTTTGTTTTTCTCTTCTAGTTTTGTGCCTGAGAGATCTCCTTCACCCCACAACAATCAGTAAGTGTCTTTTAAAATGAGAATGCTCTCTGCACAAACAGCAATCACACCAGATGGATGTCTCCCTTGTTTTGTGCGTCATATTCAGGCCTAGCCTTTTTTTAGCTTTTGCTGCACTGATTTTGAAGGAATGGTTTTCAACATAATAAAATGTTATGGGAGGAGAAAGTTGTGAATGTCTGTGGAAATTTGCAGTGCTTAATACAAAATATTGTGCAGATTCGATTTGAGTTGTCTTCATATATTCTTAAACTTATAAACTGGGTTGGGCAAAATTCAGAATTGGAAACAGCTCACAAGAAGTTTCAATCAGAATATAAGTCTTTTAAGTTTTAATTTGAATTACAGGAGGTGAAACCAACTGATTTGAGAGAAATTCAACAGAATGGCATTCTTGAAAATTATGTGAAAATTAGTATGTTACCTATATTGCATTAATTTATATATACTCATGCTATCAAAAGTTTGGGGTAGGTATTTTTTTTGTTTTGTTTTAGTCTTGCATGCTCACCAAAGCTGCATTTATTTTATTATATACTGTCACTTTTGATAAATTTAATGTATCTCTGTTTCAATTTCATTCAAAATAAATAAATAAATAGATGAGCAGCACTATAAATTGAATGCAAATTTCTATAGGTGATATTTAAAACCAATTTTTATCTGTATGTCCAACTTCATACGAGACTTTGTCAAGCAGTCGTTCAAAATTCATCTTGTCAGTCCTCTCTTTCCTGGTTATAACGTACACTTATTGAAATTATATGACTTTCTTTGAATTTCAGTGCATTTTAATTCTACTTCCATAAATTGCAATTCTGCATTCAGTTTGCTACCTCAATTCAAACTGAGCTGCTGAATTGGAACATAAAAAAATATTCTCAGTTCAGTTCTGAATAACGTACGACCCTGGATAACACTGTTGTCTGTTTTTAACAGCTCTCTGTATTCGTGACAAAAGTGTCTTTTACAAGAGACATGCCTGGCCTTGTGCCATATAATAAGGTGTGTGGATGCAATAAGAGCTGTGGGGGAAGGGCGGCACATGCTAATCTGTGCTCAGAGGCTCTGTGTTAGTGGAGGGGTGCAGTATCGTGGGAAATGTCTTTGAAGATGTGATGAGGTGGAGAAAGGATCACAGAGCGGTACGGCTGCCCAAACACCTTGCTCCTCATTATGTATTCTTCGTCATTACTTACACAAATATTTAATAAGGATATGTCCCGGGAAAATATGTTCTTTTAGCATTGTGTTTTTTTGAAAGGACTGTGTGAGGGCAGAGATGGAGACCTGTAGCGGGTTACTGGAGGCAGCGTAGGGCGGGGTCAGACTGAAGAGGCTCTTTGTGAAAGCAGTCTTCTGTTGCCTATCAACACGGGTATCAACTGACTTTTCTTTCTAATCTTGAAGGCTCTATCTGGATGTCTGAGCAAAGAAAAATCACAGTCTTTTTGGATGGGATGGGGAGGGGCACAGAGACGTGCATTTTTGTCTTGATTAAGTCAACAATTTATTTAAATATTGTTGTAGTTAAGGGAAATTGTAGTACACACTATGATATTATTTATTGATGTATTTAGTATAAATGTGTTCAAATTTGTTGTTGTTGTATTTGTGCCATGTAAGTATTGATCTAGTTTTGTAAAATTATTTATTATGGTTCCAACGTTTCATGCTGTTGAAGTCTCATAAATGTGCAAATGATACATCACAGTAAAGTTCCTGGTTAATTTTAATACGGAATAATTGAAAAATTAATCAGTAAGGGAGTCGTTTGTGAACAGTAGCAGTTGTGAACTTTTCCTCTGAGTCTGATTCAAACCATTTGCGACTGCTTTGTGAAACTTTGAGACTGACTCATTAAAATGAGCCATCTCATAAGAGTCGTTTTTGGAGTTGGACATCACAGAAACACTGGTGTGCACTCGGGATGATTTGCTGATATTTAATGAAACCGCAAGTTTTTCAGATTTTTAGATGTATTGTTGCTGTGCATGCCTATTTCTTCTCACAAGGGGCACATCGCAGGCCAAAATCAAAGTATGTTTCTTTATTTCTCTTATACTGCATGTCCTTATGACTTTGTGTATATCCTAAAATGTTATTGGTTCTTGTTGATTTTAAATTAGTGTCATTGTTTTGCAGAACTCTGATTCTGTTGCTCTCCGCTGTGTTTCTCTGGCCTTGTGCTTTATTCAGAGCGCAGCATCAGTAGGTGGGGAAATGTTGCATTTGATGAAATGTGTTGCTGCCCTTGGTCTTACAAATCAAGCAATAATGGAAGCATTTGCATACAGATGGAGACAAAAATGCAAAACGTGCTGGTGTTTCCTGCTGTGCTGCCTCATGCCCTTTCTAACATTTTTTTTTTTTTTGATGGATGGAAATTGGAAATGGAGGCATGCAGACTACCCTCCTCCAAAGACTTTCATTGAAAAACTGACAATACTGTAACACTGCTTCAGTGGTAGATTAGTGCTTTAGCCTTCAGTTTGGGAAGGGAAAATGTCTAATGAAATGGTTTTGTGTATTGAAGTTCTGTTTCTATTTTCTTGGCTTGACTAGGTTGTTGTTCTCAGGAGTGTCTAGTTTAGTGATGTGCTGCAATCAAGCTCTCCTGGAAAGTTATGAGTTTGGAAATCTATCATAATAATGACACGATGTGCATTCAACTGATTTTGGTTGGAATAAAATTGACTCACTGGACAATTTGACATTTTTCTCTCGCTTTTTCACTTAGAGGCAAAGACAAGAAGCTTTTTTAGCGCTAATGCAAAATAATGAAGAGCAAATTATGTGCTCTGTGTATTTTATCATTCTCAAGCTACCACAGAGAATGGAGGAGGAAAAGTTGTTTAGTATTTTTTGGCAAGCTTTATTGCTATTCTTCACCTCCTTGGTTACTGTTGTAAGCTTCACAGTACATCCCATTGGAATGAACTGGAAATTTCTGTGAGCTGTGTGATTTTCTGAAAAATCTCATTAAAGTGGTAAAATATGATTAGATATCATTCTTATGCGGCCTGGGTTAAATGTAGACGTTGCAAAGCATTTTATGCACCATGTTTATGCAAATGTTAAATTACACAGCAACTTGATGGAAAACTGTGGCGACTTTGACTTTTCAACTTCTAAACATTTATTTGAAGATTTTGAAAAGAAAAATACTTCTCTGGATACCTTGAGTCACCAGTGACTCAGCAGCAGTTTTAGTGCATTTTGGATAATTTCCATTAAATTGCATTTCAAATTTGTCCAAACACACAGATCCTGCATTGCTTTTCCAATAGAAGTCTGAGGAAATGGTGGATGGTAACAGTAGCTAAGGTCAGTCAGAGTTTAAAGAAAGTACTGATTTTCCCACTGGTAATTGTAGCTTTAGGTGATGTGTGCTCATCTTGTAAATACAGTCCTTCCAATATGACTGAATGCACCAATTGGTTCTGTTGATCTATTCTCTTAAGTTTATGCTTATTTGTCTTATCGCATTAGCCCTTGTGTCTAGATCTTTCATTTTTCCCTTGTCCTTTGTCGGATGTAGGCTTTTTCCTATTTAGGCTGCGTGTTTAGTTAGATAATGCTTAAATTATCCTTTGTAAATAACAAAAACTCTTGCTGGTGTGAGTAGACATTACACCTAAATGTGCTGCTGTTGTTATTAGATTATGTTATATTAACCTAATAAATGAAATGAAAACATCTTCCTATCCTTCTGAAACATCTGTTCAACATGTCCTATTATAACCGGTGCAAACTGGTTGTGACTGAAACATCCTCAAGGGGGATTTTGCTTGGACAGACACATTTTCCTCTCTCTTTTCAGTTTCTTTGCAGTGTGTTGTGTGATTGGGTTTGGCCAAGCTCATGATTGATCAAGTGCAAAAGAGGATTAGCGGATGCAGAGAGAAGGGATTCAATTCAAACTGCGCTCGCTTCGCTTATGGCAGTTAGCCGTCCTGCCGAATGCAGTGAAAGAGTGAGACAGTGTTGTGATTCACCCTCAGATCTAAACCGAGGCTCATAATCTTCTTCAGATAGTTTCAATCCATCAGCATCAAACTGACAGAGCACCCAGGAGGGCTGCAGCCATGTTGGACCTCAACAAACACCGGCCCGCAGTGATGGTATGAGGTCTCATAAAAAAAAAGTCTTTAAAAGGCTCAGAAAGGATGTCAAAAAAGCAGATCTGGCTATTTAATGAACAGGAGCCATGAAAAGCCTCAGTGTAAACTGATGATACGCTCCCCGCAGTGATGATAGGCCTTTAATCCGTTGCATTTGGTGCAGAGCAGTCAGTCTGAATGTGGAGAGAACAGGAAGTTTCTGTCGCTTTGCCGTCACACATGCTTTCAGATGCATACAGAATCAATTCACAGGCTGTAGGATGGCTTGTTACTGATGCCTTAAAGAGAAACATACCCTCAGCTGCCTGCTTGAGTTGTCATTTTGTTATAGTTAAAGATAATGTACCTTAAAACAGCATCCTTAGATGCTGAACGTTTCGGTGTTGCTACGCTTGAACTAATCAGATGATCTCTGATGTGCTGGATTTAGATGCTATTCGTGTTGTGATCAAGTGCTATTTGTATGCAGGTGTGTGTTTACAAGTATATACAGGATGTGTTCTGGCAGACTGTCATGTTCTTTTTGATATTATTTTATTAGTCATTAAGGCCGTTTGGTTTCATTCAGAACATAAATGTTGCTCCAAATGAATCCAGCCTATCGAGTGTACTTTGAGCAAACGAAACAATAAATAGATTTTTTTGCTACGAAATGTAATCTTTTTCCCCTTCATCAAACTTGTTGATGCCAAATCCTCCCAAAATACGATTATTCCTTCCTAAAGTATAATGTTGTGTAAAGACATGTTGTTGGCTTTTATATTCTCACTGAACTATTTGAAAACTATTCAAATATTCCTTTGATATTAAGCTGATGGAATGTTTTTTTCTGATTATTATTGATAATGTTAGATAATTAATAATGTTCACTATCACTTTAATCTTTATTAATAATGATGGAATGGAATCAAACTTTGGAGGACAGTGAGTCTTCATTGGAGCAGTTTTGAAGACCTCTGAGGACTGCTCTCAATATCCTATTACAGCTTTAGTCTCAAACCTCAGACAGAAAGCTGCTGAGGCACTTTGTGATGTCAGCCTGTCATGGTAATCCAAAACCTAAAAGATGATGGGCGAAACAGCCTGCTTAAGTAGATAAGAGAACACTGCTTCTTCTGTGAGAACCCATTTTACAACACTACATGTCAGAAAGTACCTTGTAGCATGTTTTATTGTTTTGTTTTGTTTTTTAAGCAGTAAGACACTGTTACACCATTTGATGACTGAAGATTCGTGGTGATGGTCGCCCTCTTTATTTGGCTCTGACCTGCTTTTCCCCAAAGACTGATATGACTCAGCTAGTCTGATCTGCCTTTCAGCCCTAAGGCATTCTTTAAAATAATAAATTATACAGAAGCAGACACAATCTGAAAAAATATGCTCTTTTTATCTTGAACCTGCCAGAGTTCCGTCCGAAATAAGTGTTGAGAGGCAACCTGGAAGCACAGCGCTGACAATCTGACCCACCATCCTTTGCAGATACGATATCTCCTCACGCTGTTACATGTGAAAACGTGTACCTTATATGAACCTTAAAATTACTTTCAGTGCTGTAACCTAATGTAGCTAGATTGATTCTGTCATATGAAATAACTTGAATGAAGTCATTTGATTTAAAAGACATGAAGCTCATTCTTAGGATATCTGACAAAACCAAGCATATATCGGTCAAAAAAGAAAATTACAGGCAGTTTAGTTATAAAACCGCTTCTTCTTTCTTTTTTTTTCTTTTTTTTGAGGAAAAGTGCTTTTCTAAAACATGTTTGACATGTATTTTATTCAGTTCTAAGGAATTTCAGACACATTGAAGACGGAAAGATTATTTTTTGACCTACATATGCAGTTTAAGAGTAAAAGTTCTGATTGTACAAGAGCTTAAATGTAATTCAATTAATTTTTAAGCCAAACTACACTGAATTCTCTTATCCATACAGATAACGTGGGCAGAAGGTAGCATGCAACGCAGAGTGTGCTGAAAACACCGTCTTAAAATAGCTCTGAATCATGCATTATTCGTACTGCGCGCACAAGGCCTGTCAGACTGTGTATTGCATGTTTATGTGTGCGCTCACACCCTCAGTTCTTCAACAGACCCTCAGTTTCTGAACTCATTTCTTGGCTATAGTGTTTATTTTTAAATTGACTTATGTTGCTGCAGTGTCCCAACGGTGAGAAATATGAGGAGGAACACTCTGTTCCTCTGTGCTTTGGGACTCTCTGTTCCGCTGGGCGTTAGACACGGAGAGTGTGCCGATGGAAGCGTTTTGATGCACCGGGTGATTTTGGCCCTCTTGCCTGTATCCTTTCCTTCTTTTTCTGTCCTGCGGGGTCCCCTGGGGCTGGTCAGACCTCCACAACCTCTGAGAACAGAACAGGGATTTAACCTCAATTTCATACAGCTGCACGGCACGTTAATGGATGGTAATAATGAAAGAGTGAATGTGAGTGAAAATGAGAAATGTTGCCTCAGAATCTAGCTAAAATTAAATAAGCTTAAGTATTTTATTTCAGTTAATATTTATTTTATTTCAAGTAACAGAAAAGGTGGTTTAGTTTAGTTATAGTTTTAATTCACTGTCATAACCCTGTGTTATGATAGGATCGTGATTTTTTTTTTGTAGTATTACAGCACACCATCTATTTAACCTGTTTGTTGTTTCCTGTGGACATCTCATAGAGCGTTTGGACCCAGAAACTGTTGACTCGTGATGTCAACAAGCAGATACTAATAAGCTCAACAAAAAAACAGAATGACTCTGCTTATCTCTACTCAATCCTCATATGTGTAGCTCTGCTAGAAATAACTCGGAGCATGTGTGCAAAAATCTGCCTACACGCTCCCGGTGCACCCTGGTTGATGAGCGTAGTGTCTTTGTGTCATTTGCAGCCTCATGAATATTTAATGAGATGAGGCTGTCAGTGGGTGGGGCTTTTCCATGTTTCTCTGCCTCAGCGCTGCATTATCTCTGAGTTTAACCTTCCCGGTATTGACCATTTCTTCCTCAGCTTTCATTTATCAACCACCTCATCACCCTGAGCGCTGACCGATTCCCCCAACCCTGTCGACTTTTAATCAACTTCCTTTTGGCAAATGAAAAGTTCATTTGTTGTTACTGGAAAAAAAAACCCAGAAAACTCTTACAAATCTATCATGGATGTGTTTTATCTGAAGGCAGTTCCACAAAAGATGATTTGGTTGGTATGCTCACCGTTTTACTTCTAGTATAATAACATTACTTTATAATGAGGAATTATTGATCATTATTGGCCCACAAATACCCGTGCTATAGTGGTTGCTGGTCAGTAAGAATACAATAGGCTGTTTGTGTTATAAAATGTGCATTTTGGGCAATTTGTCATGGCGTTACTGCTCGATAAGTATATTCATCAAAGAATCTTCCATTACTGCTGATATATTAGAGATGCTGCCATAATGAGGGTGCGCTGTAATGTAACGCTGCTTTAGAAATCTGTATTCGGCAGCAAGCACAGGTGCCATAATGACTCATACATCATATGTCTAGCAAAGGTCATGGCCATCATTTATATGAGGGCATGTGGAGTACACCATGGGAATGTTATTGGGTGGGATTGATTGATTCTCCCAGGCAAAGCAGTCCAACTTAACCTGTAATAGCTAGATGGTTTCCCTCAGCAGGTTCTGCTTCTCATTTCAGTGCATCTACTTATTCTCTCAGACATCTAGTCTTATTGCAGCCTTATTGTGTTCTGTATCCCAGTGCTGTACTAATACTAAAACTAATGTTAGGGGCTCATAAAAGGGAGATTCATAAAGACTAAATATAGATTGTTGCATCCAAAATGGGGTTCATGTCATAGCACTGCTGCTAATGGTGATATATGCTTAATTTTGTGCTTTCGCTTGTGTTTTGATTGCATAAACGCAGCAAATAAGGAATATTAGGGAAGAGCAAATAAGATGGATCAGAGTGCCTGTGGCTGTTTGAAAGTTAAACTCGGTGGTCTTGATTTGCCGCTTCACACAATAGCTCCATTTTTGCATTTCCGCATCTCTCCCCCTCTCTGGCTCCTTCCACTTCTCCCTCTTCTTGTTGTCAACCCCATCTTTCTCCTTTTCTCTCTGGAGGCACTGAAGGGTCTGCTCCCAGCTGCCACAGCCCAGATGGCTGACAGGAGGCAAGCCGTCTACTGCAATGGCGGCTTTGTCCTCTGTTTTGGTTTGCATGTGTTGCGAGTGAAGAAGAGAAAGAAAGAGTGCTTGCTGTTAAAATTTGTTTTAACTATGGGATGATTTACATTTATATTTTTTAATTAAACATAATAAAAACAATAAAATGATACTTATAATAATATTTTGGCAATACATCAATATTTTTTTATTTATTTGTATTTAATTATTATATACGTATAGTATAAATCTATGAATCTATATAGATATAGATATACAGTATATAGATATATAGATATCCTGTGTGTGTTGTGAGTGAAGAAGAGAAAGAAAAAAGTGGTTGCTGTTAAAATTAATTTTAACTATGGATCGATTTACATTTACATAATTGAATTAAACATAATAAAAACAATAAAATTATATTTATAATAATATTATTGCAATAAATCGATATTACATAAATACACATGCACATAATGAATATATATATATATATATATATATATATATATATATATATATATATATATATATATATATATATATATATATATATATATATATACAGTGCCCTCCAAAAGTATTGGAACAGTGAGGCCAATTCATTTATTTTTGCTGTAGGCTGAAAACATTTGGGTTTGACATCAAAAGATGAATATGAGATGAGAGATCAGCATTTCAGCTTTTATTTCCAGGTCTTCATATCTGGATCTGATACACAACTTACAAGATATCACCTTTTGTTTGAGCCCACCCATTTTTCATGTGAGCAAAAGTATCAGAACAGATTGACTTAAACTAGATTAAAGTGAACTAGATAGTAAAGTTTGGGTACAAACTTTAAGTTGGCTTGAAAAAGCCTAGCCAGAAAGATTGTAAAAGTTTTAAAAGCTTGAAGTTTGAAGGTTTTTAGTTTGAAGTAGTTTGAAATATGTAAAATAGTTTTAAGGATTAAAGTTTGAATGTTTTAAAGGCAATACAGTCTATCAGAAGAACAGACACAGAAAAACATCGCTGGGGTACTTGGGGTGGTTGCTAGGGTGTTGCTATGCGGTTGCTAGGGTACTTGTTAAGGTGTTGCTATGCGGTTGCTAGGGTACTTGTTAAGGTGTTGCTATGCAGTTACTAAGGTACCCGGGGTGGTTGCTAGGCGGTTGCTATTGTACTTGGGGTAGTTGCTAGGGTGTTGCTAGGCGGTTGCTAGGGTACTCTGGGTGGTTGCTAGGGTGTTGCTGTGTGGTTGCTAGGGTACCTGGGGTGGTTGCTAGGGTGTTGCTATGCGGTTGCTATGGCACTCAGGGTGGTTTGCTAGGTGGTTGCTATGGTACTCGGGGTGGTTGCTAAGGTGTTACTAGCATGTTGTTAGCATGATTATATGTTACTAGCTTGTTGCTAGCCTGTTTTCAAACATGATTAGCATGTCGCTAGTTTAATTCTAGCATGATTAGCATGTTGCTAGCAGGTTGTTAACATGATTACCAAGTTACTATTTCACTAAGTTGTTAGGGTCTTTCTTTACAGCTGTCACAATGTTTCTGTCATCAACTGCTGATGTTTTCCTTGATCTACCCGTTCGAGGTGTGTTACTTATTACACCAGTGGTTTCTTTCTACCTCAGGAGATTCCAAATGGTTGTACTTGCTATTGCCAGCGTTTGTGCAATGGTTTGATTTTTCATCTTCTCTCAGCTTCACAATTGCTCGTTTTTCACCCATAGACACCTCTCTGGTTTTCATGTTGGTTACACGTCTAACTAACTATAAATGCAGTCTGCATGGATCTGAAACTGAGCGCAGACATTCAGTGCTATTTATTGTTTGAATAATCAATTAATAGGACACACCAGGGGAACAAAACACACCTGTCAGTCACATGTTCCAATACTTTTGGTAACATGAAAAATTGGTGGGTTCAAACAAAAGGTGATATCTTGTAAGTTGTGTATCAGATCCAGATATGAATCCCTGGAAATAAAAGCTGAAATGTTAATCTCTAATCTCATATTCATCTTTTGAACCCAAATGTTTTCAGTCTACAGCAAATTGGCTTCACTGTTCCAATACTTTTGGAGGGCACTGTATATATAATATATATATATATATATATATATATATATATATATATATATATATATATATATATATATATATATATATATATATATATATATATATATATATATATATATTCATTATGTGCATATGTATATATGTATGTAATTTTATAAATTAAAAATCCATTAGATTGAGATTTTATAATTAATAATGCATATGTATATATTTTTAATAATGTATTTGTAATAATTATAATACATAATATGCATTATAAAACTGTTATTTATATGTTTAGATTTATTTTATTTTTATTTATTTACATCTGTGTTTTATGTATACCTTGTGTTTCAGACAATTGCCTTTTTTTCTCTTCCAATGAAAAATCCAGCTCTACTCCGCTCCACTTTGAGTTTTCCCTGTCCTGTTCCCTGTTCAATGGTGAGAGAACTGAAAAAAAAGATGCGCCGACTTTCAAATAACATACTCTTTGCTCCAAGCAAAACTCGCATACTCTGTAATGCTGTGAACACAGGCAAGCAGGGTGATACAAACAGTGAAACGTCCCAGTTCACTCACTGACTCACTGACTGACTCACTCACATATTCAAATCAACTCAAGCAGCACTACCATTCCCTGCCAAGATGTCCTTCCTCTCTTTTCCTCTTTTCATGTGCTCTCTGATTCTCTATTCGCGTCATATTTGAGGCCATCTGTGGCTTCCCCCTGTGCGGTGCTCGAAGGCATGGCACTGAAGGTAGTGTGGACAGTGCTGGACCGGCCGGTATTGTTGCCCGCTGGTCAGTTTTACTGATGAGTGACTGAGCCAGACCCCCAGCAGGTGTTCAAAGAGAGGAACACACAACTCAATATCCAATGTTTCCCATACCATCTGTGAGATGTGCTGCTCGTCTGTGTTTTAGGGGAAGAGAACATGTTTGTGTCTGTGTTTATGTGAGCTGAATCACTACTGTCAAAACTCTTGCCTTGTGGATGTTGTGAGTGGTTGCTAGGCTGTTGCCCATGTGTTTTGAGGGTTTGTAGAATGATTCTGTGTAGCTTTAAGGGCTTCTGGGTGGTTGGTGGATTATGATCCACTCCTCACACCAAGTGCTAAAACTCTGGATTGTGTGGGCAGGTTTACACTTGCATGCATATAATGGAAACAGAAATAATTAACTTGTATGTTGGAAATTACAACCATGTAAACATGTTTACCTGGAATCTCTCTATAGTATGTGGAATAATTGGATGGACAATTTGATATGGTACGATATGGTGTGCATACACAACATCTTTATTTTCAAATGCATATTTCAGTTCTGCATATTTTTCTCCCTCCTGTGTGAACTTGACACAGTGTTAAGTGTTTGCCATGTAAACAGCTGTTATGTGCTCTGCACTGCAGCTCCTGCTGACATAAAAGGTTCACCCAAAAACGAAAATGCTGTCATTTTCTGATCCTCATGTCGTTCCAAACCTGTATTACTTTCTTTCTTCTGCTGAAGATGCTATTTTCAAACTCAAAAGGGTAGGGTGACCACATTTTAGTTTTCAAAAAAGAGGACAGTGGGGCATGATGCAGCCAGGCGTGTGTGTGTGTGGGGTGTTAATTGCGCATCCATTCATAAACACAGCTAAAAGGCTTCCTACCAGTGGTCATCCTTCACAAAACTTAACATCTACCACAGTTTTATCATAGGCAGAATACAAAATATTTCAATACATGCATTTCAGTAAAATGTAATTTATGCAATATTTCAAACCTTTAACCCACGGGAGAAAATCAACCCGCTGCAACAGTTTAAAATCAGCCCGATTCTGTGCAAAAAATACGGATTTGTCAACCCTGCTTCCAACACGAGTTGCATCCAAAGTTATTTTTATACTTCGGATATTGATAGCGGCTCCCTGATGGGCGAAAATTATATGCAATATTAGAATGTTTGCGCGAGCAGGCTCCTCAGAAATTCAGAAATTCAGCGGGAGCAGGATTAAGAAAACAGGGCTTTAATACAAAAACGCACACAATGAATGGCGATTATAGAAAGCAAAAACCGAATCAATTTAGGGCAATTTAGAAATCTCGGCCGGACGCATTTTTTTAAGGTCCAAAAAGAGACCACGGCCAAGCCAGCCACCACTCCGAAATGCATGGTCAATCTAGCCACCGCCCTGTTTTTCTGTGCGCGCATATACTGTGCATTACGGCGATCTTCCGCTGGTCTTTCCCGTGCATTCACTCAGCCCATTTTTTTTTTTTTTGTGCTTAACTTGGAACATGGGAAATAAGAGTAAGGTTTATATATATTAAGGTAATTAAGCATACTAATTAAATTAATAAAGTAATATCAGATTAACTGTGTGTAATATTATTATAATAATTTCTACAAAAAAAAAAAGTATTTAAAATAGGCCTGATAAAATGAAATTGTCTAAAAGTGTTAAGTAACAATCTAATAATTAAGATTCAAATTTTTTTTTATCAAAATAACTGATGTATAATTATAAAATAAAAGCCCCCCAAAATCTCATATACAACCTGTTTTGCTTAGCATTTCAGATAGCTCTAAAAAGGAAAGTCCCTGTTACCACAGACTAGTTTCACTTCAGATTGGTAGTAGACCTTCAGATAACTGTAACAGGGATTTTCCTTTTCAGAGCAATCTGAAATGCCAAGTAAAACACCCTTTATATGAGATTTTGTTTTATTTATCAGACTTACCTGATTTTGGGTGAGTGACAACCTAAGGTCTACTATCAATCTAGTGTACTCAACTTGTTAATGCATTTATTTCTATAAAGTGAAGCATCAGCAGCTTGTCCCCTGTGGTTTATCCCAGCGTTTACCCCTTACGTCACTAGCTCCGCCCTTGTGCCATCACTCGTGACCGGAAGAGAAGATGAGTCATTTTGAGGGGGAGGGGAGGTTAACATTTTTGATTAGTGCACGGATAAATTACTTATAGTAAACACTACAGTACTCCATTAAAAAATAAGAATTTTCAATTTTTATTTCATGCCGACTTTAAAGGGTCATGAAACCCCATTTCAGCACTGGTTAGTTCTCACTGCAGTTTTAAAAAATGCTAAAAAAGTGGGCGTGGTGCACAGCGGAGCGGAGGGGGAAGAGGGGAGACAGCTTCGGGTTCAGACAGTTTCATTTTGCTCCCATTGAGTTAAAAACACAAATAAAGGCACAGACATTTGCACTCTTCATCGAAAACATAAATATGAATGCGCTGTTGCACCTCTGATAACTTTTAAGATCGCTAAGTGAAGGAAACGCATTTGTGCCGAATGCTTATTACAAAGCAAAAACAAAAACTCTCCTTTGATCCATGAACGTTTCTCTCAGTTAATGTGCGCGATGTCATCTCACAGTCTGAAACATCTGTCATAGCAAATCAACACACACTGTAAAAAAAAACCCGTTGAGCCAACTTAAAATTTTAAGGCAACCAGATTCAGCAGATTTTTGAGTTTTCTTAACTTGTCGTTTTAAGTTTATACAACACAAATTTGAGAATCTCCCACAAAAAATAAGTTGAGCAAATTCAAAAATCTGCTGAAGCTGGTTGCCTTAAAATTTTAAGTTGGCTTTTTTTTTTTTTTTTTTTACAGTGTATCCTGTTGGGAATAATTAAGTGAAGCTTCTTCTCATTGGATAAGAAAACACAGTCTCATGAATAATTTAATAGACACCGACAGGTCATTAAGGTCCATTGCCACATCACAAACTGTGATATAGATTTTAAACCCGGAAGATGAAAATAGCGGAAAAAAAGCTCAAAGTTAAACAGTTTTTTCCTACAGTTAAAGCTTACAGATGCCAACGTTGTCTTAAATGATGCTCAACACACATAAATCTGTTAAGATCTCAGAAAATTTAGTTTAGGGTTTCATGACACTTGAATAAGGAGGGGGAACTCTACATCCTCTCTATGTCCTCTAAATCTCAGGATTGGATGGACCCAATATTTCCTTTCTTTTTCTTTTTTTAAGAAGTGAGAGGACCACAAAATCATCCTCAGTGCTTGAAGACTCCGTTTAGTAGGCTACTGTTTTGCAAATTTTTTCTCAATGGATTAATTAATACGCATTGGACTCAGTGTGCAAGGTTTCTGTGCGTGACGAATTTTTACATTTATGAATATGAAAAAACACATACGAAAATTTCAGACTCAGTGTGCAATGACCTTTACACAAAACATAACAATGAAATGACTTCGATGTTTTTCTAGTTTCTAATGTAAAGTAGAAAGAGCAGAGTACACTACTGGTGTGCAAGGCAGCAGCAGCTCACATAATCACCATAGAGAGAGTTATGTGGTTTTCTTTGTTTTATTAGGGGTGCGATTATCTTAGCTATATAATTTGGAAGAAAATGTAAAAGGATGAAGGCTGAATGAGCTGCCTGGGTCTGTCATGCAATGAGGCTTCTGCCTGGATGTGTCTCCATGCTTACATTTAATCAGAGTAGTTTGATTTTCTTTCTCAGAATCTCTCTTACTTTCTTTTCAGATCAGAGAATTGTTCGTAAGTACATTTCTTTTTACAGTCTTGAACATCATCATAATTAATTTGTTTATTTAGGTTAGATTTTTTTCCTTAATTTCTTCAACAGTTTAAGTATGCTTTATACAGTTGTCTGTATTTTCATCCAGTTGGTGTGACATCTTGGTGTGAACATTTAAACAGTTATTGCTGCCAGCACCAGCAGGCATGTGTAAGGACAATTATTAGCAGGTGATTTGCTTGTGGGCTTTCAGGGAGGACAGATACAGAGGGAGCGAGAGAGATAGAGAGGCGAGAGAGAGGGCATGAAAGTGAGTGTGGTTTAGCTGAACCCATTCACACAGCTATTTCATTAACACATTACCCTTGGGGGGCTTAATTATAACTATAACACGCTAACCCATTTCTGCCTGAATCTTCCTTAAATGTGTTCTCCCTGTTCATGCGTGTATTATTATGTTTTTGTTTTTATTTAGAATAATAGAAGACTGAAATCATGTTATGTTCATAATGAATTATTATGAACTATTAAGCTATTTTTAGTGTTTTTTTTTTAAAGGATCAAAATCTCACATTAAAGAAAATTCTAAAAAAGGAAATAAATTCTAAAAAAATGTAATCACACTAACGCATTTCTGCTTGAATCATTCTTCCACACACTCTTCTGTTGATGCATGTTCTATGCATGCAATAACAGAATATTGAAATCCTTGTTATTTTCTAATTCTGAGCTATTAAACTGTGCATTTAACTTAAAGGGATAGTTCTCCCAAAAATGAAAATTCTGTCATTAATTACTCAGACTCATGTCGTTCCAAACCCCGTAAAACCTTCATTCATCTTCGGAACACAAATTAAGATATTTTTGATGAAATCCGAGAGCTTTCTGACCCTACATAGACAGCAATGCAACTGACAGGTTCAAGACCCAGAAAGGTAGTAAGGACATCATTAAAGTAGTCCATGTGACATCAGTGGTTCAACCTTAATTTTAAGTTATGAGAATACTTTTTGTGTGCAAAAAAAAAAAAAAGACTTTATTCAACAATTTCTTGTCTTATGTGTCAGTATTCGATGCACGTTCACCAGAGTACCACAACTCATACGTTATTGATTTCGCTGGAACAGAAAAGAGGAACCATAAAAGTACTCCATATGGTACATGATCTATTTTCCACTCTATATGACCTGTTTGTTTGTATGAAATATATACGGGTTTAGAACAACATGAGGATGAAAAATTCTATCTATTCCTTTAAAACTCTAAAATATCAAGCACACGATTTAGGAATACTGTGTTCTTGCATTGTCTTTCTCACACTGCACACTGTTGAAATGCATTTAGACCTTGCTTTGACCCACCACCATGATGCCCACCAGTTAGCTATTATTCAGGGCTATGAATGCTGGCGGTGCTCTCCAACAAAAGAGTGTTGCCGTGGTGATTTGGAGAGGAGGCTGGTCTGGTGGTCTGGCCTTGGAGGAGGTTTGGGGTACCGTTAGTCCAGGAAATAAGCAGTCCCCTCCCTGCAGTGAGCGAGAGACAGACAAGCACACACCTAGAATCTCAATGAGAGAACGGTGTTTTCTCCTCGCAAGGAGAGTCAGAATACTGAAGCACAAAGAAAAACCCCAGAGTGCTGCTCTGCAGGGAAGAGTTTCCAATATCTTCTCTAATGTTTGTCTTCAAAATTCATCACAGATTCAACTCTAATTTATGAAAGATGAAGTACAAAGTCCAACAATATTCTACAGATAAAAAAGGAAGTAAACTCAATGTTACCTATAAATCATAACAACCATGAAGTGTGCCTTTGCATATGACAGAACCCTCATGTCTTATAAAGTGCCAGCAGATTAAAAGTACATGCTGGGTAAATTAAGTTTTAATAATGGCTTATGAACAGACAGGAGGAAGATACATTGTAAAGCTATCCTCTCAGTCAGGGTGTTATTATAATCTCCATATTCATACATTATGTGCCCCAGTTCTCTTTGACTCGGCTTCTGAGAGCTAGAGGTGAAACTGAAGTATTGACTGACCAAACCTGCAGTTGAAAATGAGAAATGAAAGCAGTTGGGAGTGGGGGACAAGGTGAGCTGTGATAAAGGTGATTCAGACAGTTCTGATGCATAAGGTCCACACATGCTGCGCCTCGGTTTCCTACATGGAAGACTTTTATTCGGAATACCGTGGGCAAGAGTGGCTGCACAGCGGGATTTCTGCCTATTCTCTTGAAAAGAGGAAGATCTTCTATCAGTATTTTTTGAGTGGATCCTGCATGTCTTGCTTTTAACTTTTTTCTTTTTTCTAACCTTTGTTACGCTATTATCTATCATTTTTTTTCTTGCAAAAAGATGTATATGCTTATATAAAATGATTAGATAAGTTCACCCTTTTGACAGAGAAGTAGCCTACTTGGGCAACATCACTGGGGCTGGATTCACAAAAAGAAAAGAAATTTCATAAGAGAAATTCTAAGAATTTTTAAGAATATTCTTGAGTTGAGAAATTCTTATGAAGTTCATAAGAGCAGGCTTTGGTGTTATCTGATTATAAGGCACTTCTTGTCCAAGACTCGCTGATCAACAAAAATACTTCAAAGGCTGTTTTTTGCACTGCCTGCAGGTTACGGTCATAATCATTAATGCAGGAAAAAATGTGAAAATTCTAAAATGAATTAACCTCACAGTACTTGTGCACATCCGCTATAGTGTTATGTTGTAATGTTACATTTCTGGAACAACCCAATACATTCTTTAAAAACATTACCTTTGGGCATTTAATACAAGTTGGAGGCTAACTTAAGTTAGAGAAGAATTTAAGAATTTAAAAAAAATTCAGAAATACATGCTATTCCAGTAGTACAGTCTTTTTTGTTCATGTGATTGCGTTTCATGTGCCAAATAGTGTGGCTCTTCGACTCATTCCCTGAACAGACTCTTCAGAAGTGAAGTGTAGCATGAATTTATTCGGCGCAAGTCTAATTTTTCTGGCTGACTTTCTTTCACATCTTTAATGACTAAGCCATGCTTGATAAAGCAAGTCATTAAAAGGCATAAGCATCCCATTGGCTAACCAGAGAACCAAAAGAGTAAAGAGGATTAGGCCTCACTGATGCTGGATTCACTGCTGTTTACGCGCAACTTTCTTGAGGAGATGCTCACAAATGCATTTTGTTGCATTTCCTAATCTTTTCTCAATGAAAAGTGGGTAATGTGTGAGCTTTGTATACAGCAGATAGCTAGTGAGATGTGTTAAACTGTGATGCTCTGGCTGTATCTGCACCAGATTAACAATGACCGTGTTTTATAGATAAGGAACAACCTCTGTTTTGTCTTAAAGACAGCAGTGAAGGAAACAGGGAAGCAGGGAGTGTTGCATAGCCTCACGTCTCTCCATTGTAAGGATGGCAAGGAGAAATCCAATTCTCTCATTTCCTCGCTCATCTCTGTTAAGTGAAAGAGTAGAGACATTTGTCAAGGAAACAAGAAAAGTGTCCCACTGTGAGTTAAAGCTGTAGCTCATTTCAGAAATAAATAAGCCTGTTTACAGGAGGCAGCACACCACTGTGGCTGTGCCAGGCATCAGTCCTCCGTTCTCACGCTGGAATACACCGCTGGAAGTGAAGCGTCTGCAAAATGCCCAGACATGCAGGAGGAACTGGAGGATGAAGAATTGCACTGTGGGAATTGAACTCATCTCAGTTCTCATCACCTCTGAGTTTCAAATGGACTCTTTCACAGTCTGTCCTGTGCTCACGGATATGTAGCTTGTGTCCTAATTCCTTTTTTTCTGATGGTGTGAATAGACGGCTACAAAGAAAGTCAAACGACAGCAGTGGATCTTTGGCTTGTTGTATCCCTAATTCAGATGAATGTGTTGGTGTATGAATTGAATTTTGCTTAAAACGATTTCTGTGTCAAATAAATGCTGGTCTTTTGAACAGTCTCATTATTAAAGAATCCTAAAAATGTATTACAGCTTCCATAAAAATATTAGATACAAATAGCAATGGGAGATTTACCATTACAGAAATGTAAAATGTATTTTAAATTTTAAAACATATTAAAAAAACAAAAGTTATTTTGAATAATAACATTTCACAATATTACTGTTATTTTAATCAAATTCATTATAAATAAGAAATTTTCAAAAACATTTAAAGGTCTTACCAACCCCCACATTTTGAATGGTAATATAAATATTTTCCCTTATATAAAAGAATTCCAGATATAAAATAATATATATACAGTATGGAATGGAATATTCTTTTATATCTGTGCATCTGTACATGCCCAAAATAAAGCAGTTAAAGCTGGAAAGTCAAACAATAGAAAAATAATTCAGAGCAGCAATTTATGTTCAATAAACTTGAAAAACTTGGTCGGTGAGAAAACTAATGAGTTGCTTACAATACTGAGCAGGATTATTAAAAATGCAGCACAATAAATGGGCACAAGTGTCTTTAATATGTCAAATGTAAACCTCTGTTTTTTAATATTACCAGGCTGCATACTACATACTCCCTACTATGTGAAACAGTATAAACTATGCAACAATAAACATTTTGGACAGTTGTATGCCCTCTCAAAATTCATCCCAAAATTAAAGATGCTTATTTATTTTATTTTTTTTTGTTAGCAACTGTTTATTGAATGGTTTTTTTTTTTTTTCAGGGAGCAGTAATATAAAACAATAAGCAGCTGTTCAAATTTAGAACCCACCCCTTGCATAGCATAGCATAAAATAAAATAAAATAAAATAAAATAAAATAAAATAAAATAAAATAAAATAAAATAAAATAAAATAAAATAAAAATAAATGATTTTATATTAATAGATAAATAAATCACAATAAAACAGTTTTTTACAAAGATTTTAGAAAAGATGACACAACATTAAAGGCTGAATGCCATGAATTTACAGTTTTCACATTAGATCCATATATACGAAAAGTTGAGAGTTCCATCGAGATAATGTCCAACAAATACACAATCCAGGTTTGCTTATTTTGTATTTTTAAATTTAATTTTAATTAAACCTGTCTTAACCAAATTGGGGACAAATAGGTGAGTGCACACTGGACACTCCTCAGCACCACAGCATCACTGTAACTCTCTCCGCTTGCTTAAACTCCTTAGTCCATGAAATTCAATTCTAGCTCACACCGCCAAGGACAAGAACAGATTAATGTTTGTCTGTGCTCGCCCCTTTGGACTTCTACCCAGAGTTCCCTCTGCTTCTATGATTTCAGTAATGAGGACCCCTGTCGACGGTAACCTTCTCAACTACACTGTCATTAGCAAAGAAATCCAGCAAATCACATTTTAGAATTACCAGAGCACCTTTGTTTTTACCATTGTGTTGCATCATCGGGGTTATTACAAATGCTTCAGAAAACAAGCTACTCGCTCATTGTTAATGTGTCTCCAACAGGGTTTATTCCATGCAAAATACGATAAAATGCAAATGGTGTATTTATTGGATCTCTTATGGCATATCTGTCTTGTTATACAATCATATGTGTCCAGCTGTGAAACCCAATTTTCACATTGTCAGCGTGTCAGCTGAATCCACGCAATTATTCTCCAGTGTGTGTAGGTCAGTACAGCAGCGCATAAAGCAGACTAACAGTCACATTAGCTCAGTTAAAGCTGGGGATGTTTGGGAAGTCTCCAGGAAATAATTAGCACAGTGTGTAGCTTGTTTAACCCCCTCCTGTTTTGTAACCAAATCTGGTCTTTACTGCTGCTCATTGGAAATAAAACAGAATGTTGCTGTCTGCAAATCTGGTTTTTGGCTGTTTTGCTTGGCACAAATCCCTTATTTAAGTCTAAGTTGCATGCATTTTGAAGCACCGCTCAATGTTTCAAAGCTTATTCATGACACTGTATAACCATTATGAAACACCCCAGGACACTAATCAAAATTGGAGGGAAAACAATAGAATGATTTACTTAATATGGATTGTTAAAAAACATTCATACTGAGAGGAACTTTGCAGTGTAACTCAAACTTTTGACTGGTATTTTGAGCATGAAAGGATGCTTGTGCTGTAAGGCTTTTTCCCTTACAGAAAATGTATGGCTTCAGTGGTTGTTAAATTGAAATCATGCATCATACTGATGCAGCGTAGTAGGTCACTAGCTTCCGGGAAAACCAATAAATGAATGTATCTTCCCAAAACACCTCAGACAAGCAATCTTCACATATTGATTCTAGACTTTCTGTAGTTATTTCAAGGTTTTAATCATTGCAATGCCTAATGAAACCTTGTTTGGGTCATGTGATGTAATTTAGTGCAAGGCACACCAGGACTATTTGTCACAATCTCAGGAACTTTAAGGTTCTGAATAAAAAGTCTGGTTGCATAGATGCTTGATTCCTCTAGTAAAGGTTTTATATTTGCAACAGTGTTTTTGGTTTAAATGACGTTTCTTAAATTAGAATAATTTTTGTGAATTCTGTCTTCCGGAGTCCAAACTAAAATTCATATTTTTATATTATCTTTTAGGTACACAACTACAATGGAACGCATTATAGCAATGTTCAACTATATAATAAAGATAGATTTTTACTGAAAGGATGTACTGTGGGATGAGATCTATTCATTGAGTCTAAGCATTGACCTCTATGAAGAGCATTCAAAATTCAGAAATTACAGTGGGAAAATGAATTCGAGTATACTGTACAGTAATGTAATATTTACACTATAGTCACATGACCTCATAATACAATTCTATTTGGTAATTGGCTAATTTTTTTAATGCATTTTATGTAAAAATGCTATTAGCCATCTGGAAAAAAAAATGTTTTTGCATTTAGTCTTTTTAAGTTTACTCCATGTGTTTGCGCATCTCTAAAAAGGCATTTTACAGCCATTTGTTGTGTCTGATCTAGTCGGAGGTTGTAAAGTTCTCCGCAGGGGTCCACAGCAGTTTAATGCCAATTTTCAATTAAAAAGTTCTGTGGCCAATTAACAAAACGGTTCTGGGTAATTTGCAGGATTTTTGTTCCCATGCTAAATGAAGCCTGAGCCATGAACTGCCAAGTGTGTGGTATCGCACAGCTTCAGTGTGTGTCATGGGTGCTGCACAGCTCTGGCCAATAAAGCACACAAGTCTTTGTAATATACTGTATATATAGTGATATTATTTAGTAAAATCATATAATGAATCTCAATGGGGCTGTTTTGGACCTCATTGACTTTCAAAAGAAAAAGAAAAAAGCACTGAGACATTCTTTTGTGTTCCACTGAAGAATGAAAGCCACAAAAGGGTGAAAGTTTTTTTGTTTCTTTTGTCATTTTTGGGTGAGCTATGTTTTTAAACGACTGTCTCAGCTATTTCATGTAGTAACATGTTTAGTTCAGGGATTTCAAATATTTTTAGGATTTATATTTAAAAACTAAATAAGCTTACAGTTTGGTTGAGTTCATTTTAATATATTGTCTGCTGTGCTGCTTTAATGCCCTTATGTTTCATATTAAAAATGTTGTGCATAAATGAACGCAATCCCAATTGTTCTGGGCACACGAGATTGATTTCTTGTGCATCTTTCTTGACAGTCTGGTCATTGGCATGGTAATGCATTCAGCTTCAGTAAATGGAAATTATACTGTATGTACGCTATGTGTGTGTGTGTGTGTGTGTGTGTGTGTGTGTGTGCACAATAAATTCGGTTAACCACACTCCAGACATTATTCCTGGGTGTGGTTTATGACTGAACAATGAGGTGAAAGGTCAGGGGTGCCCTTGGGAGACTGTTGCCTTTAGTTACCAGAGCGTCGGTTGGGATTGACTGACAGAAGTTGGGGGAGGGCTCATAAAGTACTTGTTGTACTATATGCTCCTCAATAACAGGTGGAGAGAAAACAGTGATTTCTTCAAAGAGGTGTAAAATGATAAGTCGGATAGGGTTTAACAATGATGATGAGTTTAATAAGGGTAAAATGTGCTATAGTGTGTGAAGGCTCAAAAAATCAAGGCTTTATTAAAAGCTGCTGTATGTGTGTAGACAGTAAAAGGTTCTATAAGTCAACAAATTCATGTAGTGTCACAAACGCTCAGAGCGCTGTAAGATTGGAGGAGCATGAGCACAATGATAATTAGTTGTTGTAATGACTGGTGATGGAAGGCGTAATTAAAGGCAGGGAGAAAGGATGAACAAAAGGGAACGCAGCAATAAAAGTCTCTCCGTAAGCTGTTGTTGCAGGCATCTGACGGAGACAGCAACATGGCATTGTGTGTGTGTCTGGGAGAGGGCGAACAAGATTTACACCAACACCATTACACGTTTGATTTGAGTTTTACATTCTGTGTGTGATTATGCAGCCTCTGTACAGCCGCTATAGTCATGATTTATCTCTGAACACTGACATCTAATTGCTTTTTTTATGTTAGTGAAATTTGTCTTGCCTACACTTACAAGCTTCTGACAGAAAACTTCAACCATTCTTTCTGTCATGTTCACATCTTTTCAAACTGCAATTTAGGCATGTGAGATATATCCCAGCATTTCCCTGGGTCCTAAGATGTGAAGATCTTAATGTTCAAGAGCTGGCAAAAAGAGATTTTTCTACAAAAGACATTATATTTATTGATAGTTTGTTCAGTGCTTAATAATAAGGGTTTTCTTTTTGGCTGGCCGACTTCGGTCATTTTCTTTCTTCATTTTTACTGCCAACATTTGCCCTGCTCCATCTATAAAATCATCTTATTTTTTATACACTACCATTCAAAATTTGGGGTCAGTAAGATTGATTTTTTTATTTTATTATTATTATTTGAAAGAAATTAATATTTTTATTCTGCAAAGACGCATTACATTTATCAAAAGTGACATACATTTTTGTCAAATCATTGCTGTTCTTTTTAACGTTATATTTACCAAATAATGCTAACAATCAAAATATTTATCAGTACAACTGAGCAAAAAATCAGCATATTAAAATGATTTCAGAAGGATCATGTGACACTGAAGACTGCTGTAATGGCTGCTAAAAATTCAGCTATCACAGGAATAAATTGCATTTTAAAATATATTCGAATAGAATTCAGCTTAAGTAAGCATAAGAGACATCTTTCAAGAACATGTAAAAATCTTACCTGTGTATAGGTTTACAAAGATACATTTTTTTCCATTTTCTCATATTTGCAATTAATAATTATAATTATCATCAATTTATTTATTAATAAAAAATACAAAATGTTCTTTACAAAATATAATAATAATAATAATAATAAATAAAAGTAATCAGAATTACTTAATTTATAGACTCCTATTTTAGTTTAGCCAAGAAAACAAATGTGTATGTCAGTGTAATGGTCCAAATATTTGAATTACCATTATGCTGATGACTTAATTAGGCTTCTTTGGAGACTTTGAAAGTCAAGTCTGAGAAAACAGGTGTTGTTCTTCACATCATCTCAGCTGGAGCGGTTCAATGATGCTGCTGGAGATGTGGAATGAACATCAGTCAGACTGGATGACTGAAATTGATCAGGTGCTGAGAGCTGAGAAGAGATGGTGCCTGCACTCAGAGATCAATACACCCAACAGTGCTTGAATATGTGGATGTGTTACAGCTCATCTGTTCAGTCTGCCACATCAAGACCTGTGTGTGTTCTCTTTAGACTGTTGCACAACTCTGAGGACTTCATTGGAAACATGGTGTTCTGTTTTAATCTGATTGTAAATGACACAGACAGTATAGCACGGCTCTTAACTGTAATTATACCTACATACACACTACTATTTAAAAAAAGTCTCTTACGCTCACCAAGGCTGCATTTATTTGATCAGAAATTCCGTAAAAACAGTAATATTGTGAAATTATACCAATTTAAATGAACTGTTTACTGAACTTTCAGCAGCCATTACTCTAGTCTTTAGTGTCACATGATCCATCAGAAATCATTCTCATATGCATATTTGGGGCTCAAGAAGTATTTATTATTATGATCTATTGAAAACAGTTGTGCTGCTTAATACATTTGTGAAAGCCATGATAGATGTTTTTCAGGATTCTTTGGTATGGGAAGTTCAAAGAACAGCATTTATTTGAAACAGTAAATACTTTTATAATGTAAATAATACACGTTTTATTTATAAATAAAATATAACTGTCACTTTCAATCAATTTAATACATCCTTACTAAATGAAAGCATTTATTTATTTATTAATTATAACTAAGGCCGTGTTCACACTTGGCGTCTTTTTTGAAGCTGCCAGCGTATGTTTTACATTATAATCCTATGGAGTAAACCGTGTTTTCAAAAAAGTCCTGAGCGCTTTTTAAAACGCCACCGCCGGCGTCTTTTTCTGCAGCTCAGAGCGTCTTTTCGAGTTGAAAAAAGTTGAACTTTTCTGAAAAAAACGCCCCACGTCAAGCGCCTTTTTGACAGCTGACCAATGACAAGCAAGTGGCGAGTCGTTTCCATAACAACAAAAACAACAAGAAAAAAGGAGAAGATAGCTGGTAGACAGATCGTACTAGTTTCGGAGAACAAGGAGTTGTATAAAACCGTGCATCATCCAACCGGAGCTCCTGAACAAAATTGTTGGTAGCACCATACAGTTTCCTCCCCCGTATAATGTCGCGCTCCCACAAACGCCATTGTGAACCGACACCCTCCCCGTTAACTTCAAAAGCAGACATTTCTGCAGCACACAGCGCTAGCTACCGTTGCAGCTGTTGTTATAGCAACAAAAGACGCCCTCGGCTGCTATTTGTAACCAAAACGCTGCCAGCTTTTTATTCTACTAAAAAAGCGCTCTTGTTGACTTTTTCTAGTCAAAAAAGACGCCAAGTGTGAACACGGCCTAACTCCTAACTTTTGAATGGTAGTGTATGCATTTGGCACAAGTATTGTTTGAAAGTGACATACATTTTTTTCTACACAGTGTGTATGAGAGTGTTCCTTGGGAATTGAACTCACAACCTTGGGATTGTTAGTGCCATGCTATACTATATGAGCTACAAGAACATTCCTTTATATACAGTATATGCTCCCGTTGGTTGGCCACATGCATTGTAAAGAAGTTAATTGCTCAAAACAAGGGAAAATCCACCTGTGTGTTCTTTTTATTATTTGTCAGGGTTTTGTTGTTAACCTTCATTTATTAAATTGACTATTTTTATATGTGTTGTTGAATGTTGCTATACTTATGAATGTGTTTTTGTTTGGCAGGATTGAGGTTTCCAGTGATGATCGGCCTGTGAGCGGTTCTCAATGGCTCAGAGGAAGAGGCCAGGGACCAACAGCAGCATGGCCACAGAGCCTCACGCTTCAGCTCCACGCTCCTGCCCAGCCCCGTACCCCGAGCCTGAGCACCCTGAGGAGGAGTATGAAGAGCGCCGGGACCCTGAGGTGTCCCAACACTCCTACCACAACCAAGAGGAGGCAGACTTGACAGACAGCCGACCAGCCACACCCACAACTCCAGACCACGCCCACAGAGACTACCACAGTCACCCAGACAGTCTGGATGGAGACTCTAGCTCCGACTACATCAACAATACATCTGATGAAGAAGAGGATGATTTCGATGAAGGGCTACCGGAGGAGGATGAAGGTGTGACGTATTATATCCGCTATTGTCCTGAGGACGACAGCTACCTGGAGGGAATGGACTGTAATGACCCAGAATACGAACACCCGGATGGTCGCATGGAGCCACCTCCAGACACGGATGAGTGCCAGGAAGCTGTTGAGGAATGGGTGGAGGGAGAGGACGATGCACATGGTGATGATGGAGAAGTGCGTTGTGAAGTTCTCGAGCAAGACTCTGACCAGCAGCTGTACGATGGCAGACCCGAACCTGTCCTCGATCACCACCAACAACAGCACTATCCAGATCCCCATCAGGAACAGATTCCACCTTCTGCTGAAGATGAAGAAGTGCAGGATGTTGAAGGAAGTGAGGGCTACTGCCCTGATCAGGAGGAAGAGCCGCAGGTGGGGCAAGACAGAGATGGTTACGCAGGTGACTACTATGCCACGGAGGACAATGGAAACTCTGTGCGTGCGTCACCGTACAGGGGGCATAAGGGCACGGACGGAGAGACGGGAGAGGAGGCAGAGGAAGATATTGATCAGATCGTAGCTGAGATTAAGATGAGCATGAGTATGGGCAGTCTTAGCAGCGGCACTGATCAGAGTCCAGAGGAACTGGCGCCCGATCCAGCACCGAGCGGGTACCAGCCAGAAACACGCTCCAAACCCGAACCCGCCCCTGCTCCTGCCCCATACCCTCAGCCTCACCGTCATGACGGCAGACCCAAATCCCTCAACATCCCCCCCGCCAGACACAATCCTGAGCTCCAGAGGAACTTTAAGGTACGACCTCACACACCAGAGGAGAGACAGAGATGGACGCAGGACCAGGTGAGAGAGCAGGTAGGTGGATTTGCATAGCAAGCTGTAAATGGATCTGTATCTGTAGCAGTTTAGTAAGGGCAAATACACAGTTCAGTGTGTATTTAAAAGAACCACATTTATTCTAATCAGAAATCTTTTGTAACATTATACATTTATTTTTGTTCAATTTAATGCATTTGTGCTGAATAAAATTATTAAATTCTTGTTCTTGTTCCTAGCCCCATTGGAATACAGTGACAGCCAAACTTGGACAGACTTCTGTTTCCTTTTAAATAGTTAAACAGTTGGAAATATTAATGTAGTATTAAAGGGGACCTATTATGCCCCTTTTAACAAGATGTAAATTAAGTCTCTGATGCCCCCAGAGTGTATATGTGAAGTTTTAGCTCAAAATACCCCACAGATAATTTTTTATAGCTTGTTAAAATTGCTTTTAGGGTATGAGACAGAACGCGCTGTTTGTAGTATGTTGCTTTAAATGCAAACTAGCTGTTGCTCCGGGAGAAGAGGGCGGAGCTTCAAGAGCTGCAATAGCTGTGCTAGCCTTTGCAAATCAACATTCCACTATTAGTACAAGCCTGTTATCTTTACAGAAAACATACTCTGTTTCAAAGTCAGAGTAATCTGATTGTACTGTGCATAATAAATTCGCATTTATGAATTACACAGACAGGAGCACGGCAGGATAAAAATAACAATATAGATGGACACATGCTATCACAAACTTTATAAGTCCCACTTCTGATTATGAGCTTGACAGCTTCAAGCGATCGACTTCACAACTTTTAACTACCACATTGATATTTAAGATCATTCTGGTAGCATTTGAAGGCAGCATCAGTGAAAACAGGCAGAGACAACGATAGCTTTAGCAATTAGCCTTACAGAGTGCCAAGAAGCTCTTTCAGAAAGGCAACTGAAAAACAAACGCGTGATACTAACTTTGTCTGGAACTGACGATCGCACAAAGTGTTGGTATTGATTCCTAAACATATAGGGGACTTTACCGATTTTTTCCGGGATAAGCTATTTCCTTCGAAAATGAAATTTAACCACAGTGTCCTCGGCTCAGATGGGGAGAGTTTATGGAGACTCCTATGTTCATTGGTCCCAAAACACAACACTTGTAATGCCTCTATGGCGCTGACATTGTATCTCCAGCAGCTAACTTACAGCAAGAGAACAGTGATGGCGGACTGCCGCTTCTCGCTCAGGGCTGTGTGTATGCTAATTGGACAGAGAGCGTCACAAATGGGCGGGATATTTTCCCATCAGTGACATGAACAGAGGGAGAATCTGAAACAGCTCGTTTGGAGAGACTGTTTATGATTTATATAAATTATTTTAAAAAAATGAGTGGGTGAATTTTTAACATTATAAGCTGGTTGTTTTCACACACTGCAGCCACACAACGGTGTTCAAACACCTTATAAAAGTGATTTTTGCATAATAGGTCCCCTTTAAATGTTATTTATTTTAATCTAATAATAAAGATCATCCCCAAAGGGCTCTCCAAAATATGCATATTCATTATTAATGTGAATGTTGACAGGCCTCATTTAAATGCAAGTGGCATTTGAGTAACCGAGACTAGTGCTTGTTTATGACCTAAAAGAGAACCTCAAATTCCTGACAGCTGAGCAGTGAGTAATGATGGAGTATTTTATGCTCTTAAGAGCTGATGCTTAAAATGTGATATTTGGAGATGGCATAGAATGTTTTCCTTAATGTGATGTAAATGTATTTTTACATAATTTTGGTGTAGTTACAAAGACAATTATAGAGAATAGGCCGTTATCATTTACTTGCTCATTTTAAGGGGGAAAGTGCTCAGTTTCAGCGGCAAGTTGAAAAGGATGAAAGAAAGTCATCTGGCAGAAATTGGAACCGTCTCATTGTAACCTAGACATGAAGGGGACCCTGATCAAAAGCAATTTCTTGAAATCCCCAAATATGAATTTCATTACTGATGATTTGTGCAGCCATTTGTTAATGCTCAGGAATAAACAAATTTCTACCCAGCTAGAATACATTACCTTGAGAAGCTTTTTAGATTCTGTCCCATTATTCTTGCTCAGGTACATTGTGTGGGTGTTATTTATTTTTGGCTTGAACGGCCCAAAAATGAAAACTGGCTCATTTCTAGAAACCTCTGCCTAAAGTTACTAAGCAAGTAATAAAGACAAACACACTGATATCCATGCATCATGCCAATAGTCTGGTTTGCTGAAAAATGAGAGGAGGTGCTGACTTTATAATTGAGTTTGAAAAATTAGGTTTTCTTTGAAATACCTTACTTTGCATTTTCAAAACAGAATAGGAAATTAAACCTTTCCAAGGGGGAATTAGGTGAAGGGGTGAGATTTAGACTGATTGCCTCAGTGGTCCAGTGAATGTCTTGTGAAGTTCTATTACCCTCCTGCTTCTTTATTGCCTTTGGGCAATGAGGAGATTACATTTTATCCTGTCAGGCAACAAATGAATTTCATCAAGTAATAATTTCCTAATGTGCAGTAGACAGAGTGCTCATTTGAGACTTTAAGTCCCCTGCAGATAGACAAAGAGTAAACGTGTCTTTTTTAGCACTGTGCATTTCCAGTTAAAGACAACATCTGTTCATTTTACCAAAGTGTTTCAATACATTGTGTTTGAAAAATGTTCGTTATTCTGCATAAAATATTCCCTTTGGCGTTTTAATTCTGATACGCATCAAATTGTTAATGCTGTTCATAAAGTGGCCTGCAACCCATCATGTGTGTCTTTTTTTGTCCTCTGTACATGTCAGATCTCACTTTCCACTCATTTGTCACTCAGTTCTCCAAATTTAAATTCTTTCTAGGTGTCTAATAGTGCAGAACAGCCAAGGAAGCAGCAGCGTTCTGATCTCAATGGACCACTGGAGAACAACAATGTACCTGAGGTGAGCCTGTAATCATACAACACATTAACCAATCAATATTTGACAGTATGCACCCCACATAATCACTGCATGTTTCCATCAGAGCTGTTCTAGTCAGCAGTAGTCTTATTTATGCCACATTTCTCTGGCTTTCTTAGACAATTTATTATTTTTTCTCGGCAAATCTAGCTTGCCACCATCCTCTCCCATGTATTGATATAGTAAAATAATTGGCTTTGCCCTTTTCTGCCCTGGTGCTACTGTATTTACATAGACAGAAGGGAGTTCAGCCTTGAGCTGCTTCTCTACACATTCTTTATGCATGAATGTAACCTCCATAAGAGCTTCACAGCCTGAATGTAAGAGCCATAAAATATGAGACCTCGTCTGGGCAGTTACTCAAAACCTCCAAATAGGTGTTCAAAACATGTTTTATAGCGCTACCAAGCATTCTGCCAAGGTCATTTTTAGATCATTCCCAACACAAGCTTTTGGATGTTTTTGTATAAAAATTGCCTTATGAATGTTTCACATGTACTGTAGGAGGTAGTGAGACATGAAAATTTGTGAATTAGGGTCATGAGTATCAAGAGTATTTATTGTTAAACCTTCTTAAAACGTTCACAGTCATAATTGTTAAAAAGCCATTTCAAGTTTTTTTTTCTTCTTTATTTTCTCATAATTCTGCAGCTTAGGTAACACTCGCACAATAAGTCAAAACATGTTGGTAATAACCCACAAAGTATTCGCCCAGAGGAATTCTGTTTGTATACATCCCTTGCTGTACAGTCCCTCCTTATGTCATGTAAAGCAGTATTCAGTCTTGCCTTACTACCTCTGAACACATTTAATTACCTTGGCTGAGGGAGCTTTTGAGTCCTTAGATTGCATTTAATGAAGGCCTCTCGAAGCATAACCTCCATTTGGATGGCTCTGTTGTAAAATGATGGCTATTACTCCTTCTGACGGTGTGTCAGTGTCCTACAGCTTTCGGCACAGTCCTGCAAAGAGCCACTTCAGAGTTGACTGACAGGATTTTGTATTCTGATACAATGAGCCACATCCAGAGTCATCTGGATGGTTTCCATTTGAGTGTTAGGTTATTTATTTTATTAGATTTAAAAAAAAGAAGAAGAAAAGCACAGGTGATTTACTATTACATTTCCAGTGCTCATTTACTATTCTCAGTCTGTTTGCCAATGTTTTTTTGATAACATTACAATATTAAAGTTATGATCTTAGAATTAAGCAATATCACACAATCATGCTGTCCTAGTGCTAGGCAAACTAATATTTAGACCAAAAAGCATGATAAACTGAAAACAAAAAGTTAATATTCAGCAAACTATACACTTTTACACAAAATATTATTGGATACTTTGTCTGTTTTGGCTCAGCCAGCTAAAATATGGGGAAACAAAGCCATGTGCAAAATTGTTCTTGAACAATACTGGTGTCACTGCAATGAAGCTGCAATGGAATAGCATACTGCTCTTGCTATATTGTACGTTATGCTATGAAATCAACTGTTTAGTTTTTAAACAAAATGAGGGAATGATTCAATGACTCGCTTATAAAGGCAATCACTTGTTCAAGTGACTGAAACAGTTTTATCATTTTGTGTATAATAAATGTATATCTGTATGTTTTTATTATATTGTTTATATTTTTTATTCATGAAGTTAACGGTTGTTTTTTTCTTTTTAGTTCGTAAAAGGTAAACACTTTATAAGCATGCTGCATGATGTGAGCATCACTCATCTCCTTTCATACAGTACATCAAACAATGTTTCTCTGTTTCTTAGCCAACAAAGAAGACGGCCTCGTTTCCCAGCTTTGTGGATGGTAAGCGAGCGTCTCCTATCTCTTATTTTTTCTGCATTTGATAATCTGCCCCCAAAAGTTTTATTCTATTCCAATTAAATCAAGTCAAAAACAAATCAAATTCACCAGACCAACTCAGAGTGAGGAGATTAGAGAGCTACGCAGAAGAAAGCATTATGTCTCAGTGGATTTACATGCTGAAATGCGAGCAGAATTTGTAAGCTGTTTTAATGGGTTGCAGTGGTGAGACAGTAGTTAGAGGAGTCATGTTTGCTAATAT
The DNA here is from genome assembly GCA_036784905.1 of Acrossocheilus fasciatus. Taxonomy (NCBI): domain Eukaryota; kingdom Metazoa; phylum Chordata; class Actinopteri; order Cypriniformes; family Cyprinidae; genus Acrossocheilus; species Acrossocheilus fasciatus. The sequence continues at coordinate 17,307,091 of CM071944.1, forward strand.
ATGGGCACATTAGTGGATGCTCAGTTAGAGAAATGCTCACAAACTATAGCAGGATGCGAAGGCGAGTTCTGGAAAAGCAGGACAATCGATTGACCACAAGCTTATTTTTGGTTTACGGCAGCCTGAGAATGTATTGCTGCTGTCATGCCTTGCTTTTGGGAACAAATTCTGCTTTCTATTAAAAGGATAGAGTTCTGTCAAATTTAAACCTTGTGCCTGAATGATGGCAGCATAATGTGTCCCTTGGTGGGTGTCATGACGTCCACATTTCCATATCACACAAGCAGAATACTCCCAGAACATCCTGCTTTTCCTCATGTGGCCACCTTCGTTCCCGCTTCTCAGTGTCTGCGGTTTTATCAGCCTTCACAGTAGGATGGAATTGAGAACATAGACATATTCGCACAGCACACACTCTTATACACACGACATCTGCATGCAACTTTTCTCCCTGATAAGCTCACACTCATATACCTTATCAGTCACTGTGAGGTGGTCTACAGAGGAGGTGGCAACACAACAAATAGCTTTAATAATGAATTCTCAACGCTTCCCCTTTAACAGTGCCTGGTCCCTGTGAGCCTGAGGACCTCATTGATGGGATTATCTTCGCCGCCAACTACCTCGGCTCCACTCAGCTCCTTTCGGAGAGAAATCCATCCAAAAACATCAGGATGATGCAAGCCCAGGAGGCAGTGAGCCGGGTCAAGGTACAGAACCATAGAACCTCTGTATTTCCATTTTATTTTGGTGTGGCTCTCAAGCGAGACGTTTGGACGACGTGGATGCAGATTTTTCTGTGGAAAATTAGATGAGATGAGATTTGTTTGTTTACACCCCAGGACTTGTTGACTAATCAGTAGTTATAGGATTATTTTCCTTGGTGTAGAAGTGTAATCCCTCTTCCTCCCAATTGGTTAACACAGAAAGAACTCCTGTTGCCATGTTACATGGAAAATTCATGTGAATTTATTGTGTTTTAAGAGGGCATGTGGTGGTCTAAGCTGAATTAAATAGTCTGTGTAAATATAACACTTTAGATGCAGAATCTATGCCACCTCTGCAGACCAAATTGACTTTGTTTATACTGGTTTCATTTGAATGCTCACAGCCCTATTGTGTCATATTCTAATTGAATTCATTGGTTAAATGTGAGAATTGGAGATAAAAAAATGACACATATAGTAAGGTTAAAAATGCACCTGGAAATTAATTTAGGTGGCTAATTTCTGCCACTTTTGTCAACTAACCACTGCACCAAGTATGAAGAATATTAAAACATCAGGAGTCAGCTGTCCACAACAGGCATACACTAGCCAAGGAACCAATACAAAAACACCCTCAGCAAATGTATTGTCTAATTAAAGTTATCAACAAAATCCCCCAAAAATTGAGCACACACCCCTAATTAGCAGTTACTCTGAATTGTGTTTTTTTAGAAGAAGATATTGCCAGGATGAATCTGTCGGCTACACACATCTATTTATTGTGCTGTTAAAGGAATAGTTCACCCAAAGATTAAAATTGTATCATCATTTACTTACCCTCATCTTGTTCCAAACCTGTGTATGTTTCTTTTTTATGTTGAACAAAAAAAAAAGGGTATCACTTTAGTATAGGGACCAATTCTCATTATTAACTAGTTGCTTATTAACATGCCTATTATTAATATATTGGCTGTTTATAAAGCACATATTCTGCATGACCATATTCTACATCCCTCATCCTACATAATACCTAAATTTAAAGCTGCAGTCCGTAAATTTTGCCTCTTTGTCGCCATCCCTGTTTGAAAACCTGGAATTGCAGTTCCTTGTGGAATTATTTTTACTCTGGCACGGCTCCAGCACGGATGAATCTGTTTTGAGGTGAATGTGAATGTGTAAATAAGAATTTTCACGGTATATTGCCAGCTGAACAAATAAGTAACAAGTCTGCCATGTTTGTTTTGACCAACTGAGGAAAAAAGCATTACAATAAATCGCGTTACCAATGGTGATTTAATCTAACAATTGATTAGACCGTATCACATCAAACCGTGCAAATTATTATTGTTATACTTTATTCTCAAATTATTAATGTTGACAACATCAGTATTGCGTGAATATGAGTATAGTGTGTATTAGCGTGTAGATTTCAATTTATGGACAGTCTAATCTGTAAACCATTCAAATTTCTTATTAAGAAATTATTTTAAGCAAACTATGCTCCCTTCGAACTGGTTTTCTTTTAAATACAAATCTTGTGTATGTTACGGTGCACACAGCAGGGAGGGACGAGGAACACGGACACGAGGATAAACTTCAAAATAAGTCTTTAATGACGACATCAAGGCAGGGCAAGACAAGGCAAGGCAGACACAGACAGGAACACCGGGGAATAACGAGTAGACCAGACCAAAGCTAACTAAACAGGCAGGAACTAAATACACATGACAATTACTGATAATTGGACAAAACACAGCTGGACAAGACTTAACTAATAATCACACTTAACGAGGACAGGAACAAGACCAAATATGGACACAAGAGGCGGGAACACATGACACACACGACAGAGGACGTAACAGTGTAATCCCAGGCTATCTTTAATCAGAAGCACATTTAAAACTGGAATATAATTTAATGTCAGTTTCATATAATCCTTTCTGGTTTACAATCCGCCATCATTATTTTTTTTTACATTTAATTATTCTAGCTAAAAATATTTTCTACAAATAATCAAATTGTAAGCAATAACTACAATAAATACAACTGAACAAAGATACAAGTTCAATAAACAGTGCTTTTCAGGTTTTTTCAGCTCAGTTTAAAATAAATTTTCAGGTATGCTACAGAAATGTAATCAAATGTAAAATAACTACATTGTCTTCACTGTATAAATTAAATATAGATTAATCATTTTTGATGTTACAAAGGTTATTTAGTCAGGAGCAGTGAGCACTTGTATTTTTCTTTGACAGCATTAGATTTATTATTAGTTTGCCTTCACTTTAAGAATGAAAGCACAGATTTAATATAACCTACTGATACAAATGCGTTTTCTTTCTCAACTGTTTACGTTAAGACATATGCCTAACCGACTGTGTTTACTAGGATATTCACCAAAACGCACATTTTGATGTAACTTTGTGTGTGTTTATTCATCCATGCACAAAAAAGCGGAAGAGAGCTCAATTTACGTGGTGTAGACGTGGCTGTCTGTGTGCGTGCACTTCAGATGTGTGTGCAGAAAACTTCTCACACAGCGCTCGACTGTTCTGCAAACAATCCCGAGCATCTTCTATGTTTGCCTTGTGCCTTCGGACAGTCCTTATATCGAGTCCTGATATGTGAGTTTGAGCGATGCATAGACGGACATTATGTGAAAATGTGGACAGTGCTAGAATATAAGTGCCTATTTAAGAAAGAAACTCATAGTGGTTTGGAATTACACGAGGGTGAGTAAATTATGACAAAATGTTTTCGCTGAACTTTTCCTCTAATTATTGGCCATAGATGGCACTCCATTGGGGCAGGAGGTAATGGATGAGTTGTCAGTCCTGTATTAGATATTTTATGCCTTTCTGCACTCAGCAATGGGAATCCATACAGGCCATGTGAGAAGCTGCTGTCCTAACTTAAATATGCTGTGCACGATGTGTCTCAATCAGTTTCAGACTGCCTGGCTCCACTCATGCTTGATATACTTCAATTTAGCTTTTTCAGGACAGAAGCAGTTCCAGAGTAGTGCGTCTGAATATAAGAAATGGAAACATGCTGTAAAGCCGTAAAATTTGAATGCATCAGGAATATGCAACTTTTGGCTAAGTAGGATTGTTTATTCTTGACAGCAACATCTGTGAAGTTTATAATTACTGCTGTCAGGTCCTGGTCCTGTGGATACTTTGATGGTATCAGGTGATTAGAATATTCATGTCCTATGGTACAAAAAATACCATTGTTTTGCCATGCACATGTCCAAAAAATAGTACCATAGTATTTTAAATGCTTTGAAATGAGGTATTGTAACCCTTATCCTTACAAAGCAAAAGTTTTTTTATTATTAGTTTACATTGTTCCCTCCTGTATTGAATGTTATTTTAAGAAAAGACAGTTGCTGTAACTGCAGTGATGCTTCATTGCGGTCCTCCTGGTCAACAGCTGGCAGTTAATTTTACATGAGATGCTCCACAGTGGCCCACTAAGCTGCTCCACATTTAGAAACACATACCTGTGGCAAGGACAAGCACACATATCTACAGACACACATGCACACAATTTGTCAGCTAGGTGCACATAGACAGATGGTGGGTATGAAGGATTGGGAATGTGCCTCAGGACGGCAGGATCACTCACTTGTATCAGTGTAATACAGAGGTGCTGTAAATAGTTCACTAGAGGCCTCTCTGTCGTTCACTCTCACACAGCTACATACTGTACACCTGTCTGCCCAGTGTCTCTCTCAGACTTTAAAAGGAAAATTTTCAGGGTATGTTCCAATTGGACAGTAGATTTCTGTGGAGTGGACTTTACAAGGTATTAGGCGATCTTAAAGGGGACCTATTATGGCTCTTTTTACAAGATGTAATATAAGTCTCAGGTTCCCCAAAATTTGTCTGTGAAGTTTCAGCTCAAAATACTTCACAGATTATTTATTATATCGTGCCTATTTTGAGTGGAAGCAGAAACACACTGTTTTCATGCATGTCTCTTTAAATGCAAATGAGCTGCTGTTCCCCCACCCCCTTTTCCAGAATAGGGCTGTGTCTTTACTAGGGGTGTGCGATATATATCGTCTGCGATAATATCATAATTGTTGTTTTAACGATGTGCAATCTGACATTATGGAGTATTTTGCAAAAACCAAACAAAACACCTATGGAGTGCCCCTATGGAGATTAAACAGTGCACGCGTGCATTTAGAGTGTGTTCTTTCACTGCATAATTCAGTTTATTAAAATGCATTATGAAAGATCACAAAATTCAAGATATGGGGTCAGAAAATGCACATATTTATATAATTTCAAATAGTTAAAATCACACAAAGATTGCAGTTTTTTTCTTCAAAAATTAGCATGATTACAAATGTGATACTGATTTTATACATCAGTTCAATAAACAATAAGTTAATATTAAGAGACTTACGTTTTAGACATCATATTGCCTGTTTTTGCTCTATTTCGCCAACCAAAGTGTTTTGTTCCTGAATGAATCAACTATTTAAATGATCCAGTTCTGTCACAATGACTTGTTAATAGTGACTTGCTGCTACCTACTGGCGGTTTTAAATTCACATTTAAAGTATCTTTTCATTTTTAAAATAATTTCAAACATCAGCATTCAATGTTTTATGTTTAAAATGTCAAAACATGCATTTGTAACTGCAGGTTAAAGCACTCCATGACCCTCTGAGCTGAATTAAATAGTGTGTAAATGCATCTAAATTCCACTTCAGATGCAACTTCTGCAAAGATTAATTTTGTTGATACTGGTTTCATTTGTTTGGTAACAGCCTAAATGTCTTATTATTCTAAATTAACTGATTAAATTTAACAATTTGACTGAAAAGATGCACGCTTTTAGAAAAAAATGGCTTTATTAAAGGTAAAACTTATATAAAAAGATTAATTTCTGTTCACTAATGTGAACTGACCACACAGAATGAAGAATATCAAAAACTGCAGCTGTCCATGGTAGTCAGATATCAGCACAATAACACACTCAGCAAAATATTGTCTAATTATCTTTATCGAAAAAATACAAAATATTGAGAAGGTTTTTTTTTCAATATCGCACACCCCTAGTCTTTACTGCTTTTACCTCAGATCTCTGCCAAAAAACATCTGTTTGGTTTTGATTATTATGTCTTTCACACTGAAATCATGTGATATCAGAAAGCCATATCAGTTCAAATTTCTGATACACATCTGAAGCGCGTGCACAGAAAGCAGCTGTCACACGGCATGCGAGTACTAAACTAAGTTCTCTTTCATGTCTTATTACACTTAAACTATCAAAAACAGTTTATATTACACATAGAAGTTACAAAAACACAGTACAAAAACACGTCTGTGAAGGTAAACAGCATTTTTATATAAATCTGTGTATTAAGTGACAGTGGCGTAAAAAACAGTATCTATACTGCTGTCTACGCTGTTTACCAAAACAATGAAATAAAAGCAGAAAATCACTCACTGTTCTGGACTGAATAACTTCTATAGCTTTAATAAGAAGACATTTCTTACTTGAATACTGCTTTTAAATGCTCTGGCGTACAATTCACACGAGCATACCAAAATTGGACTATAGAAAACTGATAAAAGGCATTCAGATGGTAGGGTCAGAATTGATAGTAAACGACATGAAAGCATGGATCCATCCTTCTGTGTATAAATGGTTCAGGCTGCTGCTGGTAGTGTAATGGTATTGGGGATATTTTCTTGGCACACTTTGGGCCCCATAGTACCAATTGAGCATTGTTTTAAAGCTACACATATAAAAGAAATTTAATATATATAGTCATTAATGTAATAATTTGCAAGTTTCAGATGATGTCTGTGTTCCTAGGCCCTATAGAGCATTCCACATTAACAAATTTTGTTTGGTGAACTGAACTTGGACAGATATTCCTTGCTGAGTTAACACTGTATAGAGACTTTCTGAATCAGAAAGCAGCTTCAGCTTCCACCCCGGCTTCTAGCGTTCACGACCACCTTCTGTTCCCTTTGCCGAGGGCCAATCCGGTCATTTTTCTTGCCTGCCACCTTTAAAAGCCATTCAAAATGAAACCATGGCAACACACTCTTTCCTTATCCTCTCTATCCCTGCTATTATTATGTGTCTAGATTTTTAAAAGTTGAGATGTTGCACAATCCTCCCTCCTTTCTCTCATTTCCTCTCTTTCTCCTCCATCCTTTCCATGTCTCACTCACACACAACTCTGACATTCATGCACCCACACATCTGCTCTTCCACTCTGCAGATGATAATGTGTCTGTCCACAGCTGAGTGAGCAGTATGTCAGCACAGAGCCTGAGGACAGTGTTTTTCTCGCCGTACTTCTAAAGCAGTGATTTCCAGCCAGGTGTACGCACACCCAGAGGGGAGGAGACGGTTCACTCATATAAAATTGAATGGGAGAAATTGTGATGCTCAATATGGTAGCTTTAGGTTCCATCTACAGTTAAAAGAGCCTATTGTTTTTTTCTGTTTGTTTACTCTTGAATGAGCAACCATTAAAGGGAAAGTTCACCCAAAAATGAAAATTTCCTGAAAATGTACTTACCTTCAGGCTGCCCAAAATGTAGATGAATTTGTCTTTTTCATCAGAATGGATTTGCAGAAATGTAGCATTACATCGCTTTCTCACCAAATGATCCTCTGCAGTGAGTGGGTGCCGTCAGAATGAACAGCTGATAAAAGCATCACATCATTTTAACTTTTTGCTGTAATTTCTGGCTATGAGTCCATCCACTGTTTTCCTCTCACATCAAAATCCACAGACATATTTGTTTAGGACTGTTTTGGTTTTTGCTTGTCAACCTGTGCATATTTTTCTCCTGATTCAGATGAGACCTCATGTTTTAGCTGGAAGCAAAGGTTTAAAATTAAAAATGTTGTTATGAATGTGCTTATAACAAACAGCTTTTCACTTCACAAGACATTAGTTGATGGATTGGAGTCGTGTGGATCATTGTGATGATTTTATCAGCTGTTTTGACTCTCATTCTGATGGCACCCATTCACTGCAGAGGATCCATTAGTGAGCAAGTGATGCAATGCTAAATTTCTCCAAATCTGTTAAGAGGAAAAAACTCATTCATCTACATTTGGATTTCCTGAGGGTAGTAAGTTTTCAGCAAATTTTCGGTTTTGGAATGAACTATTCCTTTAAGTGGACCAGCCTAAAATAAACAGTGTTACTATTGTTGTTTGCATAATTTGAGCCAAAGAAACACAATGATACCACTGGTTTCCAAGATATGCTACTGAATCGAGATCATAACATGCAGGATATGCAAATACTGAACACGATGAAGTTCTTAAAAGCCCGCGGTGTTTTGCCACTGTGGAAGTTCTCAATAACGTTTGAGTTCACTCATGTGATATTTCATGCTTGTTTGTATGAGTTAAATGGAACACATTTCTGATTTTTGTGTCAATGAAGGGGTACTTGATCCATACTGATGGAGGTACATAAAACAAAAGGGTTGAGAAACACTGGCCATACCTCAGTCTGGCACCAGCATCTCACGCCTCCTCTGAATAATAAGAGCAGTACCTAAGCCAACAAAATTGCAGCACATTCTTTTGCATGCTGGCCAAGAAAGCAAGATGTAGCCATTTCTTTTGTTTTAGGCAAGAAACATAGGAAAAAGCCTAATGTTTTATTGAAGTGTGTCCCTGTAGCCTCCAGATTGATGCAGTATTTATGCAACATTCATCGCCCACACGTTCACTGTCTCATTTCCCCTTGACTTTCAAGCTCTTTCTCTCTCGTGCTGTTGATTTATCTCCTATTTTCCCTCTCTCCTCTGCCAGTGGAGGATGAGGCATGTTGGCAGCAGAAATGACAGTAAAAGAGTAGTTGTGCTCATGATGCTCAGCCAGAAAGAGATGAGAGCAGTTCAAAGAATCATGTCCCAGTCAGGTGGAAGACGGTAGAGAGAGAGACAGAGAGAGCTGAATGGGATCAGAATGCTCACACTCTATGAGACTCATAATGAGTGGGCTCTTATGAGTGTCTATAGATAGAGGTATTTTTCCTCTTTCTAACCTTCTCACTTCTTTATCTCTGTTTATATTGTATGTTCATACTGTTTATGCAGGCTTTAATAAATATGAGATAAAACCTAAATAGAATATTTAAAAACTAATGAAAATGATAGAAGCATATAGCCCCTAACACTAAAATTAAAATGATAAAAATAGATCAAGGTCATTCAAAATATTTATAAATACTATACTATAAATAGTGTATAAATTATGCCATTTAATTCCAGTCTATGAAAATATCATTTTACTGCAAAATTAAATAATATTATGTAAAACAATCATATTCTTTATATATTTTTCTTCCTCAAAAAACATTGTTATTACATTGTTAATACAGTATCTTGCCATTTTCATGGTGTGTTGTTGTTGAGGAAATCAAAATACCATTTTATTACTATCATTTTCCTGTATGATTTTGTTGACGAGATTGACAATGTTGTACGGTAGAAAACATTGTACGGTATTCAGTCAGTCCACTATGACAGCTGTTGTTCTCCCTGCAGTCATAATATGGCAGGTTGACAAACTGAGGTGTTAGGCTGCATTTGTTGTGAGATGAATCACACAACTATAACAATATGACATTTATTGAAAGTAATGACTGCTTATGTTGAAAAAGGACTAAGATATCTTATTGGATACAAATAGACATTTTTCTTATCCTATCTTTTTATGGCTTTCAGTGTACAGTAATAGTTATTAAACCCATATCTGCATGTCCTATGATTTGCTATCTGTTTGTATGTGTGCAGGGGGAGATGTTGCTGCATTCTGGGTTTGTTTGTGTTTGTGTACAAAGAACACACATGCCACACGTGGCATGCAGACTTTGTGTTTGGTTGTTTATATGTTTTTGCCTGTTTTAATGTATTTTTTTTTACCTTCATGCCTTTTTGCTGCTCCCGTGTGTGACGACCCCTGTACTGTCCTGAACGTCTTCCAGAGGGTACAGAAGGCAGCCAAAATCAAGAAAAAGGCGGTGTGTAAAAAAAAAAGAAAAGAAATAGAAGAAGAACATGCCTTTTTTAACCATCTACTCCATGTCTGTGTTCATCATCTGTGTAACTTTCATAGGTTTTGGTTCATACCGTGTGAAGTGAAGCTTTAGATCCGGCTGTCTGGGATCTGTGAGGGCCTCTTAAATTCTAACTAACTATTGGCAAACCAGCCACTTCTGGGCTGCAACTGAGTCACATAAACCTTTGAAGATATGGAGTCAAAATTTCAAAGCTGTTTTGCACACTTTTAACCCTGTATAAAACGTAGCTATAGTCATCTGCGTGCAGTAACACAAAACAAAAGCATGAATCTGAGCAGAAATGCACTGACAGGTAAATGATTGGCACTCTGAGACAGCCTGACAGCTGGTTAAGTGTTGCCATTGTGTCATTTTACTTACCCGTCTGTCTTTGCATCACCCTGCGCTCCACCTCACTGCACCGAATGGGTCTCGCTCTTTTTTCTTTTTCACCCGCTTTCTAGTGTCAATCATCTCATTACTTCAAACATCTGCATGGCTTCTACTTATCACAGGGTGCTGTATACCCAGTGATTATTTGTCTCTTGGCCTGATTACCTCACTGTGTTTCTCAGTTATAGGCTTTCAAGTTTTTTGAACCGTTTTGATTGTGTGACGCACTTAGTCACCATTGCCCAGCAGTAATCAATTATTAATTGGACAGGCTATCGATAACCAATGTAGTTTCACATTTCCAATCCATATGTTCTTTGGACCTGAGCATACCATATTGTTTCCCATTTGGGCAATTAATAATGCAGTTTACAGAGGTTAAGCATAACCCTCCCATGTGGACAAGCTTCTGCTAGTGCATGATTTATGAATAAGCATTTAAAATGCTTTCATTAGGGGTTTGAGAGGTTGTACCTTTTCTTCAGGTCTTCTCATGAGCCATTATGAGTTATGGCATTGTGACCTCTTGGAGGTCGGGGGTAGTTTTTCATGTTTTTGTTCTTGTTTTTTTCTTTTTTGTCAGCAGAGTCCAGAGGGAGATGTTCAGACTTTGACAGAGGTGGATCTTTTCATCTCAACTCAAAGGATCAAAGTGCTCAATGCAGACACCCAGGTGAGTTTATGCGGCTGCCTAGTGATACAGGTTTCAAATAAAACCTGAAAAGATCAACCAAAAAAAGAAAAGAAAAGAAAGGGAAAAAAAGTACGAGTAAATGGAAGCACATTAATGTAAGCCATTAACTGTCACCTGAACTAATGGTTACATTTGAATGCTTTTCTTAAGAAGCTGACCAAATAAGTAAGGGTGACATGGTACATGTATTTGTACTGAACCGTCACGGTACGGACATCTCGGTTCGGTGCACAAGGCCTTACGATGAATACAGGCAATTTACCCCCAATCCAGAAGGAGGCGCCCGCAGTAATGCAACGCTGTTTGATAGCCGCCTGCAGAAGAACAGCGAATGCCATGAGTTGCGCACTTGAAAACAAAGCCCCCAGACAGTGACCATGTGCTGATACTGAATGCGTCTCTCACATAGACTGACAAGGGAGTATACTTTAAAGGCTTGCGCACTCAACTGTTTGCGAAATGGGGCTTTGTGCTTGTGCTCCTACCTTTCTCATTCAGCACACATCCAAATATTCCATAATATTTCCATATTTGCGATGTGACGTATCTCTATGCTAAACTATTATTTGTACTTCAGTCGCGTTCCAACGGTGACACAGAGGCGCGCGCGCTGATGTTTGGCTCACTGTATTTTATTTAGATAAAGTACCAACTGCGCTGTCAAGTTAGCAAAGCTGGAACTGATGTGTTGTGTGTGTGTGTGTGTGTGTGTGTGTGTGTGTGTGTGCACTCCGGCGATCACTTCAACTGTTTCCTTATACCAGCAGAATCAATTTTAAACACTTATTGTCTTATTAATAATCATTGTATAAAGGTCTGCTTTTATTTGTGTACTCTCACAATGAAAACAAAACAGATTTTATATATATAACATGTAATAATATTTAGTATTTTTACATCTAGATGGAACAAAAATTGTAATTTTCATTACTGTCTGATCAAAATAAATGAAAAGAAACCGAGCATAGTAGATTTCTTTTTTTTTCTCCATTTACCGAAATTGTATCGAACCGTGACCCCCCGACCGAGGTACGTACCGAACCGTGACATCTGTGTACTGTGCCACCCCTACAAATAAGCATAAGCATATAATATGAACAAATAAGCCCCAAAGCAGAATGTAGCATATACTGTTTTAATATCCCTGCTGCTTGTTTTCTTTATATATATATATATATATATATATATATATATATATATATATATATATATATATATATATATATCCTGAATTCCTGAAATGTTGGGATGTTGGGAAAAGACTTTCAAATCACATGAGCCAATATTTTATTCACAATAGAACATAGATAACATAACAAATCTTTAAACTGAGAAATTTTACACTTTTATGCATAAAATGAGCTCATTTCAAATTTGCTGCCTGCTACAGGTCTCAAAATAGTTGGGATGGGGGCATGTTTACCATGAGCATAGGGCTGCTCGATTATGACAAGAAACATAATCACGATTATTTTGGTCAATATTGTAATCACGATTATTTAAAATGATTATTAGTGGGCCATATGACCAAAACTTTATATGAAAGATTTATTTAAAGGTAGTGATGTATACATTTTTTGTAAATAAGACTGCTATGACATCTACATTTTAGAGACGATGTCACAATGTCACAATTCTCACAATTAATATCAGTTAAAAAACAACAACAAAAAAGGTCCTCAAAATTATTGAAAATAATTAAACTGCCAGTAATAAAAAAAACAAAGGAATACAATGGCAGTAATAAAAAAGCAAAAGAATACAATAGAATAAAAAAGATATAAATGAAACAAACTGCACTTTAAAGTTTTTTTTTAATGCAAGTCTAGCTATTTAGTTAACAGCCTACTAGAGAAATTGAATAAAATAATGTAAAATAAAACAGCATAGTCTTCACTGCAAGAATTAAACTTCCTTTGTTTCTTATTAAAGCTCTTAAAAAAATCCTGTAGTCAAAAACCCTGCATGAGTTTCTGGAGTTTTGGTGTTTGAATTTGGTCTCATTCTTGCCTAATATAGGTTTTCCAGCTGCTGAAGAGTTTGTGGTCG